>CM031083.1:10846923-11446923 GCA_018257905.1 Gillenia trifoliata | reverse complement strand
GGACAGTTTAACAGGGGCAATGTTTTTTAGATTCGAAATATAGTTGCAGAGTTTCAGAGTTCCCAATCCTATTTCTTACTATGAATGAAAAGTTGGTGTTTTTGCACTTCAATTGATATTTAGCATCGCTTTGAAGTAAGAATGTGAATATTCGTGTCAGTCCTTTCTGGGATTTTGTTTTCGAACACTACCCGGTATTTGCTTTACGTCTGTTTATGTTGAGCTGTGCACTGAAGATCAACAAATATTAGAATGAATTTTACTCTGCTATTATCTATCTCTTGCCTTCATAACATTCATAATTAGATATCCAAATGCATATGTTTGTAGTAAGGTACATTTTGCAGGAGCGATGGTATGTCTTAGGTGTTGGGAAAGGGCAATGACTTTCACACCGTTTTTTCTTTCTGGTCTTTGGATCGAATGAAGTGAAGGAGAATCAAGGGGCATGAATAAATAGAATTGGGATTAAAGTTTGTAGCTTTAACTATTTAGAATTCTTTGTTCTCCTTTCTCTTATTTGATTTATCAATGGCATGGCATGGCATGTTTACTAACCCGTAATGGGAATCAAAGTGTGATGGCTGTTTACTAAACCCTATGGTTGATTTGGAGCAATTTTCACACATTAACCTTTCCTGTTCATAAATTTTACCTTCCACCTCTTCATCTCTTTCTTTTCTTCATTCCTTTTCTTCTACCAAACCGCCGTCTGAAATTCTCATATGTATATGATATTAGACTTGGATTTTGTATATGGCTTTAAAAGGTGTTGGATTGAAATATGGCATAAAAAATGATGTGATTATTGTGAGCTTCAAATGGAAGTTTTGATGCCTAGGTCTTGGTTTAGCTTGAAAACCAAGGTTAGAGACAAGACCTACCAAGAACTCCTTCAATCCTCGTATGTACATTGACACGTACACTGTAACGTTAAATTCTGTTAATCTTGGCATCATATATACGTATTTTTATCACAACATTATACACACAACAAAGTTTACTATTCTAAACTAAATCACATTTCTTGCTTGGTGATCCATATAACAATCCCACTAGAAACAATTTCTTTTATTCGAACGATATTCTAATTAATTTAATTTAAATTACAAGGCAGGAGATTTGAACTTATGTGCATGAGATTGATCACATCAATCAAGCTAACTTAAATACGCCCAAATCTGCAACACGAAAACGTGTACATCTGCAAATTAATTTTGTTGTATCAAATAGTTAGTAGTTTGGATTTAACCAACAACCATGGTAAGAATGTAAAAAACAAAACAATATATCCGTCCACATTTCAGGCTTCAGCAGTTAAAATCTCACCCAAAATAGAAAGCTGACAAATAGGCCCCAAAATAAATCAAAACAATATTCCAAATAAACTGTATATTATTTGCAATCCCCCATCCCTCTCTATCATTTGATGACAAGTTAAAATCTCCGACTTCCGCGTCGATTTCGCACCGACCAAACTCCTCTCTCTCTCTCTCTCTCTCTCTCTCTCTCTGGAATCTGCAGATCTCAGAAATCTCTCTTCTCTCAGGTACGCAATCAATCGGATCTCATTTCTTTTGATCCAGAAAAGTAAACAATTTCAATTCCATTACCATGAATTCCAACTTCGACTTCGATCTGGGTCTCGGATCCAGCCGACCCAAATCGCTCAACGACCAGAAGAACAAGACCTCATCTTTCTCCTCCTCCGCCACCGCCGCCCAATCCAGACCCGCCTGGCAACAACCAACCGCCGGTAGAACCACCTCCTGGACCCACCAGCCGGCTCCGACCCAGACCCCCGGGCCCGGATTCACCAACGCCCCCACTTCCATGGTCGGCGATATCTTCGGCAAGAGCTGGACTTCCGCAGCTCCGGCAGTTTCCGCCACCCCGATCGCCGTCGTCAATAAAAACCCAAATTTGTTTGGGGATTTGGTCAGCTCGGCTATGGGTGGTAAGATCAATAGCAATAGCAATGTTCCTTTGAAGAATGCGACCCCAGCCTCGAATAAGAGCTCGTTTTCCATGGGAAACGTGGCCGATTCGTTGCCGAAAACCACGACTGCTGCTAGTAATAGTTCGGCGAAAAGTGTTGGTGCAAATTATGGTGCTTCTGGGAATTTTGGGAGTTTTTCTGGTGGGTTTAATAGCAATGCTAATAAGGCTAATAGTGGTGTTAATGCTAATAGTAACAAGAGTGCGAATCTCGGAGGCCCTTCGCTGCGAAATATGGGCAGTGCTAGTGTTGGTGGCAGTGGATTGAGCTCTAAGAAAGACCCTTTTGGTTCTTTGGTTGATCTCGCATCGAAACCATCGGCTACTATTAATTCAGCGAGTAAAACTAGTGATAAAAGTAGTGTTGATGATGCTTTTGGAGATTTTCAGAATGCTCCAAAACCAAGCACTACCACTACTACATTCGCTTCGAGTGGCTTCTCAGATAGCAGTTTTATGGGGTCAAATTCGGATTCTGGCTTTGGGGATTTTGGGGTTTCGGCGAAGCCAAGCCCTGTTCAGTCTACCAGCAGTGATCCCTTCGACGTGTTGTTCACCCCATCTTCGGGTTCAGCTGGAGGTGCTGCGACAGCAAATAATGGGGTTGGAATGCAGCAATCCTCTGAAGTTGATGGTTGGGGGACAGAGTTTGGAGGAGGACATGATGACGGTGGTTCGACAACTGAGCTTGAGGGTCTTCCACCTCCTCCTGCTGGGGTGTCAGCTTCAACAGCAAAGAGTAAAGGAATGGATAATTACAAGCAAGGGCAGTATCCTGATGCTATTAAGTGGCTTTCTTGGGCTGTAATTCTTCTTGAGAAAGCCGCCGATAGTGCTGGCGTTGCGGAGGTCTTGTCAAGCAGGGCTTCATGTTACAAAGAAGTAGGGGAGTATAAGAAAGCTGTGGCGGACTGCACAAAGGTATCTTCTTGCTTTCCTTAAAATCTTTTTCGACATTTAGAAAATTTCATTTCCGTTCAACAATTTAGTTTGCACGTGGCATATGTGAATGCATATCATTGTAATTATTGGATTGATGTTTGCCTGAAATTGTAGTAGCTGCACAATTTTGTAAACTACTTGGATAAGATGGCTTATTTTCAATTAGGATATTAGTTCCTAAAGAAATAATAGGACAAGGAAATGTTAGTGCAATACTGGTAACCTTATTCCAATTTTGCATGAGATGGGGTAGGGTGATGGGTAGATCTTTTCTTCTTGTAAGCTAAAAAAATGGGAACATTAGCGCAATGAGTGTACATATTAATCGTCCTTGCTTAGAGACCAACTAAAAGTCAGACTTTGCTACTTTTCCCTTGTGGGTGGCACCCGCCCCCCATTGTCACCTGTTTTGTAGGTGCATGTATTATTTTCAAACAAAAATAGCATTTTCCTTTTCTCTAGCTATTTTCAATTAGTCATGTTTTGATTGCTGTGGTAAAAGAAATATTGCTAATTCAAACGGTCGAACCATTTCAGCAGTGCATGTAGATGTATGGTTCTGAACTTCTGATAGACAAAATGCACAGATTCAACAGTCGCAATCACTTGTTTCTGCCCATCCAGGGTGTTGATTAGTTTAAATCTAATGATATTATGTGTTCCATCTCCTCTATTTCTCTGTAGAAGAGAGTTCATAGATATTGTTCAATCATGCGCAGGTTCTAGATAAAGATGAAGCAAATGTATCTGTTCTGGTACAGCGTGCACTCTTGTACGAAAGTATGGAGAAGTACAGACTTGGGGCAGAAGATCTGAGGACTGTTCTGAAGCTTGATTCTGGTAACCGGGTTGCAAGAAGCACCATTCACCGCTTGACGAAATTGGCAGACTAGAGGGTTTTTGAAATTTTATAATGCTAGTCAATTCATTTAGGTTCATTGATACTTACCCTCTCTCCCCTCTTTACCATCATAGATTTCTGGGGAACTATAATATTTTTACTCGATACTTACTTGGCCGTCAAGGATGGTTTTTACGTGTACGATGTACTTTCTTTCTTCAGTTGCTTGTGACCGGAAATGGTTCTTTGTTACTTCAGAGTGGTGTTGGAATTGAAAGATTGAATTTCTCTGTATTTGCCTTCCAATTTATTTGTTTGTTTGTTTGTTTGTTTTTTATTTTATTTATTTGTCACTAATTTTATTTGTTTGTAGTTCTGGTAATTTAGCTATCTGTGTTCCTTATTTTTTAGAGAGCTTCTTTGGACACTCAGATTTTGTCTTTGGACACCCTTACTTCTCTAGACACCCAATTTTATTTCACACATCTTTTTGGACACTCAAAATAATTTATAAAACTTCCAAGAATACCTTTTTTTACTTTTTATATATTTATTTTTCTCCAAACACATGTTTTTTCATTTTTTTTGGACATTCATTTTTCTTGTATTAATTATGAAGGCTTTCTCTTCAATTTGGCAATTTTCGCTGACGGTATAATTTTTTGTTCTACATGTGACCTCATGGTTCTTACCACCAAGATCAAATTGTAGTATCACAACAACCAAACCATTTGCTCTTCCCATTTGGCGATCCCAATCAATTAAGGATTCTCTATTTTTGTATATCTACAAAACAAAACAAATGATATGCAACATGTAAATAGCAAAAGATATACATATATTTATGATGTCCCATTTATATTAAAAGGTAAATTACAATTTTCAATCACCTCATAAATAGTAAATGCATATGTGTAATCCAATATACAATCAGCTCCAATAGAATTGTCACCCTACAACAAATATAATATATGTGAAATTATAAATTTTGATTGAATGGCTAAAGAAACCAGCACAAGCGATTGCTTTGGGCCTTGAGTCATTTAATTATGAAAAATAAAGCAACCACATTTTAAAAGAAGAAGATTTTAAAAGTAAAAATTGCACCATAACAGCAAGAATTATAAAATGGCAATTTGATTGCACCATAACAGCAAGGTGCAACTAAAGTGAAGAAAAAAAACCAGTTGATAAAGCAAACCCTTATGATCCTTATCAAACCAATCCGATACTAAACTCCAATATCCATACATACCATATGGATTTGGTGATCAATCCAACGTTCTTGCAAAATATGTTGTATCCAACACCATCACAAAGAATATGAACTTAAGAATCGAATGAAAAATTACAAAAAACTTACTTTTTCATTTTTAGGATCATTATAGTTGTCGCTATGTTCTTCCATTCTGCTATTTGAGTAGAGTTTTAGAGAACCACAACATGTTGAAGTTTAGAGAAGCAGAACACATAAAGTTTAGAGAAGCACAACAGTCGCAGGAAGTTCATCAGTCCTTGGTTGTTTCAAAACCCTGGGTGTTCAAAGAAAATAATTATTTTATTTAAGAAATCACTAAATCCTTTATGGTAATTTTATATGTGGGTATAATAGTTTTTTTCCTTTATATAAAATTGTTGTGTGTCCAGAGACAAAATCTAGGTGTCCAAAAAAGCTCTCTATTATTTGATGCTGTCAAAATTGGGGCAGAAAGACCAAATGGAAACCAACCAAAACACAGAACATGTTTGGGCCAGTCTGGGCCTGGCAACACCTATATATATTGTTAAATTCCAACGCTGTAGTCGGTAACTTGCACAGCAAGTGTGAGGGTTTTACAAAATGCCTCGGTGTAATTAGAAGTAGAACCGCTCAATTCAAATTATATTTTATGTTGTCAATTTTGCCTATATCATTGCCCCTCAAGAATGATGAACAGATTTCATGTTTTGATCTTCACAAATATATAAATGCCGAGTGTTCGTTGGCTGAAACATGTCTATATACAGAGTGAAAATTAAGCTGCATTAAGGAGTCCTTAATGGTAATTGAAACGGTTAATAATCGTTTAAACAATTATCCAATGGATACACAGGACTCGGATATAGCTCTTAATTAAGGACTCGAGTTGTTTCCGGAAGCTTCAAAACAAACTAGCAAACCCGAAAAAGAAAACGGTTCCGTACGTACGATTTGGCCTGCATATGTACAGAATGAATTGTTGGAAGACGACATATTTTTATGGATGAACAGATTGTAGCACTGAATTGAAGATCGCCAACATACAAGATACAACCCCCCTTCTCAATTGGACTTTAAAAAATAAACGAGCGAGCCTTCTTCGTCTTCATCTATCTTATTAACATTTCAGTGTGCTTAAAGTCACATAGTATTATAGCAACATCCGAGGACTATTCTTTTAAAATAAACAGTTCTTTTCTTCACGCGATTGACTTTTTCATTTCCATAGTCAACAAACAGTCATTCAAAGGTCTGCCAGCAGCCAGCTGACCTGACCTCCATGCACTTCTCCTTCCAAAACCTCGTAGAGAATGGGACTCCACAAATACCATTGAGAGGTCAAACTAACGCCCTTCATCTACCTCTTGATAAAGATTTACGTGTAAACGATACGTCATTGTGACAATATTTTATGTTAATTAAATTTTACAATATTTATTAAAAAGTTACACAGTAGCATTCCGTTGCGATTTCACAGTCATAAAAGATCTTTTGGGTGGCCTTAAAATAGCTTGAGCTCATTACATCGCGCGAACCAGTGTAGTCAATTTCTTTGTGGGCAAGCAAAGAATGGTCCTTCATGCATTTTTTCATTAAATATAAAAACAAATAATTGTGAAAAGAAAAAAAAACCGATGATAAAAGGATGACATGGATGTGAGGAGTTTTTTGTTTGTTGGTGGCAGAAACAAAAGCCTGCTGCTGCTATGTTCTTCGGGGATGACGAAATTCTATCTCCTCCATGAATAAATATAAATATATTAATCAAATACATTTTTTATAGTATTTTTTACGTCATAAAAAATAAAATTGCCAGACTTGGGCCCTGCTGGCATTTCCTAGGCAATTAAGTCCATCCATTCTATTGGGCTATACCTCCAAATTCCTAGCTACACTCTTTTGCAAAACTTTATACAATTAAGCCCTCAATACCCCCAGACTAACTTACATTGAACGGTTTTACCGCCACGTGGCTTTCCTCATTTAATAATACATTATTACATGCAGTTTTTCTTCACATGACAATATATTATTAAATCGGGACGGTGAACTCATTTTATGTAAGTTAATCTCCAACTCCCTGGTTAACAATCTTTTCCTTTTACTAAATGTTTTGGGTAACAACTTTTTAATGACAAGATTCTGGTGGAAATGTGTTGTAAGAAGCACTTTGCTTATAAGTACTTTTTTGTAAGAAGCATGATTCTTAAAAGCACAACAAAAATGTTTATTAGAAATTTTAGTCGGTTTTGAAAAAGTACTTGAAAGTGTTTTCTAAAAATAACTCTAGTAGGTGATTCTCCAAAAAGCTCTACCTCTTTCATAATTAGTGTCAAACGAGCTCTTCATCTTTTGCGTAACATCTTTTTCTTTTGGTAAATGTTTGGGTAACAACTTATGAACTGTCATTATGTTGGGAATATTAATAGCAAAATTATTTTCACGCAGTAATTTTATCCTTATGCACATTCTTATATATTTATATTTTCTGATTATTTTAATATTATTTATTCAATCTAAAAGCCTGGAATACACAAGAATATAAAAAGAAGAAGAAAAAGAATGTGTAGAAATCACCTCACTGTTAATGTTAAGTTGTAATACATGATAAAATAAGATAACGCTGAAGTTAGTCTTTCAGAACTTTCTTGCACTCCTTTCATAGGAATAACCGTATAAGAGTAAAAGTGGAGAGCACAAATAGCACTCCACTATAGATTACTATATTTACCAAAAGTTAGAAAGCTTCTTCTTTGTCTTATGTATTGAAAATGGTAAAAAGTTGTGAGCTTGTTTAATTCAACAAGTATCAACAAGCACAAGCACGAGATTGGAGGTTAGGATGAGTCTTTACTTGCATGTTTTGTGTGTTTCTCTCATTTATATGTATAAAAAAGTTTAGGAGAGGGGAGGCTACCACATCTCAAGGTCAGAACATACCACAAGTCTCTTTGAAGACTTATAAAGACAATCTTAGCCCCCTTTTTTGGTTTTTACAAATCGCCCACCAAGAGAGATTGTTGGTAGCGGAACTCGAATCTAGGCATTAGTTTAGAAGAGAACAATCCTTACGAACTCAACCAACTTTCGTTGGCTTCTCTCATTTATATTTTGTTACAACTTACAAGCATACAAAATGTTTCATTAAAAACTAAAGTGCTTCCTACTCATCAAATAAACAATAATTAGAAAAGACATTGTGTCTATTTTAACAAATCTTACAAAATATAATAAAAGAACACCCAAACGCATCATAATAATCCAAACATTCCAAATACGTGTAAAATTTAAGTGGCTAAGAGCATTTATACACATGAGATCATGTATTTAAATCCACTCGCCTAATATAGTTTTGTTTCAAACTAAAAATTTGTGGCTAAGATTGTAATTAGCTCAAATCTTGGAGTCATTTAGCAGGGACGTCACTCCAAATGAGCTAGTGCAAGCAATGCCTTGTTCCTCTAACTCTCAACCGTTAAATTTTGGAGCTAACTCTCACGCACGCGTTACATTTCGTAACACTGTCAGAGTTACTCAGCTATTTCTTCGCATAGCGAGCCAAACTCAAGTAATAGTTTACCCTCTTGTAACTGCCTAAGTCAAATCCTAACACATCATCAACCCTTCAGTCCCACTTGCCACCAATGGTCCCCACTTCAATCGTACGTTAAAAACAAATGGGCAACTAGCAGTTGCTGATTACTTTTTTATATTTGGTTGCAGAAATAATCAATTGTCGTTATATTATGTGGTCATTATGTCATTGTTGTGTCATCGTTGTATGATCAAATATGTCGTCGTTATTAAAAAATAATCATTTCTACATTCAAATATCAAAAAGTAATCATTCGTGCTAATTGGCCAAAACAAATTCACCCTATTGATCTATACTCTGTAAGCCCCCACGTACTTCCCCTCCCTCTTTTGATTCCTTCACTTTTTCTGGATTTTCTATTTCGTATAGAACGTTTTAGAGCTTCTCTTTGACGTTTGATCATTGTGGGGAATCTCAATTCAAGTATGGTATTATAGCAGTATTTCAAGTTGAGTAATACTTGGCTCATTTTCTTAGTAATAGGAACTTCTACATTACTACTAATCACATTTTAATATTTGCGCATAATTTGTTTTTAATGATTTTGATGAGTTATTTATGTGCACATTTAAGATTGTAAATGACAAGCTGTAAGAATTCATACTTTCAAGAAAAGGAACCAAGTAACGGTCTTTCAAGTTAATCACACATTTGTCGTGTAGAGTTGCATGACAATGTTGATGTACATTAAATACCGCAACAGTAACATCTCTTCTTAAATAAGCTTCTCATATGGGCCGTGCCCAAAGAAAAGAAGGCCCACTAAGACAACTTACTGTGTCTTTTGTCCTTGTGCAAAAAGTTGCTTGTAACAGACGGTCGTCTATAAATACAGAGCTCGAGAGAGAGAGAGAGGCCTCTCGGTTTGTGCGTGTGTCATGAGAAGGCTCTTTTTTCTCTATAAGTTTCTACAAGTGGCAAAATAAACATGTGTGGTGGTGCTATCATTTCCGACTTCATCGCCTCCAAGCGAGGCAGGAAGCTGACGGCGGAGGACCTCTGGTCGGAGCTTGACACCATCTCTGACCTCCTCGGCATACACCACTCCAACAGCATCAACAAACAGCCTGAGAATTACAAGGTGGTCCAAAAGCCCAAACCATCTGTCACCAAAGGTATCTATATATACATATTTTTATATATTTGGCATTTTCTTTAATGGGTTTCATCTAGAATTTTATCTACTTTTTTATAAAGCTTGCATGATTAATTGTATTTGTTTTGGTTTCTCTGCTACTCTGCTTTTGCATGATTTTTTATTTATTATTATCTGGGAATTGTACATGAATTAAACTTTTCACTAGATTTTCAATTAAAGAATTGGGTTCTTTGTATATCTTTTGTTGCTGTTTAGCTGCACTAGTGTTTTTTTCTTTTATTTTTTTCTGGAAAAAGTTGCACTGTCCTTATTAAGAAAGGTGATTAATTATTGTATTTTTTTTTGTCAAATTAATTAGTACATATGATGATATGAGTATGGTGTTCTAATTAAAGATCACCTAATTTATAGTATTAATTAATCGTAATCTACTACCCCCTTGTGTTTATTAATTATTCGTTTTAATAGAATAAGATAAAAGTTAGATTTCAGTGCAACAAGATCAAAACACAAAAGATTGAAATAAAAATATGATTTTTACACATTATTTTTCTATGAACACCACCACTTATTTTTGCCTGTAAATTGAATAAAACCAAAAAGAAAAATCAAGCGACAGAAAAATAATACACAAGAAGAAAAGAGATGCAAATAATATATTTTCCTTCCTGTCGAAAAATGAATTTTTTTACTCAATTAACAAAAAAATGAAGTAATGAAATTATGATTGGTGTGATGTGATTGGAGTAGTGACAAGTGATGAGAAGCCCAAGAAGGCGAGCCGGGCTGCTGCTGCTGCAGAAGGCAAGAGAGTGAGGAAAAACGTGTACAGAGGAATACGGCAGAGGCCCTGGGGCAAATGGGCGGCTGAGATTCGCGACCCCCACAAAGGCGTCCGAGTCTGGCTCGGCACCTACAACACTGCCGAGGAAGCCGCCCGCGCCTACGACGAAGCCGCCGTGCGCATCCGCGGCGGCAAGGCCAAGCTCAACTTTGCACGACAACCACCCTCCCCAGCACTTCCAGCTCTGGCTCCTGCTACGCCGCCGCCGACAAAGAGGCGGTGCATTGTTGCTGAGTCAACTCGGGTAGAGTCGACTCAGCCGAGTTTCCAGACCGGTTCTTACTATTATGATCCATTTTATCAGGGTGGCAGTGAGATGTATGCTAAGAATGAGGTGGCAGGTGGTGACGGCGGGTACGAGCTGAAGGAGCAAATATCGAGCTTGGAGTCGTTCTTGGGGCTGGAAGAGATGGTGGTGGAGCAGCCGAGTCAGGTGGTGAGTGGAAGTGGTGAGTCGGACTCGTTGGACCTGTGGATGCTGGATGACTTGGTGACACATCAGCAACAGCAACAGCAGCAGGGCAGCTTATGTACTAAGGCAGCTGAATTGTTCTAGCTATTGTTTTAGCTAAAGAAATAAAACATCTTAATTAAATTATGAATGTATGTTTAATTTGCGTGTGTGAATTGTGACTCTGAGTACCTATGTGACTGGGTTTGTGTAATGTGTGTTGTTTGCTTTGGTGTTTATGTTAGTAAGTAACTGCTTTTGTCTTTGTGCATGTTATAAATCAATGTGTTTCGGTTTGTTATTGTTGAGAGTGTTTTCGAGTATGTTTGGCAAAAACAGATAGAAATGTTTTTGCGTTATAAGAAGCGTTTCTAGAGAAGTATTTGCTAGACACTTCTCTAGGAAGCATGAGAAGTGCTTTCAAGTAATTGTTTTTTCAAGAAGCACTGAATTTATAATAAAAGTTCAAGTAATTGTTTTTTCAAGAAGCACTGAATTTATAATAAAAGTAGCGTTTCTAGGGAACTACTTGCTAGACACTTCTCTAGGAAGCATGAAAAGAATTTTCAAGTGCCTTTTCAAAAAACACTGGATTTATAATAAAAGCTTTTACGTGTCTTGAAAAAAGCACTTAACAAAATAGTGGTGTTTACACGTAAGATACATAAAAAACTATAATAAGATGTTAGTATGTTTTGTTGGCTATAATGTTTTTTATTGCATACGATATTATATATTAATTTACAGTAAAGAGAGGGAGAAAGTTTTAAATTCAGCATGAAATAGGTTGAAAAGAAGAGTCTTAACCACAATGACAATTCACCACTTGCTTATTGACTATAATATTATTAACTCATTATCGCTAATTTACCGATAATAATATATAATAGATAATACATATCAATAAACAAAAGAGTCGTCCGTTTTGATAGCCAAATTGCATTGAAAAATGGTGATAACTAATAAGGGTGGTGTTTAGATTACACGCATGATGCATCATCGTTCTTGTGCGGACGGGCTACTGTGTTTGTTTCGCAAATTAAAGTTTTGGTTATGCTCCCATCCATGTCGGTTCATGTATCTGATATATATAATATGCATATATAAGACCTATATATATGTTATACTCATAATTCTTGTTAGTGATGATTATATTCAATGGCACGTAAGAATATAAGCGCAATTATAGGATATTATACACATATAATATGGCAGGAAGGTGATGATGACGATAATAATTATCAGAGCGGGGATAAACTTTTGTTATAGGATAATTATTTGTGTTTTTCAATGGGAGATGGGTCCATTTCACCACTTACAAATAACGTATTTTTACTGTAAAAATTTTATAATCGAAACCGTTCAATTTCTTAATCTTCATTTGAAAATTATCTCAACATAAATAACTTCTATGGTATATGAGAGGGTCATAAACCACAACATCGCACCATATAACTTTTTTTGTTATATGAGATGGTTTTGAACCTTCGAGGTAACCTTCAATTTCTTAATTTTTGTGAAGCATACGATGATTTTTATGAAGTGTCAATAACAGTTCCACGTAGTGATAAATTACGCATGATAAATCTTTTTGATGTAGGACTGGAAGAGAAATAAACGCAACTAAACCTGCAGTGAATAGTAATCTCGTGGTGAACAGTGTTTTTGAATTTTACGGGGTTAGATTTTGACCCACGATACCTTTTCGGAAGCAGAACGCCAAGACGAATCAAAGTTGTGAGATACAATGAATTTTAGGCGTTCAAAGTCGTTTGGAGGGTCAAAACAGAAATTTACTTATTTTGGGGTTGTTTTGAAATTTTGATATTTCCCTTTGTTGTTAGGGATTTGCAATCTTATATAAACTCATTTTAGGGTTTGTATTCAATAAAATGATAAAAAAAAAAAGAGATTTATCTCAAATTCTTGGTTTCCCAAGAAATCTTCAAGGGGAATCGTTCGTGAACTCATTTATCATATACTTCTAATGTGTCACTTTGATAACAAAAGTTCCTACTCTGTTAACAAATATATATTAGCACAACTGTGTACCGTACTCACCACTTGATTTCATTTATAATAAAATCAATGTGGGGTAGGGCAGTTGGCCTTGCACGTCAGTTTAAATCCTCATCTTCATAAATTAGAGTAATTCAAGATCTTGGATTGTAGAAAAAGAAAATATTAATGAAACCTATGAAAGCGTCATTGTATTAGTACTTCATACACGGTTTAGGGAAAAGCATACTTCTATCGGTATTTCATATCCATGTCCTCCCTACAAAAATGATAAAATAAATTATTGAATAATCATTACGTGAAGAAAAGTAAATCCAACGTTCCCAATTTAGAAACAAGAAGAAGATGTTGGACTTTTGCTTGGCCGCGCTTTCTGCCCGTTGCAATCCAAGTCACCAATTTGGACACGGGATCCAGTAAAAAGTTGAAACCCTAGTTACCACAGGGCAGATAGTCGATCTGCCTAACCATCCAGTGACACTTGCATACCCAAACATTTTTCACTCAAGACTAGGTTCCTTTTGTCACCAATTGTAACTCATGAGTCAAATGATTTCCCCATTTTTCCAAGGCATCAAGGGATACCTTTTACTTTTCTTTCATCTTTTAGATTTAGTGGAGGGCTATACCATATTTTTAGGCTTGTTTGACAAATTTTTTCGTATTTTGTTTTTAGTTTTCACTTTTTACGTTCAAAGAAAGAATATATAAGAAAGGAGAAATGAAGATGGTGGAGGAAAGAGGGCGGTGGAAAAATTGTGAGAGAATTCATCTAAAACGAGTACATAAAAAGAAAATTAGACACTGAAAACAAATTTCTCAAGTTGTTACATATATTCTCCAACATTCCTAACCCCACCTCCTCAATTTCCCATCTCTCTCTCTCTCATACCTATTACATTTTCTTTTATCTATGGCCGAATTTATAAACACTAAGAGCTAAAAACACAATGGTTAGCAAATAGATCTTAACTATCATATCCATAATCACAAGTGCTGAGTAATATCTATATAATTAGGATGATGATATTCACACATATATTTTTATCTTTCATACATCTTTTGTTAATTTATGTCATTTGATATTCTTCAATTTATTCGATCTAACTGTTAAAAACTAAAAAAGTGTGTGAAATGTAAAAAAATATGTGTGAATAACACTACCCTCTATAATTAAACGAAACTAACTTAAAACGTTAGAAAACACAAGGTCACATGCATGCACAAGGCTTCTCAGTCTTAAATCAGTCAAAACGGAATGTATGGGAAGTAATTTGTCTTGTAATGCAGGTAAGAAAACTAAGAAAATTTATTCGTTATTTCTGTTTAATTTAATATTAAAATATAAAAAAATATGTAAAATGTAAAAAAAATGTGTGAAAATCAAATCCCAAAAAACTATTGCAAGGTCAATTCATATACACGCAAGTTGGTGAGGCAATTGGATAAAAGCATTTGAATAATGTGAACTCACAAGGAAAGATGCATGAACCTGCAGAACTCACGTCATTCAAAATCAAAGTGGGGGCCTTAAGCTAGGATTCTCAGACAGTTGAAAAATGTAGGGTAAACTGTCGTTTGACCCCTTGAACTATTACTCTAGTTGAAATTGACTTCCTGAACTATTTTTTTGGTAAATTGACTCCCTAACTATTTGAAATCAGCCAATTAACTCCTCACAGTCAGATTCAACGAAATTTCATCCACTTTGCTATTAAATACTAGCACGTATCGTGTTTTAATTGGTAGATCTACCTGACATTCTAACGAATTAACAGCAAATTGGATGGAATCTAGCGGTAGGGAGTAAATCTAATAATTTAGAAAAGTTTAAGGGGTTAATTTACTAAAAAAATAGTTCAGGGGGTCAAACAGCAGTTTATCCAAAAACATATTATGTTAGCTTAACTTAACCACCATTGTTTTTTTCTTAGCGTTCGGTTAATCGAATGCAATCATTACTAAAACTGTTCTCTTCTCTTGCAAACAAACAAAAATGCTGCAAAAATCATTTATAATTATGTTTGTGTCAAATGGCAAAAAAAAATAATAATTGTCATAAGTTCAAGTTGTCAATCAACTAATAATAATCCTATCCAAGGATGTCACCTGAGAATTCTTCCCATCACCAAATTGCAAAAATAGAATGAGAACAAATCTTCACAATTATCTAACATAATCAAACATATAAGCATGGCTCCGATTTTGAAGGGCTTTCGAATTTTTAATGTGCATGAATTATATATATAAATTATGTTATATATATTTTCGTACAATAAATTAATTGAATTTATGATTAGTAGAATTGGTCTTCGCAGTGCAACTTTTATATGAGGTAAGATCCACTTGTGTGTCACGTCAGCACTTAACAGAAAAATTGACACCAAATTAATCTGCGAGACTCAATTTCAATGTATGTGTTTATCAAATATTTAGTGCATGATTTGTGACTCTAATGTTTTTCATTTGGATTTTTCCTTGTAAAGAGAGAAAAGGTTATTCTTTTTGTTAAGCAAATAAGAACAAAAGCAGGCTGCTATTTCATCGAGGAAAGCTCCAAATCCAACCATCACTAAACCAAGAAAAGGGACCAAACAAAGAAATAAAGACGACAAGCTATTGTCAACTTGCTTCTACCGTGCCCTCCCGATAAGTTGATCAAACTCAACAATATTCATTGGCTTTCTTTATATATTTCTTTCTCAGTACCATACAGCTCCAGCCGAACAACACTTCCCTTCAATACTACGCACTTTCAAATTTCAATCTATCCATTAGAAAAAAAGCCACCGATACCACAAACTGCTCTTGTCAAGACTCGCGCATGAACTACTATCGTAGAGAGAATATAACGTAAAAACTAAACCTAGACAAACGTCTCACTGAGACTGGAAATAACTTTACTGTAAGCACGGTAGCTTCTTCTATCTCCACCTCTGGATAGGGGTCTAAAGTTCTAAACAACAGCTGTTTACCCTAAAAAGTTGCACTTTGAAATGCTTATTACACTCGATACTTTCCAAGCAAATCTGCATAAATAAATTATCACCATAATCCTCTGACATTATACAACTAAGATCAATGTTTTCCGACAAAATCTGCGAAATCTATTGTCGCAATCCTCTGACATTGTACTCAGCATGAACTTCACGTCGTAATCCTAAAAGCTGGCATTAGCTCATACTCACACAACCGTCAATTTAGAACATAGATGTTATTCAAAGGAAAATGAATTCTTAACAGAAGCCATCTATTTATAACAACAAAGGCAATATACAAATGAAACAAAACTACTCTTGGCAAAATTTTACCATTCAACTTAATCCAAACCAGTCCCAGTGAACAGCTATCATAGAGAATATACTTAAGTAAATTAAGCGTCGCCAAGGCTGCAACGCACTTTTTCACAAGTGTGGTAGCTTCTTCTATCTCCACCTCTGAATAAGGGTCTAAACACCAGTCTCTTGCACTAAAAATCACATTTAGAAATGCTTCGCTCAACGCTTTCCAAGAAAATCTGCATAAATTATCATCACAATTCTCTGACATTACACAACTCAGTATGCTTCTTATATAAATCCTTACAAAAGCATCTCCAACTTCTTATAACTCCACCACCGGCTAAAGGTCTAAACATCAATATTTTACTCTAAAAACTCACATTTCGCAATTCCTACAATGAATCAATGTTTTTCGAGAAAATTTGCGTAATCTATTGTCGCAATCCTCTGACATTGTACAAGTCAGCATGCTTCCGCATACTTCGAACAAAGAACTTCATTTGTAATCCTAAAAGTTGGCATTAGCTCATACTTAAACAATAATCAATTTCGATCTAATTTCGAACAGAGATGTCAATGTCATTCAAAGGAAAATGAATTATTAACAAAATCAGACCATCTATTCATAGCAACAATGGCAATATATACACAATATATACAAATTCGAGCATCGAACGAAAACCCAACGAAACGCACAAATTAGACCCGAATTCTTCCCCCATTTCATAGATTAAGTATTGGGAACGAAACGGTACCGAATCAGCAGACCGAAGTCAATCTCATGGGCACCTTCTCCCTGTCGGCGTCGTCCAACCCATCCGCCACGATTCGAATCACCCTCTTGAATGCGAAGTGCACACAATTCGAAAGCGCAATCCAGCACATCACCTCGTAGACGAAATCGAACGCCGGATCGGACGGCGAAGACGACGAGGACTCATCCCAACTGTTCCCTCCAAACCTATCGAAATTCCAACCCCCGCCGCCGCCTCCACTGCCGCCCCATCCTCCGTTGAAAAACGGACCGTCCCCCCCGAAAACCCCGCCGTCTTCCTCACCGCCGTCGTTGGAATCGTCGCCGCTCGACGATCTCCGTCTGGTGCGGCGTTTTTTGCGGAGGAGGGTTCGGGTTGCGGTTCTGGTAGAGTTGGGCCGGGCACGCGGCGGTGCGATAGCGTCGAAGGGGAAAATAACGGCGGAGATCTGAGGGACTCCGTTGGACGGCGATGATTGATCGGGATGAGTGTCGGTGATGGAGATTAGGTTGTTGGAGGTGAGGTCATGGTGACGGATTAGGAACTTTGCGAACCCTAGGCCCTGGGCGGTGGTGGCGACTGTAACGGTGTCGTATAGGAGAGAGATGTCCATGGCCGACGAATCCGATTTGCGGGTAAAGTGAATTTGGTTGAATCGGTTGGGAATTTTGGAGTCCAAAAGGGTGTGAATTTTGGTTGGGAAATTTTCCGGGAAAGTGCGGGAAAATAAGGAGGGTAAAAGGGAAACGACGGGGAACTGAGGAAGAGTGAGGGAATTGGCGACAGCTGTGAAAAGGCCACGTGTTATTCGTTGGCGGGTGGCTTACGGTACAATTTTGACATGTCGGAATCAAATTGAATTTGCATCCCACTTGGATTGGGCTTGATGACAAAAGCCCGAACAATTTGGACTTGTTCTGAGGTTGCCGGTAGCCTCTTACATTTGTCTTTAAAATTTACAATAAAAATGTATTGTAATGACATGTTTACGTACATAGAATATTGAAATAAGAAGATGTAGAGCAATCAAAAATTAGTTTATAAACAGATCGTAGTAAGCATGAAACGAAAGTAGGCATTTGTTGTTGAATCCGAGATGCTAAAGATATACAAAAAGATTTTCGAAAATAAAACTATTTCTTAGATACAATTGAATAAAATAAAAGTAATTTACATTGAAAAAAGAGATTTATCGTTGACACTTCGTCAAATAATTATGGACTAACGGTGTTGAAATAAAGGTCCAATAAAAACTACGTTAAGGCATGTTTACTTACCATGTATAAAAACGAGAATGAGTATGATTCCCAATCCTGTGTTTACTAAACCCTAAATCACATTCCATGTAAATAAACATGCGAGTCTAAACACACCGACCAAAATTACGTTTTACCCGAACCTTTACTAGGGCTTCATTACAAAGTGGGCTAATGGGCTCGAAGAATTGGCGCCAATATCTTGGCCTTAGTCGGCGTCGTTTTGGGTCGACCGTAGCCCACATTTCCAAACTCGTAAACAACTCAGCCACTAAAAACCCTAACCTTATATACTCATCCCCGTCATCAGTAACAGCCTCCGAGTAAAACCCTAGAGGTAGCAGCAATGGTGTCGCTGAAGCTCCAGAAGAGGCTTTCCGCCAGCGTTCTCAAGTGCGGTCAAGGAAAGGTCTGGCTCGATCCCAATGAGGTCAGCGAGATCTCCATGGCCAACTCCAGTACGTACCCCTCTTTTCATTTTTAGGGTTTCATCCAATTCGTTTCAATTCGAGTTTGTTTGCTTATTTATTGGGTTTGGATCTGAAATTTTGGAATTCGAGAAATCTTATTTGTACGAATTTTGATTGTTGTACCGAGTTGATTTCGATTGGGTTTAATAGGAGAGTATTTATGTGATAATTGCGGTGTTTAGTTGATTAATTTACCCAATTGATTAGCATAACTAATTGATTTAGTTTAGCAAGAAAATGATTTGAGTATATACTGCATATCGTTGGTTTCAGAGAAATGGTCGATTAAGACTATGCAACGTGCTTCCGTGTTATTTGTCGAAAAAGTTTGCGTTGCGGTCCGGCTGGTCGCAGTTAAAATCTGATTATTGTTAGTCAGTTTTAGATTAAATTACACAGCTGGTTTATTTGGTTTTTTTTTTCTTCTATTACTTTCTGATTAGTTTTGGTTTATGAACATGCTTTTTAGATGCACCATAATGTTTGATACAATTTTACTGTAATGTTCCGAAAGCACTGCACTTTTACAGTTTTCAAATGTCGAATGATAGGAAAGTAAGTTCATGAGATTACTTGATAAGTTACCGAATTAGTGTTTTATACGTATTAGGTTTTTCCGTTTTTCCATTTCTCCATTTGTTCACACTAATTTCTTTTCCCTCTGGGTTTGTTATAGACTTTGGTGTGATTGATGATAATTATAACCGATTTTCAGGGCAAAACATCAGGAAATTGGTTAAGGATGGGTTCATCATCAGGAAACCAACAAAGATCCACTCCCGTTCTCGTGCTCGGAGAATGAAGGAGGCCAAGAGGAAGGGTCGTCACTCTGGTTATGGTACGTGGAATTGAAATACTGGCGCAGTTTGTTTTGTTTTTCAGTTGATTCAGCTTCTTTTTTTTGGTCATATTTCATTCTGCAAAAACCATCTTAGTTCAGGTGGTTTTTTTTTTCTTCATATTGGTACTAGAAGGACATTGTAAGGGATATGACATATTTAGTAAAATTTTACAGGTAAGCGCAAGGGTACCAGGGAGGCAAGGCTGCCCACTAAAATCCTCTGGATGAGGAGGATGCGAGTATTGAGGCGCTTGCTCCGTAAGTACCGAGAGTCCAAGAAAATTGACAAGCACATGTACCATGACATGTACATGAAAGTGAAAGGTAACGTCTTCAAGAACAAGCGTGTGCTGATGGAGAGTATCCACAAGTCAAAGGCCGAGAAGGCAAGAGAAAAGACTCTGTCTGACCAGTTCGAGGCCAAGCGTGCGAAGAACAAGGCTAGCAGAGAGAGGAAGCATGCTCGCCGTGAAGAACGATTGGCGCAGGTAGGCTTAGACATAAAGAAAATAATTTGAAATGCCCTTTTTTTGTGCTGAATTCATGTTGATAGTTCGTAACTCATGTTTTCGGACATTAATTTTGTTTTTGTGTCTGGATGTTGCAGGGACCTGTAGAGAAGGCAGCGCCAGCAGCTGAACCCCAACAGTCTGAGTAAGTTTACTTGAGTTATTGTGTTGACCCTTATACATTTGTTGGAAACAAGGATCATGAAATGAAAGATTTGTGTTTGTTTCTGCAGGGGAGGTGCGAAGAAAGCAAAGAAGTGAGTAGTGACAGACCTTTACGTCGAGCACTGAAGAAGCAGAACTCTAGACATTATTGCTCTTAAGTTTTATTTCTATATAGAAGTTTTATTTTGTGAGCTACTTTTATCTATTTTTGTTGCAAAATTTCCGATCTAAACCGAATTAACTTTTTGAGATCGAGTAGTACATTTTCTTAAATGTTGAATGCTGTGTTGGTAACGTTGTTGAATATATCAGGCAATGTGTACGTTCGTGCTAGTTGTCAGAATGCAATTTGAATTCGGATGCCTCTGCTCCTCTCTCTCTCTACTCTAGATGGGAAGACAAGGCAGTCGTTGTTTCTCGTTGTCATTCTTTCTAGTTACTTGTAAACGATCTATAAATACTTGGAGGAAAGGGTCTTGGAGGAGGGGCCGATGCCGGCGGTGCCTTGACGGTCCTGCTGTGTTTAATTTTGCTCATGATCTTTTGAATGTTTAGTGGGGTAAATGGATGTTTCCGTGCTTTGTTTGGTTCAGCAAATTTTCCGAGAGTACACAATAAAAAACTCCCTCTTTTGTTCCTTGTTAAATTCGACTGCGATTTCCCTGTTAAATTCGCCTGCGATTTCCAAACTGTTGCCACTACTGATTCCGATATGCCAAAATTAGAAACTAAATGCATTTTCTTGGACCCAAACCGTATCTTAAAAGGGTAGGTTGAACATTGATAATTTGAAACATGCACAGCATTCCAGTAGCACCGATAATTTAAAAAAGGTGAACATTGATCATTTGAAACATGTACAACATTCTAGTAGCACCAATAATTTGACCAACAACCTGGATCAACCAGTCTTTCAAAATTCCTTTGCTTTTAGACTGTTAGATATAAATCCCAACTCACTACAAGATTCGGGATATCTGCTAAATTTGATGGGTTAAATTTTTTTTTTTTTCTCTGATGGAGAAGATTGAAGTATGTAACACGATGAACCAACATGCTCGTTTGGCACCGTTTTTTTAAATAGCACTTTTGCTCGAACACACCTTCAATAAAAGGGATTTGATTAGAAACATTTAAATTTTTAATAAAAATTCAAGCGTTTTTTAGAAAAACACTTGAATTGATTTATGAAAAAAAGCACATAACAGATGTTTTTTCAAAAAAATATTTTTTTAAATCTATGAGGACTTGTAACCTTTTTTGTCAAATAGTATGAGAAGATGTATTAGTGATTTGAAAAAACACTTTTAAACAAGCTAACTAGACACTAAACTTTATTTATATGATACGTTTTTGCTATCCACGGGGAGTCTTGTCACTTCATAACAAAAAGAAGGTAATAAGATAATAACTTTGATAAAAACTATGGAGTCTACAATTAAATGTAAGATTAGAGGTAGATGGGACATGACACAATAAAGTTGGTATTGTTGGAAGTTTGTATAAAACATGCATTGTCTTTCTTTTGATTCTTGAAACGCGGACTTTCCCACAACTCCACGTATAATAAACAAAAACCATAAATCGACCACTTTTGAAGAGGATTCGACTCCTTTGACGTCGTTGCTTGTGGCGAGCGGTGACTCCCCAATTCCGTCTTGTTATTTTATTTTTTTATTTATTTTATTTTAGATTTTTATTATTCAAATTGTATTACACAAACAAATTACAACAAAAGTGGATCAAATTTGTTTGAGATCAATCTCCAAGTGATCGAAACCGGAAAATGGAATCGGAGCAGTTAATCTCGGGGGGCGGCTCCCGCTACCTCCAAATGCGATCGGAGTCGGCGATGTCGCCCTCGTCCTTTCTCTGCCGCCTCTCGTCCTTCGAGCCCGCTCGGATTTTCGATGAGTTGCCGAGCGCCACCATCGTCTCCGTCTCCCGTCCCGACGCAGGCGATATCAGCCCCGTGCTTCTCTCTTACACCATCGAGTTCCAATACAAGCAGGCACGCAACTCCGATCTCTCTCTCTCTCTCTCTCTCCACGCTTTTGCCTGATTCTCTGTTTCTGAATTTCAGTTTTCAATCTGAATTATGTGTTTGGATGCCGAGAAAATTTGGATAAGAGCAGAGAAAGTTCGATATCAGGATGTTAAGAAAGAGAAAGAAGAAAGTCGTTAACTTTTGAACTAGAATCAATGCATTTCTGTTAACTTTCTAAAATTGAGCTGTTGTTTCCTAATTGGGTTCACTTATTTCGAATTTTCTCTTTAATATCAAGTTTAAAGTTTGCTCTGTGAAGTACTGGTTAAGATTATCATGGACTAATTATGTGTTTTTCTTTGCTTTTCTACCTTGATTAGTTTAAGTGGCGATTAGTGAAGAAACCGTCACATGTATTCTACTTGCATTTCGCATTGAAGAAACGTGCATTTTTCGAGGAAATTCAGGAGAAGCAAGAGCAGGTCTGTATTTTAGATTGTATCACCTGAGTTTGTAAGCGTAATGCCAGTTTGTATTTTCACTCTTGTATGCACTTTTGGCAGTTCGCTGCTTATTTCGGAATGTTTGGGATTTAATCTCGTTTGCAACATTATATTAAAGGTTAAAGAATGGCTTCAAAATCTAGGAATAGGAGATCACACAGACGTCGTGCAAGATGATGAGGATGATGAGACTGTACCCCTGCAGCACGATGAAAGTGCTAAAAATAGGTCACTACTTGTTCGATTTATATTCGTTGTATACCTTTTCTGGAATTACTGTCATAAATCTTATAGTTGCATCTTTTGTTCAGAGATGTTCCATCTAGCGCCGCCCTGCCAATCATCCGGCCAGCGCTGGGTAGGGAGCAATCCATTTCGGAGAGATCAAAGGTTGCAATGCAAGGGTATCTGAATCACTTTCTAGGAAACATGGACATTGTGAACTCTCGAGAGGTGTGCTTGGTGCTTGATCTTTCTAATTGTCAATCACATGTGTCGATTTAAATAACTAGTTTTTGAATTTAAATTATCTATAATCAACGGTGTTCTTTGAACGTCCGCTGCGTTTTGCTTTTTTCAGTTTGCTTATTTAATGTCTAAGTCTCAATAACTATTGTATTGTAGGTCTGCAAGTTCTTGGAGGTCTCTATGTTATCATTTTCTCCAGAATATGGCCCTAAGCTAAAAGAAGACTATGTGATGGTCAAGCATCTTCCGAAAATTCCGAAGGATGATACTACCAGGAAATGTTGTGCATGTGGTTGGTTCAATTGCTGTAATGACAATTGGCAAAAGGTAAGAAGTCCTTTTGATAAGTTCTCTTTTATATTTCACTTATAACTTGAGCACATTGGTGAAAAAGTTATGGTGGTTAACTCTGCAGTCATATTAGTAATCTGTCTGTGAAAGTTTAACTAACTCAAAGAGACCCGTGAGTTCTTAGATACTCAACAAAATATAGGTTTTTTGTTACTATGAGTCCAAATGTAGATTGGAATCAAGTGACAGAAGATTCTATTGTTTTTGGACAATTGGATACAAGCTGAGAGATATCATATGCATGACCTCCTCATACTTTTTATGTTCCTTGGTTTAGGTATGTTTATCACCTGTTATCTTCGCATTACCCTCTTATTGATTCCGTGCAGGTTTGGGCTGTATTAAAACCAGGATTCTTGGCCTTGCTGGCGCATCCTTTTGATACCCAACCTTTAGATATAATAGTATTTGATGTACTACCAGCCTCAGATGGCAATGGGGATGGTCGGGTATCACTGGCAAAAGAAATAAAAGAGCGGAATCCTTTACGCCATGCATTTAAGGTTAGCATTACTTGGGCTTTTTCTTTTTTCCCGGGGTTACATCTGATGCTCCAGATTTGTAAAACTGCAGTTCCTGTGATTTCTTCCCTGAATTTCCAGTTCAGTAGGTCTGTGTATAAATGATTCTATCAGATGGTTGTGTATATTGTTTTTACACTGGGCAGTCTAGATATTATGGTTTATGTTCATTTGGATGTGCATTCCCTAGTAGGATGCAACCGTGTGAGTTATGGTTAAAACCTTAAAAATTTAAACTAAGCAGAACTTTGACTGCTAACTTTACCCCTGTAACCTAATATTGCATTTTTTAGTTAATAATAAATAACATGCACAAGTTGCTGGTGGCTGAAAAATTTCTATGTTTTCAAAAAGACCTTTCCCTCAAATTTTGTATTGTGTTGTTGCGGGCACTATCTGTCTAATGAATGAATGTCCAGACAACTTTCTGATAAATAAAGTGAAATTTGAAAAGGTGTCTTGTGGAAACCGGAGCATTAATTTGAGAGTTAAGAGTGGTGCCAAAGTAAAAGATTGGGTTGCCTCAATCAATGATGCTGGACTCAGGCCTCCAGAGGGCTGGTGTCATCCTCACCGCTTTGGCTCTTTTGCACCTCCAAGAGGCTTGACTGAAGATGGCAGTCAGGCTCAATGGTTTATAGATGGTCAGTCAGCATTTGAAGCTATTGCTTCTGCAATTGAGGATGCAAAATCAGAGGCATGTTCCTTTCAGTTTTCTGGGTACTTTTCAGATGTATATCATAAGTATTATTGTTTCATTTTCTTCTGTTTAATTAATGAAAGTTCCATGCAGATATTTATTTGTGGCTGGTGGCTGTGTCCAGAACTGTACCTGCGGCGTCCATTTCATGCTCATGCTTCTTCTAGACTTGATTCTTTACTGGAAGCAAAAGCTAAGGAAGGGGTTCAGGTGAACCTTACTTTCAAGCAATCTTTAACTCTAATTCTTTACATGATTGTCATCTATGAATTGACTTAGAACTCTAATTCTTTGCATGTTCGTCATCTATGAATTGACTTAAACACAGTTCATTGAAATAAGATTTAGACGTTATTTCTTATTTTTTGGCACTGAAACATGTCTGCAGATTTACATTCTTCTCTATAAAGAGGTAGCTCTTGCTCTGAAAATCAACAGTGTTTATAGCAAGAGAAAACTACTTGGGATTCATGAGAATGTGAGGGTGCTACGTTATCCTGATCACTTTTCGAGTGGTGTTTACTTATGGTATGCACTGTACTTGCAAATCAATTTGTAGATTGTGTTACTTATTCTGAAAGTCTCTTGGAACTCCCCTATCATGTAATCTTTTTCTGCTTCTGATATTAAATATTTGTTACATATAGGTCCCACCATGAAAAACTTGTCATTGTTGATTATCAGATTTGCTTTCTGGGAGGACTGGATTTATGCTTTGGTCGTTACGATACTGCTGAGCATAAAGTGGGTGATTGCCCTCCTTTGATATGGCCTGGAAAGGACTATTACAACCCAAGGTGAGCTTCTTGTCTACACTGGGATTATGCATTGACAACTATTCACAGATAATGACAGAAACACGATATCCGTATTTGTACATCTTTATTTTTCTTTGCTTTGTATCTTTTATTAAGGGTTTAAATTGATATGTTATCTAACTCTAGATCTTTTCTGAAATGATTCCATTGTCGTGAAATATGGTTTTTGTAATATAATCTTGTCAGGGAATCTGAACCAAATTCGTGGGAGGATACAATGAAAGATGAGTTGGATCGTGGAAAATATCCTCGTATGCCTTGGCATGACGTTCACTGTGCCCTTTGGGGACCACCCTGCCGTGATGTGGCTAGACATTTTGTTCAGCGCTGGAACTATGCAAAGGTTGATATTCTGCTAGGATGGTATAATTTTGGTTTATAATAAGTTATGTGCTAAGTCAGTATTTATTCTTTCAGAGAAACAAGGCTCCAAACGAACAAGCAATTCCACTACTTATGCCGCAGCACCACATGGTCATTCCTCATTACATGGGAAGAAGCCAAGAGATGGAGATTGAAAGTAAGAACGCTAATAATCACAAAGAGCATAAAAGGACGGATTCCTTCTCGTCGATATCATCCTGTCAAGATATTCCACTTCTTATACCCCAAGAAGCTGATGGGCTGGATTCTCCAAATGAAGACACAAAACTAAATGGGACGGATTCTCCTCACGATCTCCTTGATCAGCCAAACAGGGTTAGCAACAATCTTGCTTTCCCTTTCCGGAAGTCAAAAATTGCACCAGTAGGTCCTGATACGCCAATGAGAGGCTTTGTAGATGACCTTGATTCTCTGGCTCGACATGGAAAAATGGCTTCCGACGGGGTGGCACAGCCTGGCATGAAAGATCCAGAGTGGTGGGAAACACAAGAACGGGGCAACAAGGGTGGTTTCACAGATGAATCGGGACAAGTTGGCCCTTGTTGCTCATGTCGATGTCAGGTGAATCAAAACTCCTTTTCCTTTTTGTAATTCAGTATTATTACAAATGTCATTTCTGACTTGGCTTCTAATTTCTTATTTTCCGTTTTCCTATTTTGATGTTATTTATATAGTGATATCTCTATCATAAGTGTCAAGTTAAGTAACCTTCTTGAAGAACCTACTGCTTAGAACAATGTCTTAGGAATTGAACCAGGGGAAAGAAGGGCCTATAGAATTTTAAACAAAGTTAAGATTCCAAGGGAATGTGTACTCTTGAAACCTCCGGAGGAGGTAATATTCAGAAATGTCAGAGGGTTAAATCATTTAATGTGTAGTAAATGTTTCTGTTTTCTTACTGTTTGATTGTGATATGGACCTTGCATTCTGTATGTTCCTAACAAGATCTCACTTTCAGGTTATTAGAAGTGTCAGTCAGTGGTCAGCAGGAACAAGCCAAGTTGAAGAGAGCATTCACAATGCTTATTGCTCTCTTATCGACAAATCAGAGCACTTTATTTACATTGAGGTAAATAGGTTTCTCAATTTTCTTATGTATAATTTAGACTTACTGATATATCATATATTTTAGGAAGCATATGCTCAAAATAAAGATTATTTCAAACTTACTCGACAATTTGACAGGCATTATTGCTGCTTGAGATTTTTATTCCAAAAAGAAAAACGCTGCTTGAGTTGAATTTGCTAGTTGTCATGTATGAAATTTCTTGTCAATTCGTCAGCATTTAGTCTATATTGAGAACTTCTTTTTCTTTTTCCCAACCCTAAGGGGAAACAGGCCAGGGTAACTGTTCTAATTATTTGTGGATGCATTTTTGCACTATGCAGTGTGTGCTTTCTGATCTTTCTGGGTATCCTGCAAGGGACTTTGGTGATAACTATTTTTCTGATGTCCTTTTAACTTTTTGGCAACTTCTTCCCAGAATCAATTTTTTATATCAGGTCTTTCAGGAGATGAAATTATACGGAATCGTGTTTTAGAAGCTTTATTTCGACGTATTATGCGAGCATACAATGATAAGAAGCCTTTTAGAGCTATAATTGTCATACCGCTCATACCTGGCTTCCAGGTTCCAGTTCTTGTCCAAATCTATAACATTTTGAATATATCTGCCTATGCATCCCTTGTGCTGATTTTGTGGTTGAACAGGGGGGTCTGGATGATGCTGGTGCAGCATCTGTGAGAGCAGTTATGCATTGGCAATATCGAACCATTTGCAGAGGACATAATTCAATATTGCACAATCTTAATGAAATTCTTGGTCCAAAGATGCATGATTACATTTCCTTCTATGGCCTTAGATCTTATGGTAAACTATTTGAAGGCGGTCCTGTGGCCTGTAGTCAGGTATTTCCCTAGCATCAATGTAACTTTATGCCTGCCTATGTATCTCTTTCCAATCTAAGATACTGGTAATATGTTTGTCAAATTTTATCGCTTCCACCTCATGAATACGTCATCATTATATTATTATTGGCACTGCAGGTCTATGTGCATAGTAAAATCATGATTGTCGATGATTGCACAACTCTAATTGGATCAGCTAACATCAATGATAGGAGTTTGCTTGGTTCAAGAGATTCTGAGGTATCTCTCCTGCTCTGGTTTCTCCTGCATTATCTTATTAAAAATTTGATGGTGCTTTAAAACCTTAAAGATGGGGAGCGTGTAAGCATAGAATATTTCAGTATAGTGTGCTCCTCTCCTGCATAAACATGACTTTTCTTGTGCTCCTCTTCTACATGCATGGTTGCTTCCATTAACTGTCGTTATTTTATATCTTAGATTGGTCTACTTATTGAAGATAAAGAGATGATTAATTCATCTATGGGAGGAAAGCCATGGAAAGCTGGAAAGTTTTCATTGAGTCTTCGCTTGTCACTGTGGTCTGAACACCTTGGTATTCGTGCTACAGAGGTTAGTAAATCTGGTTCTGTTCACTTTTTTTTTCTTTTCTTTTTCGTCGATTGTTAATTCACAGTTGTATTGATAATGATATTGTGAATCTTAAAAAACCGAGTGTCTTTGTACATTTTTCATTGTGTTGCCAGATGAATCAAATAATCGACCCAATTGTTGATTCAACTTATAAGGACATCTGGATGGCAACTGCAAAGGTGAGAAAAACATCTTGATGAGCAGATGAATAAATAATTTAATATATTGGAGTTGAATTTTGTTGAATCTATACATTGCTTTATCTGCAAGTAATAACAATATATGGTTTTTTGTTTCTTTGTTTACAGACAAATACCACAATCTACCAAGATGTGTTTTCTTGCATACCAAACGATTTTATACATTCAAGGTATATGCATCTCTAGTCTTCCTCTAATCCCTTATGTTTTCTCACTTGCTAACAAGTTGTTTGCCCCATCCGGCCACGGGTGACTTAACACAGGGCTGCATTCAGGCAGAGTATCGCCTTCTGGAAGGAGAAAATTGGACACACAACTATCGACTTGGGAATTGCTCCCGAGAACATAGAATCATATCAAAATGGAGATGTGCAGAAAGCAGATCCCATGGAGAGGTTAGAGTCTGTGAAGGGCCATCTTGTTTCTTTCCCTTTGGATTTCATGTTGAAAGAAGATCTAAGACCTGTGTTCAATGAGAGCGAGTATTACGCGTCTCCTCAAGTATTTCATTGAACGCGATTTTGTAGTAATTCGAGCTTATTATCCCTCCACCATTGGATATAAATTGTGCACGTATTGTTTTATGAAAGGAAAATATTTTGTCCGGCGAATTTGTAGATTAAAGTTACAGAGAAAGAGAAGACGGCTCAAGCCCTGCATATGTCACTGTTTAAAGAATGTAGTCAGGAACAAAAATCTAATAAAATCAATTCATTCTTTCCGCAATTTCTCGTCTTTGACTGGAAATACTTGGCTCTTTAATTCACGTGTGAATGTAAATCAGAATTTGGCTACTCCAATTTATAATTGAAAATGATTTCTACTCTCCTTTTATCCCCTTGCGCTCCGCTTGAGCGGAAAAAGGAGTGTGAAATTCATTTTCCATAAGAATTTAGCATGTGCGCAAGATTAATGAAGTTAACTGTGAATCAAGAGACAAAAAAGTAGATAACTGTAGGAGAGAGAGTGAAAATTACTTTCCATCAGATTTTAGCACGTGCAATACAAATAAAAATTTGGCATGCTTGTTGTGTGGAGAATTTACACCCGACATTGTATTTTTTGAAAACTTATGACATTGTATTATTTAGACAAAACACCACGATGGTAGTGTACCAAAAATTGAGAGTTTTTGATATAATCATCCATTGAGAGTTTTTGGAGCCCCACCGGAGGGCGAGGCTTTCAAAAATTGACGGGCACGTCCACCGAAGTAGGGTGGAACTAGCACGTACGAAATGTTGTGTTCGAAACAATAGGTGTTGGCACGACCCGCCGTCACTTTCGATCATTGACGAGTCGTCCTTCACCCCTGACAGGACAGGTTAGTTGAGAATGGGTATCTCATCGCTTAATTTATAGCCAACTTCTTAACCTTCCACTACATCACTCACCGATGTGGGACAAAGTTTGCCTACAATTGAGAAGGTTGGAGTTGCAACTATTTCTGTTTGTTGTCTTTTAATGTGTACTACAGAGCAAAAACGTTGAGAAGAGTTGTGATTATATAAAACAAAGTGTGGGGTGTGGCTACAATGTCCCGTGGTATTGAATGATCAAGATTTGTAGCCGTTTGATCTATCTTTTAAGCAGTAGTTAGAGTTCAATGTTCAAATATGGTCGTTCATTTTCTAGGGTATTTCATGCTTCATTGCATAGTAGTAAAATTGCAATGTGGGATGCCAAACCATTAAAAGTGAAATAAATACGAGTCCAAGAAATAAGGCAAATCTTTCGCGAAGGGGCTCATTGACTGACCAACTAGATCTTTGTCTAGTGTTATTTCTCTTCTCAAAGTTACAAGATGTCTCAAGTTCGATTTCTAACTCTCCCAGTTCAATCATAAAATCAAAGGGTTTTTATCACAATTGATCCCTAAAATTGGACCGTTCGATCTAAAATCAAATTATGTAAAAATATTCCTCAGTCTTTATCTGTGAAATCCTTATGGGTACCGTTTTCAGAAGGGTGGGACTGCAACAAAAAGTTCATATAACACAACTTAACGGGAAAGTCACAAGGCAAACTCATAGCATTAAATCCCTTCTGCTTCTTTCAGATCCGAATTGATACAAATTACTGCTTTCGAAGAATAGATGTATCAGTTTCACGTTCAGAAACATTAGAAAAGGCTTTGCAAATACATGGTCTCATCTGATTTATTAATATTAACCGCCATAACGGGTCTTGAGGGATTCTGGAGGCTCTTCTTCCATGATGCCCGAACCTGTTGTAGCCAAGTACTCACGGATGGTCGTTTTACGGTCTCCAAGAAAAGTATGATCCAAGAAGTTGTTGTATGCTACCTCGCTCAGATTCTTTGCTGCTAACACACTACAAAGGCATGTTCCAATCACTTTAGTTCGTACAAGGAGAAGTTGGCAAAGAAAACATATCCCAAAAGAAAATTCCGAAAAGGAAGGTTCTAACAAAATTTGTACTGAATAGGATACTATGTATGTTGGTCATGATCACACTCGTACAATGAAACCGAGAAAAGCCAAAGAAACCATATAATGAATAATCAAATCACTCAAAAATACTCCAACGTCCATTCATGTGCAATCAAGCTGGTCTATGAGCCAATTTCTTTTATTGAGAAGATTATTAAACTTAGTACTTACCAATGCCGAAGGTAAGTGCGACAAGGTAAGATGTCATCTCGCCAAATCTTATCAATGTTATATCGTCCAAATAGCTCAAAATACATCTCCTTACTTCCTGAAATCCAAATCCAGCAAAATAAAAACCAGAGCACAAATTAACATCAAAACCGCACCATGTCATGATGAATTATAGATTGGATAGGGAAGCACGATAGTTCAGCTAAAACCAAGCTTAAAGGATATTTCTTTGTTTGTACAATGCTATCCGAAAGCCACTAGTTAACTATACTTTGATTATTGTTTCTGATCAGTCAAAACCGCCAAAATCTGTTACGTCAAACACTATAGAAGATTTACCTTTGCATCTAACTCTGAAAAATTCTTCATCACTATAACGAGCACAAAGCACCTGCATTTACTCCACACATACAAACCACTATCACCAATTACACTAAACTAAACCCAAGAGGACAAACTGAAGCTATTGCTATCACATATCCACGTTGTCCTCTCACCGCTTGGTTATCATATGGCTTCCCATCCAGTGATTCAGGCACAACCTACAACAGAACAAATAATTCCAAATTAAAATTCTCTTGCTTCTCTTTTTAAGGTTGTTCTTATTAAGATAAGAATCCTGCAGCAACTTACAGCTAGGAATCGAAATTCCGGCTCCCTTTTGATAAAAGCTGGAATCTGAAGTTAACAAAGTAAGATTTAGCTCTAATTTAATATACCAAAGTTTCCTTGTAATTCTCAAAGATTCAATATTTAACTCTAATTAATTTCATATATATACCTCTGATTTTTTAATCTCAAACACTGTTACTATAAGGCTTTCCCCTTCAAATGGCTCTACACTCAAGCTCGCAATCTCCTGCAATGTTTACCAAATTGATTGAAAAAAAGTAAAAACAAAATCAAGAAATTAGAATTTACCCAACATTTCCTTTGCAAAATTAACAACAAAGGGTAAAAATTCGGTAATTTTTAATTGATTTTGTTTTTTACCTTGGTCTCAGGCTTGGCAATGCCACGCTCGAAGAAAATGGGAGCCATGTGAGCATACACTCGCCGGAAGCCGTTCAACCGCGACTCTCTGAAGTTGATCAGCTCCGGAAACGTACTCCTCGCGCTTCTTTCTGCTTCCCCCGCACACACCAAACTAGTCAAAACAACAAACAAACTCATCAAAACGACGACGGCGATGGGGAAGATTGTACGTACCGGAGAGGAGGGAGCCGAAGCCACAAATGGAGATGTAGCCGTCGGGTGAGACGATGGTTTCGAATTCCGACTCGTCTTTGAGTTCCTTTGGCGGCGGTTGGGTCGCCAGAGAGCTTGATCGGCCGGAATCGGAGGACATGACGATCCGAGAGGGTCGCCGGAGCCGATGAAGTGGAGAGTTTTTTGAGTTGTGTAAGGTCGGGAAGGTGAGGTGAGATTGGGAGAGAGGTTGGCGGTGCAGGCACGCGGCGCGCGCCAGTGAGTGAAAAGATGGAGGCGGAAACGAGAGATGGAGAGCGGCAGTGGTCATTACGCAGGCGGAGGGACAGAGAACTTGAAAAATGACGTCGTTTTAAGGAGGTGTAAATCGGAAAACAGAAAATCGTGTCGTTTTTTTTAAAACGACGTCGTTTTATTGTAACCGACTTTTTTTGTTTATTTGAATTCTCACTGACTAAAATAAATTATTTAAACCAAAACCCTAGAATTTCCAACGGCACATTCACGCAACGCGCTTTTTTCTGTTTCTCTGTCTGTGCAAGGCGATTTTAGGGCGCGCTTCGAAATCCGACATCGGAGAATGATTTGACGGCGTGCGATCGGAGAATGATTTGACGGCGTGCGATCAGAGAATGATCTGACTGCGTGCGATCTGAGAATGATCTGACGGCGGAGATCTTTCGTACCCCTGGGCCTGGGGTGCGAATGAGGTTGTCGTCGCCGTTCGAAGAGCTTCATAAGATAAGTTTTTTGTGTTATAATTGGTTATTTTAACTGCTATTGTATGGCGATTAGGTTGAATAGAATTAGAATTAGGGTTTCATCGTGTTTTGGTGAACAAATGAATGCTATTTCTATGATTCTAGTTCGTAAAAAGATCTAAATTCCCAGTTAGGGTTTTCATTTGGAAAACCAAAAAATATATATGAAGTCGATTATTTTTTGTGCCTAGTATAATGTATAGTCTGAAAAAATAGAGATGGAAGGGAAGAATTGAAATCATCTTTTCATATATCTTTACAATTTTCATGGTTGCCTCAATTATATTTGGTGCTGCTATTTTTGGCTGCCTCGATATTTGTTGCGCTGGCTATTGGTTTCTGGGTTATTTGGTTGCCTTGATATTTGGCCTCGGTTTATGCTTTATGGCATCCACTTTTCTTTATACCTTTTTATGCCTCTCTTGTTTTAATGCCTGTCATGATTGCCTCAGATTTGTTGGCTTGATTTTATGGTTGCCTCGATTTATGGTTACCTCAGATATGTTGCCTCAATATTGGTTGCCTCGGATTTGTTGCCTCGATTCATGGTTGCCTCGGATTTGTTGCCTCGATCTATTGGCTCGATTAATAATTACCTCGGTTATTTGATGCCTCATTTTGCTGCCTCGGATTATTTTGTAAGGCATTGGTTAGTGGTCGCCTCAGTTGTTTAATGCCACGATATTTGTTGCCTATTTTAATGGTTGTCTCGTTTTTATGCCTTATGGCATTGGTTGCCTCAGTTTATTGGCTCGATTAATAACTACCTCGGTTATTTGATGCCTCATTTTGTAGTTGCCTCGGTTTTTTATGCCTTATGGCTGCCTCATTTTTTATGCATTATGGCTGCCTTGTTCTGATTTCATCTTTTCCTCGATTATTGTGGGCTAAGTAATGGCTGTCTCAAATATCTTGATGCCTTAAGTTCTTGGTTACCTTTGACTAATATGTTGTTGTCAGAATTAACGTGTGTCTCGGTATATTCTTACATGTATTCATGGGCCTCGTTTATTTTGATCCATCATTCATGATTTCTTAGGTATTTTGTTGGGCAATTTGTTGGTTTTCTCATCTTGTTATTATCTTGTTGGGTTTAGGGTTAATGTTTGACCAAAAGAAGAAAATTATGTTTCTATCTTAGATCATGGCGCCTGGTTATATGGAAACCTTGATTAACAATTGGGTTTAAATTTGCTGTCTCGGTTAATGATTGCCTTGGTAATTTGATCCTTGAATTCATGGTTCCCCTCAGTTTATTTTTTAGTGGTGGTTGCCTCAAGATTATTTGATGCCTCAAATTTTGTTGCATCGGTTCATGCTTGCCTCAATATTTGTTGCCTCGGTGAATTCTTTTTACCTAGCTCTAGATCTTTTCTGTAATGATTCCATTGTTCTGAATTATGATTTTTGTAATATAATCTTGTTAGGGAATGTGAACCAAATTCGTAGGAGGATACAATGAAATATGAGTCGGATCTTGGAATATATTCTCATATGCCTTGGCACGACATTCATTGTGCCCTTTGGGATTCCCCCCCAGTGACCTGACTAGACATTTTGTTCAGCTCTGGAATTATGCAAAGGTTGATATTCTGCTTGGTTTTTTATAATGCCTTATGGCTGCCTCAATTTTTCACTGTATTTTTATGCCCCTTACCGCTGCCTTGTCTGATGCCTTTCATAGTTGCCTCGAATTTCATTGCCCCAAATTTGTTGCCTCGGTCCATAGTTTCCTTAGATTAATGGTTGTCAGTTATTTCATTCATGAAGATTCTTTGTTGCCTCAAGTATTTGATGTCTTTCATCACAATTGACTTGGCTTCTTTAATTCATGGCTACTTTGGTTCATGGTTGCATCCGTCATTGATGCTTATATTCTTTGTTGCCTCAGTTATTTGATGTCTTGGATAATTTATGTATGGTAGTTTCTTTTTCTGGACGAATTAGAAAGCAATAACAATAGTGTAATAAAATTCTTTTCCTATCAAGTATAGGGTCAGATCTTATTCAACTTGGAAATATTGCAGTATTTGATTCTTGATATAACAACTAAGTTCAATACATGGTAGTTTTATTATTGTGGTTGCTTAATGGATGGATGCCTTGTATATCTTGATGCCTCGATTATTGTGGGCTAATTAATAGCTGTCTCAAATATCTTGATGCCTCAGTTGTTTTGATGCATCCTTCATGATTTCTTAGGTATTTTGTTGGGAAACTAATTGGTTTTCTCATCTTGTTGGGTTTAGGGTTTATATTGACCAAAAAAAGAATACATTTCTATCTTAGATCATGGTGCCTGGTTATTTGGAAACCTTGATTAACAACTGGGTTTGAATTTGCTGTCTCGGTTAATGATTGGTTCGGTAATTTGATCCTTGAATTCATGGTTCCCTCAGATTATTTTTTAGTGGTGGTTGCCTCAGATTATTTGATGCCTCAAATTTGGTTGCATCGGTTCATGTTTTATATTGACCAAAAAAAGAAGAGTACGTTTCTATCTTAGATCATGGTGCCTGGTTATTTGGAAACCTTGATCAACAACTAGGTTTAAATTTGCTGTCTCGGTTAATGATTTCCTCGGTAATTTGATCCTTGAATTCATGGTTCCCTCAGATTATTTTTTTAGTGGTTGTTGCCTCAGATTATTTGATGCCTCAAATTTGGTTGCATCTGTTCATGTTTGCCTGATATTTGTTGCCTCGGTGAATGGTTTTTACCTAGCTCTAGATCTTTTCTGAAATGAGGCTTTTTGTTTAGCGCTGGAAGCCTGGAACTATGCAAAGGTTGATATTTTGCTTGGTTTATAATAAAATTTTATTCTAAGTCAATAGGTATTCCTTCAGAGAAATAAGGCTCCAAGCGAACAAGCAATTCCTCTACGTATGCCGCAGCACCACATGGTCATTCCTCATACATGGGAAGAAGCCAAGAGATGGAAATTGAAAGTAAGAATGCTAATAACTGCGAAGAGCATAAAAGCACAGATTCCTTCTCATCGATATCATCCTGTCAAGATATCCCATTTCTTATACCCCAAGAAGCTGATGGGCTGGATTCTTTAAATGAACTAATGAAGATTCAAAACTAAATGGGATGGACTCTCCTCATGATCTCCTTGATCAGCCAAGCAGGGTTAGCAACAATCTTGCTTTCCCTTTCCGGAAGTCAAAAGTTGCATCAGTAGGTCCTGATATGCTAATGAGAGGCTTTGTAGATGACCTTGATTCTCTGGCTCAACATGGAAAAAGGGCCTCCAATGATGTGGCTCAACATGGAAAAATGGCTTCCAACGATGAATCGGAACAAGTTGGCCCTTGTTTGTCATGTCGATGTCAGGTGAACCACAACTCTTTTGTCTTTTTGAAATTCTATATTATTTCAAGTGTCAATTCTGACTTGGCTTCTATTTCATAGTTGTCATCTTCTTTTTTTATGCTATTATGTAACGATACATGTCATTTGTGTCAAGTAAAGTAATCTTCTTGAAGAACCTACTGCTTAGAACAATGTCTTAGGAATTGAACCAGAGTAAAAAAAAGAGCCTGTAGAATTTTAAACATAGTTAACATTTCAAGGGGCTGTGTACTCTATAAACCTCTGTGGCAATGATATTCAGAAATGTCAGAGGGTTTAATCAGTTAATGTGTAACAAACATTTATGTGTTTTCTTACTGTTAGAAGTGACAGTCAGTGGTCAGAAGGAAGAAGCCAAGTTAAAGAGAGCATAAAGAGAGCATTCACAATGCTTATTGCTCTCTTATTGATAAATCAGAGCACTTTATTTACATTGAGGATAATATGTTTCTCAATTTTCTTCATTTGCAATTATACGAAACCCCTACTTAATGTATTTCAAAGATGCTGCTTGAGTTGAATTTGCAAGTAGTTATATATGATATTCTTGTCAATTTGTCAGAAGTTAGTCTATACTGAGAACTGTTTTTTCTTTATCTGAACCCCAAGGGAAACAGGCCAGGATGACAGTTCTTATATTTTGTGGACGCATTTTTTGAACGAAAGGGAACATGTGGGTAGATAGAACAGCATACACGCATTTTCTATTCATTATCATGACATCATTTTTTTAGGGGTGGATTTTGGAACAAGGTTAATGTAAGCCAAACGGCGGAAGGCCTGGTTAATATTGATTATAGCTGTCAATTTCCTGAACATGTTAGTAAAACATTTTATGTTAGTGGTTTCACTATGCGGTCTGTGCATATGTCTGATCTTTCTGGGTGTCCTTCAAGGGACTTGAGTGATACTTATTTTTCTGACTTTTAAGTTTTTGGCAACTTCTTCCCAGGATCAATTTGTCATATCGGGTCTTTCAGGAGATGAAATCATACAGAATCGTGTTTTAGAAGCATTATTTCAATGTATTATGCGAGCATACAATGGTAAAAAGCGTTATTGGAATTACAATAGTCTTACAGATCATAACCGGCTTCCATGTATTCCTTGTGCTGATTTTGTGGTTCAACAAGGGGGTCTGGATGATGCTGATGATGCTGGTGCAGCATCTGTGAGAGCTGTTATGCATTGGCAATATTGAACCATTTGCAGAGGACATGATTCAATATAGCACAATCTTAATGAAATTCTTGGTCCAAAGACACATGATTACATTTCCTTCTATGGCCTTAGAGCACTTCCATTGGTGACCCAATTGCAAGGGCAATTGGGGCCAATTGCCCTACCAAGCAAAAAACACATGTCCAGCGGGCCACAATTGCAAGGGCAAGAGGTGGGCCCAACCATGCCCAACCTCAAGCCCGAGCGATTTTCGCCCGAGCAGCTGCCCACAGGCGCTGACGTCAGGTTGATGTTAGCGGCTTTTTTTTTTTTTTTAAATTAAAAAAAAAAAAAATTTTTAATTTTAATTTTTTTTTTTTTAAATTTTAAATTTTTTTTTATAAATACCCTCAATCATCTTCTTCATTCCTCAATATTTTTTTATACCCCAAATCACATTACAACTCAATATTTTTGCTTCTATATCAACTATATATTTGTTTTTCACCTTTCAAATCCTTATTTTACAAAAAATAAAAATTTATTTTTTAAAAGATAATAACAAAATTGTTGGTGGTGGAGTGTGTCGGTGGGATAGTTAAGGCCGTCAGATAAAAAAATTTTTTTTTTGAGGTGGAAATTGTCGATGGGATATTTAAGGCCAACCAAACCAAAAAATAAATAAATAAATCCTTGCCCTTGCCCTTGCCCTCCACGAACGGGTGGAGTTGCACAAAGGCAAGCACTGTTCACGGAGGGCAATCACTGCCCTTGCCTTTGCCCTTGCCCTTGCCCTTGCCCTCCACCAACGGGTGGAATTGCACTTAGATCTTAAGGTAAAATCTTTGAAGGCGGTCCTGTGGCCTGTAGTCAGGTATATCTCTAGCGTTAGAGGAACATTATGCCTGCCTATATGCATCTCTTTCCTATATCATTATATTATTATCAGCACTGCAGGTCTATGTGCATAGTAAAAGACTTGATTGAGTATCCATGCTGCTAGAGAATATGGACTGAGCGTATAAGCACAGAATTGTAAATGCAGAATTTATAAACTACTGTTGATGCCTTAATGGCTGTCTCAAATATCTTGATGCCTTAGTCACGGTTGCTGTTAACTAAATAATATGTTGTTGCCAGAGTTAATTTGTATCTCGGTATATTCTTGCTTGTGTTCATAGGCTCGGTTATTTTGATGCATCATTCATGATTGCTTAGGTATTTTGTTGGGCAATTTGTTGGTTTTCTCATCTTGTTATAATCTTGTTGGGTTTAGGGTTTATGTTGACTAAAAAAAAAAAAAAAGTTGGTTTCTATCTTAGTTCATGGTTACCTCAGTAATTTGATCCTTGAATTCATGGATCCCTTAGATTATTTGATGCTTCAAATTTTGTTGACTCGGTGAATAGTTTTTCTTTGCTATTGATGCATCAAATCATGGTTGCTTCGTTTTTTTTTTAATGCCTTATGGCTGCCTCAATTTTTCCCCTGTATTTTTATGCCTTTTTACCGCTGCCTTGTTTGATGCCTTTCATGGTAGCCTCGGATTTCGTTGCCCCAATTTTTGTTGCCTCAATTATTTGATGCCTCGGTCTATGGTTTCCTTAGATTAATGTTAATACGGTTCATGGTTGTCAGTTATATCATTCATGAAGATTCTTTGTTGCCTCAAGTATTTGATGCTTTGGTTTATGCGTGTTTCAGAATTTGATCTGAGAATTTGATTAGTACAATCGTATGAGGCTGATTCGCTTGTGGAGACAACGAAGCGTGAAACAGAAGGCAAATTGAAATAGCTGAGATGTTGTCCATTGCGATGCCTCGCAGCACATCCCACCAGCCTTTTTGCTGTTTTTTTCCTATCTAGACATGAGGAAACTATTTGCACAGCTTCTTGGTTGGAGATGGCATCCCATGCCTGTAGTTTTTGCTGCTCATATATGTCCTGCAATTTTATCCAACTTATTTGATTACCAACCATTCAGGTACTTGTAACTTATGCAATGCTTGACAGAAAGTACTACTGTTGTGTTTTATCAGATTGGTTCGATGGACTCGATTTCTGTTCACATATGCACTGCTACTCGTGTGATGCAGGATGAGTGAGGTATGAATCCTGGATTGCTAAGTTTTACTCGCAAATTTAACAACCAATATTGTATCTAGCAATTTGGTCTTGTTATTCTTAACCATCAAACTTGTCGCTGCTGGTTATGCGTCTTTGAGTCCCGTCGTCGGGCACTGATATGACACCGAAGTCCATCACACAATAGTCACCATATGGAGAAAAAGAGAAGTGACGAGGTAAATTAGGTTTAAAGTCCACTGTAAGCTGGAGGGCTGCCAAACTGCCATCTTCTTCAGAAATGGACGCTAAAACAGCTTGAGAATCACCGGCATTAGCAACGATGAGATTTTCGACCTGGAAGATCATTGATCTGGACATTTTTGGGTTACTTCTAATTGAGTTGCTATAATCTGGATAGCATTAACTCATCATTCCCAGCTTGAATTCAATAAAAGCATCAAATGCAAGCAGAGTATAAGGTGTTCCTGAATCCATGACAACCCCTAGTTGTCCGCCCGGCGTCATTTCCACCAATACTAATGCCTTCTAAGCTACAGCAATGGAGTTTGTGTCTCTTTCTCCGTGATCACTGCCGGTGAGCCAAATTTCACAGAGCTAGCTATGGTTACCTTTATTTTGAGATGGGATGCAATATGAAACGCGACGTACACAAATCTGTGTCAACATTAGAGTGACCACAACCAATTATTATCTTTGATAAGCTAATGGCACCACTTAATCCATCATCTTCAAGCGTGACGGTTTCTGTGGTGTTGCACTCAACCGAGCCACACATTACCTTCTCGTAGCTGTGTGCACTTGCAGGATTGTATATTGGTATTGTTTGATTGAAACACCGCGGCTCACAGGGCTCACACTGCAGTCAAGTTAAATGGCTGCCCGTGTCAAAGAGTCCCAAGGTGTCAACTACCGGGTGCCGATTTTGAATCTCATGGGTATTGATCAATATGCGCTCTGGCGTAACTGCTCCATGTTTTATTTGCCCTAATTGGCCAGCTGAAGTAGTTGTCTCGCTATGGTTATTTGGAAACCTTGATTGACAACTGGGTTTGAATTTGCCGTCTCGGTTGATGATTATTTTTTACCTTAGTAGTTGTTTCCTCAGATTATTTGATGCCTCAAATTTGGTTGCATCGGTTCATGTTTGGGTTAGCAACAATCTTGCTTTCCCTTTCCGGAAGTCAAAAATTGCATCGGTAGGTCCTCATACGCCAATGAGAGGCTTTGTAGATGACCTTGATTCTCTGGCTCGACATGGAAAAATGGCTTCCAACGCGGTGGCACAGCCTAGCATGAAAAATATGGATCCAGAGTGGCGGGAACACAGATGAATCGGGACAAGTTGGCCCTTGTTGGTCATGAACGAAAGGGAACATGTGGGTAGATAGAACATACATCATTTTCTTAGGGGTGGATTTTGGAACAAGGTTAGCGTAAGCCAAACAGCGGAAGGCCTGGTTAATTCATGGTGTTCGATGCTTTGATTTATGCGTGTTTCGGGATTTGATCTAAGAATTTGATTTATGCTTTGATTCATCGTATTAGGCTGTCATCCTATGTGGTTGATATATAGCACTCTACATCAACTAGGAGGTCATACACTTATATATATACACAGCGCCGCCGATAGTAACTGAGGCTAAAAAATCCGCGTTCACGCAGATTACTTTGAGACCAGATGGTTGGCTTGTGGTGAGGATGAAGCGTGAAAGAAGAGGCAAATAGCTGAGATGTCGTCCATCGCAATGCCGCGCTTCTTAGTCTTCCATGCAAGAGCGGCACATCCCACCAGCCCTTTTGCTGCTTTTTTCCTATCTGGACATGAGGAAACTATTTCAACAGCTTCTTGGTTGGAGATGACATCCCATACCTGAAATCGAGAAACGCAAAGTGACATATGAACCTTTCATATAGCTTTTTCTGTTCATATATGTTGATCCAACTTCTGAGACTACCAACCACACAGGTACTTGTAACTTATGCAGTGATTGACAGAAATTACTACTCATGTGCATGTGTTTAGTCAGATTGGTTTATGGCGGACGAGGGAGGTATGAATCCGGGATAGCTAAGTTTTTCTCGCATTGCATCAAAATGTTGTACAATTTCGAACAAAGTTAATGGCAGATTGAGAGGAAATGCATACCCCATCTGTTGCTAGAATGACGAACTGGTCGCTGCTCGCTATGCGTCTTTGAGTCACGTCGGGCACTGAGATGAGCCCGAAGTTCTTCACACAATAGTCACCAAAGGCTCTTGATACTGCCAGTCCTGGTGTTTTACCATTCGGCATCCACACCCTGTAAGTCCCTGGTTCATCTTGCAAGCAAAACACTCGCCCGTTCGACCCTATTATTCGCTCAGCCTCCTCTGTAACAGTAACAGAAAAGGAGCCCCGAAACGTTAAGTATATGATGCACATTTGTTTATCCAAGAGGCGGTGAGAGGGAGAGAGAACTGACGAGGTAAATTCGGTTTAAAGTCCACTGTAAGCTGGAGGGCTGCCAAACTGCCATCTTCAGAAATGGAGGCTAAAACAGCCCGAGAATCACCAACGTTTGCAACGATGAGATTTTCGCCCTGGAACATCATCGATCGGGCCATTTTAGGGTTACGTCTAATTGCGAGTACATGTTTTGTTCTCCCTAAAAACAGTACCTAACAACTTATGTATACCAATATTTGACAGTAGCTTTAGCCTTTAGCCCTAGTTGGAGAGCCAAGGCTGTCTCGTAGAGATGCTCGATGAAATAGACATGTTTGTGAAGATGCGTAGCGTAAAGAGTTTAGGGTTACCTGCTTAACAATTGTCAGTGCCGTAGTGCCACTCCGGTAGGAATCGAGTTTGGAAGAATGCTTGAGCTCCTTGTCAATGGCAGCATAGGTTTTCAGAAAGGATTGCTTCCATATGTCGAAACCATGGAGGTTTCTGTCCATCTCCATTTCAAAGTCCAGGTTAAGTGATGTTGAAGTGAGAGTTTCTTGCCAACTGCACAACAAGGAAGCAGGCAAGGTTTCCCTAACCCTTTTGCTAACAAGGTGGCCCCACTGGCCATGCCCATCAAATATCCCACAGAAGATCATGTCTTCTTGGCATGCAAATTCCTACAAACCAATCATAGCTTTTCAAAAATATTGAAAACGATACATGCGATAGTCTACTTTAAACTAATCTAAATGGCAGGAAGAAGATTTGAACTCGGATGTAGTGTAGGGAACGTATCCGCTCTTAGTCAATATGGCTACACCACGTCTGTGAAAATAATATATCATCTTTGATTTCACAAGACTTTAACGTGAAGTTACCTCCCAAATGGTTAAGCAATCTTGATTCATCCCCTTCCGGCCTCTCTTGGAGCAAACGGAGGAGAAGGTGTTAGACCTCTCAGACATAACCAGTTCATGATTCTTTTTCGCTTCCTTTTCCAGTGCTTCTGCGGTTTTCCTTGCAACATCGTTGGGGGAATTCTTCGTTTTCTTGCCGGATTTCGTTCTTCCCAGCCCCTCAAGAAGAGATGGAAATAACACCATAGCCCCTAAAGTCCAGATCGATCATTACACACTTCAAAACATAAGCATCTCAATAATTCTATAGCGTGAATAGAATAAGGTACAACAACTCTAGGCTCTCATCAATCATCATGTTTTGTTTAAGAGACATGCAAAGGATTTGGAAAGATTAAGGTTAATTAATGGCTGCAAACATACAAGATACAATCCCAAAAAATAGAAATTATCCTTCAACATTCCTTGGCAAAGAAGAAAGAGGAATAAAACCTTAGATATCGATAAGTTCATACCTTATAATGCTATGTGTGGCCGGAAAATGATTTCCGTCCGGCGATGATCCGAGACGAAACAATCAAACAAGCACTTGGTCTTGCTTATACTCCATTTCCATGTCCTTCACCTTCTTCTGTTTGCAAGCTCCAAGTAGAGCTACGCAAAAGCATGCTTTGAGTGCAAAATTACCGTCATGCCTATACCTTGGCCACCATGTCATGCAGTTGTCATGGCCCTTTTGGACATTCCAGAGACATCAGCGTATTGACATACATCATTTGCCTGCCTGCCCACTTGAGCCATATATGATATGTGGATTTGGAAGCACTCACGAGATTATCATTAGCTAATCAGAATATTATTATAAACAAATGTCGGTCTTAAACAAATGGAAAAAGACCTGTTCGCCGCTGTGATTAAAACATTCATGTGATGTGGAAGGGATTAGATTGTGATTAAATTTGTATTATCTTGAGGATTATATAAGAGGAAGTGTTCATTACAAAGTTGTGATTGCGAAAGTAAGTTTATTAATCAAAAGAGATTAGGTGGGGTGGTGGGTTAAAATGCTCCATCCAATGAGATTAGAGTATGAGCCTACGATAAAGATGGGATTAAGAAATATATCAAACCAAATACAAGGCTCCTATTAGAGAGGCACTTGTGTTTGAGGGACCATATTTACACGTCAAACGAATTACATGATTGTGACCATACAATCAACATATAAAGATATTAACACCTACAAAAAGTGGTTGTTTGGGTAAATTACATTTTGCACTCTCAAGTTTGGGTGCAATTGCAATCTCATACATCATCTTTAAAACATTGCAATGTCATACACCAACTTGTGTTTTGATTGCAATTTCATACATCCGTTAGTCAAACCGTTAATTTGACTATTAAATGATGACGTGGCAAATGTGGGGCCCACATTTTTGCTAATGTGGATGTCAATTTTGAGCCATGTGGATAAAAAAAGATAAATTACATTTTACCCCCTCGACTTTTCGTCCAATTTCAACTTCATACAACATCTTGCAATTTTTTTCAGTTTCATACAATGACTCTCTATTTCATACCAAGTTCATACAACGGTCTTTTTTTCTATCAATTCCTCTGTTAACTGCCTACGTGGCCATATCGGGCCCCAAAAATTTTGTGCACGTGGATAAAAAATAATTTAAAAAATAAATATTCATTATAAAAGAAAATAAATTTGAAAAATAAAGCTAAAATACTAAAATAGGGCATGCCCTTTCCTTCTCCATCAAGTGGTGGAGTTGCTCATTACAACGTTGAAGAAAAGATTGTGGCGGGTTTCCGTTGGAAAGGTAGGTGGCGAACTTGTTCTCTGTCAAGCCCATAGGGATCTAAGTCCTTTAAAGGGTGGGCCCCATTTTAGTATTTTAACTTTATTTTTCAAATTTATTTTGATCCACATGGCACAAAATTTTTGGGGCCCGATACAACCACGTAGGCAGTTAACAGAGGAATTGACAGAAAAAAGACCGTTGTATGAACTTGGTATGAAATAAAGAGTCATTGTATGAAACTGAAAAAAATTGCAAGATGTTGTATGAAGTTGAAATTGGACGAAAAGTTGAAGGGGTAAAATGTAATTTATCCTTTTTTTATCCATGTGGCTCAAAATTGACATCCACATTAGCAAAAATGTGGGCCCCACATTTGCCACGTCATCATTCAATTGCACTCAAACTTGAGAGTGCAAAATGTAATTTACCTTTTTTTTAAAAAATTATTTAGGAGGGAGCAGATATGTGCATGCTAGATTCTTGTTGTAGACAAATCTGGGATGTTCGATGAAACCAGAGTATGGATGGTAAGGTTACTTTTTCATGACGAGTGTAAGATACTAGTCAATATTGTTGATGTTGTCGATATTTTGATCTTAAAATAATTGGCCGAGTATTGTTTATAAACCTAATTCAAGTACAATTAACTTAGAGTAGAATGACTGATTTATCGCAGGAGAAAAGAAATATAAGCTTATTTTTTAATTTAATTGTACGTTACCTATGTGGAAATTGGAATTGAGGAAATCATAAATCTTGAAGGAAAAGAAGGAATTGGTGTGGACCAACTAGCCATTCTAATTAATTTGATTTCTTATTTTTTAGGTATTGAATTACAAATTTTAATGCGGAAAACACACTATATTTTTTTTATTTCATAAAGAAAGTCGTATGGCAAAAATTCCAACACTTATATTTTAGTAAACGCAAAGAAATCAAGAATCCCATAAAAATTCCAACACGCACTTATGTTTTAGCAAACGTGTTGTATATAAAAATCTGAAATTGACGGGATCTTATCCTCCAATAGAAGAGAAGAGATAATGGTGGGGCTGGGGATTTATAAAGCTGAATCCAGATGTTATTCAACTTGCAAATTTTGTGGTGGTGGATTCTTTTGATACCGAATAACCAGGCATGCGGAAGCTTGGCCCCAATCACATGATCAACAGCTCAAAGTAAAATGGCTGATTCCAAAAGTGCTTCTGTCTAATCGCGGATGTGGATATAAGCAGTTTTACTTTTACCCCGATAGGGCAAAGGAGCATAAACAATTTTGTATTGACTTAAATCTTTTCACGTGATACAATTACTGGACGCATCATTTTCCAGTTCCCTGATCAACACTTCCATCATTTTCTTATACATAGGCATGTAGTGATCATTAATCATCGTTCTGGAAAGTCGGAGCTTACTGTACAGTTCTCTACGTGTCTCGTATATACCCACGCGCTCTTCAGCCGGTGGTCCGTCGTGATCTAAATTAGCAGGATCGGATGAAGGGACTGATATAATGTGCATGATTCTGCCAGGGGGGAAGAAGCGGTGGTTCTCTGAAACATCCGAGGAAGAGATTGGCGTATTGCTTTCTGCAACATCAACCAGCATTTCTTCTTCCTCGGTTATTTCTTTCACTGCTGCAGCTTCTTCCTCTCGGGCCTCGACATTGACTTCATTCTCCTGCCTCTTGAGCTCCTTCTCCAGTTCATACCACAGCTCGCCTTCAGTAATGTCTTCAACAGTAGATGTAGCAGTATTTCTATTCACTGGCAAAAGCTGCTCCTCTTCATCGGTGTCATCATGACCTGATCCACCACTAGAACAACTAGATTCCAAGTTATTCGGCATTGGGTCTACGATTACTCCTTCAGCCCGAGATTCACAATCTTTTTCACATATGAGAGAATCTTCATGCAAATCGTCTGCTTTAGAGTTTGGTAATGGGCCCACATTACGGCGACGTGCACCCATGCAAGACCACGATGATATAGATGAATGGGTTCTCACAACAACATTCTGCGCACGCTTCATCACAACCTACAAGTTACCAAGCCGAAGCATAGTCTGTTATAACACAAAGTAGGAGCAGGATTGGGATACGAATGATGCAGGGTGGACAACAGTAATTGATGTTCCACACTAATTGTTAAACAAATAGACCAGTTTAATGTAGTTCAAATGAGTTAATTAGCACCAATTCAGTAACGGTTTCACAAACACATTGAACAAATTACTACATCATATGAGAGGAAACATAGATTTACCTGTGTACTGCTGGATACTGGCCGCAACAGTGCACCTGCACCGGCAACCCTCGCTTTTGCACTAGCAATAGATGGTAGACGAGAACCCAGAGCAGTTGCAGAGCGATAAACAACATTCAAAACTCTGGTACGCTCAACTTGATCCCGCAAATCATTTAACCAAGATGAAGCTGTGACCTGATGATGACAAATTCAAATAAGATTTCTGGAAATGTCTAACAGATGAGAAATTGAAGAGCTATATTTGTTATTAGCAAGAATGAATGCTATATGCATCCATTCAAATCTGGAGAAAATACAGCACCTCAGAACGGAGGTCGTCAACAGAAGCTGCTGAGAAAGTAGGCACCAGGTCAGAGCCATTGATTATAGCAGTGATGAAGTGCTTGCCAGATTCTGCCAACTCCCATGTAATACAGGCAGCTGCAAAATGAAAATTAGGTACAGGCACATAAGCAGACATAAAAGAGACATCAGGAAACACATTTTTAAAGCAAGCACAGATAGAACCTACAAGCATAAATTGACACCCCCGCCCGCCCACACACACTATCTGTTCTTCAAAAGTATCGATTCGTATTTAATACCTTATATCTATGTAATTATATGTGCATTTTCATGAACAAATGAATATGGAATGCAGAACCATTAACAAGACATACCTGGGGCAAATGTAATGCAAGTGCTTGAAGAGAACTCTTTCCGTTCTCGAAGAATATATGTTAACAACGCAGCTGTACCACCACCCAGCGAGTGCCCAATAACCTGATAAGCAAATATCAACATTAATAGGCATAAAACATGTATAAGCAGGAAAAGAGACAATACAGCTTTTGATCAATTTTGAAAAGGAAAATCAGCGAACAAGTGGCATGCTTTATTTCAATTAAAGAAATGGCATTTACCTTTACTTTGTAGTCAGGATATTCACCAAGAGCCTTAAGCAAGCACGGAGTACTGATCTTAGCAATCCAACGGGCTGCAGCCACCATCCCACAGTGAGCATACCCTAGGATTAAGTTGCTTATTCCACCATCATGCAAAACCGAATGGTGGAACGGGGCTACTGCACCAGTTGCGGCAGTTAGTGTATCTTTGATGCTATGCGTCCCACGTATTAATAGAAGGAAGCATTTTGAATTCCTATCACGTATAATTGTGAAGGCGGGCTTCAGAAGCTGCAAGCATATTTGTTCTAAGTAATAGATGAATAAATCAAAACTTTAAAGAAAATAATAAAACTAAAAGCTGCTTTTCAAAGGAACATAGAATTGTGAGGACCATTGTATGCGACATGACTGCTAAATTACTCAAAACACAGTGGTTAGTATAAAAAATAAAAAATAAATTGAACATATTTCACTTCTCATAAATCGTCCAATGAAATAAATGTTCATCTTTCACGAGTTTTTACTATCATCATTCTATTAACATAGATATTCATCTCTCATTTTCTGCATCTTTTTTAGATTCGTGAAGCTATTCCATTTACGCTTCCTTACGAAGTTGAAAACTTTGGTTGTGATGGAACTAACGGCTTGTGAATATAGTAATCTTGTGACAGTTTTTGAAGGAAGAAGTGGGTAAATGGTGGATTTGGGGAATATGGGCAGCTCATGTTGAGAACAATATTTTTGGATTTCTAGAATCCATGGATTTGTTTGTATGTATTATTTGCTTAACTACAAATTCGCGTACTTAGACAGTTCCTTGCACTAATCTTCGGTACAATATCTACACAAAAGTTTCTTAAAAATAGCATTTGTAACTCGAATCTACCGAGCCAGCGTGCCACTACTCTGCGGTACCAAAAGGAATGCTAACGATCCACATCAGTCCGATTACCAGTGGAACAATTTCGAATAAAAACATAAGCAAATGTAGTTAGGTTATGAGCTTACTAACCCCGGCCTTGGGCTTCTGAAGAAGAACATCTTCCTGAGAGAAACCCCCGGACTCTAAAAACACCGGAAACGGCTTCTTCGAAAAGAGCATACAAAGCGTCAGCAACTTGAGGTAATAATTCAACTCCTCAATAATTTCAGACCCTTTGAGCTGCACACTATCACTACCAGCATAGACACTCGCAACTTGTAAGTTACCCTGCGAATTAACCAAAAATTCAAGGACTTAACAAGCAAATAACGAAACTATTAGCAGCACAAGCCACAAAAGAGCGAAAATTTGCAGAAAAGGACTCCAATTTTGAGTCAATTACTCACCTGCCGACGCATGAGGTAGTTAATACCAAAGGCCAAGTCGCCGATCGGCCACTTCCCGAGCGTTTCGGAGTAGGTGAACCGGAGCGTGTCGGACAAGGTGGTAAGCGACTCGACCCACGTGGCGGGCGCTTGAGCCGGTCGCCGAGAAAGCCGTTTCCTCGCCGATCTCATCTTCGAGAGATTTCCACTCCGATCGCCGTCGCCGTCCCCGTCTTCCACGCCGCCCTCTTTCGTTGCCACCCTCCGATTGAACAAGTAGTAAAGAATCACGGCGGCTCCGGCGGCGGTTGCCATTGTTCCCGCCGCCATTGAATCCAACGGTCGAGATCGAAAGCTCAGAAGAATGACAGGACTAGAAAATTAATTCTGGAAAACCAAAATTTGCTAAAATTCGGATGAAAAAATCTGAAAAAAATAATAATGAGATTTAAATAGTTTAATTAAATTGAAAAAATCAGGGAAGATTGAGAATGTGGATTTGGGTGTTTCGTCTGAGGGAGGTAGAGCTACAGGCCACTGCAGAGGACTGTGCACGAATAAAGAAAGAACTGGGACGTTGAAATTACGATTATAGGCCTCGACGTGCAATAATTGGCGGTGTGGTGTGTGTAACTTTTCTTTTGAATAGGGGTATTTTGGTCACGATAAGTTGTACGTTTTTGGGCGCAATTGAAGGGCGCGCACGTTAAGGATAATTTGGGTTTTGTTTGGGTGGGTAGATTTAGCAATTAGGACAAAAGGCAAGGCATTGGAGGATTTGAGAACAGTGCGTGCGGGTTAAGAATAAGATGGAGAAAATTTTAAAACATCTGCTACTCAAGCGTATTATTATTTTTATTTATATTATAACATTTAGAATACCGCTTGAACACCCGATACTTAATAAAACATTTTGTTAAAATGTGTGAGGGATCGGGAGGGACAAAAGGATAATGGGGCCCACGGGTTGGAGGAAAGAGCTGGCTGGATCCAACCCATCTCAATTCTCATGTGTATAATTTGGTGGGCCATTGATGTGAATGTTTGTTTTATGCGGTGACAAGGCCCAATTGTTGCTAGGTTTGGTCACCCAATTTAATCCTACTTTGATAGACTATAACTTACATATAAGACTGTAGACGGTGTGAATTGATTTAATTTTATCTTAATACCGTACGGCAATGAAACTAATAACATCTCCAATCGTACTCTTTAGTTTTAAGTCAAAATTTAGCTAAAAAGACTATAAAATTATTTAGATTCACAGTCTAACGATATAAGTATTTTAAGTTGTCAATAGTCTATTTTACCTAATTTGGTACTATACTTAAGTTTAGCCAAATTGAGAACAAGCTCAGTTATTTGAATAAGAAATTAACCCAACATAACATCGCCCAAATACCTAACTTTTTGTTTTGAACCTTGAACAAAACACCAATCACTTTAAGGAACTTTGTCAATGCATGAGCTTGTCACTGAAAAATTCATTTATGCATGCAAGTGTGCTTCAAAACTTCAAACTTTAGCTAATACAAACTTTTAAATTTTTTTTAACAAACGATAGGATAATTTACATTAAATTCATCTAAATTATAAAGAGGAGAATTCGAACACGGACCTCAAATGCATAAGTGAATGCTCTTAGTTAGCTGAGTTACAAACCACTTGCGTGTGCTCCATTACTTCGAAACATTATAAATTATTTCACAAAACTTCCATCAAAACAAAGGAAGCTAAATGATGGATCATTTTTAGTAAAGCCTAAGCCATGCAGCCAAAAGTGTAGGTCAAATTTTGGGTCTAACTCCAACTACTTTATTAGTTTCATTAATTGTGGGATATTTGGAAGGAAACATATATAAAATGACATTGAGCAACATGAAATGCATTGAAATTTTCCCAAAAAGATACAACCAATGCACTTGGTATTGACCTGTGTATTAGCCCTAATTGGAATTTCCTCCAAATAAAACAACTACATCATCCAATTCACAAAGAGGCTCGCCAAATCCAAATCTCAAAACAAAAGCTCCAAATCCAAGACTTTTGATGATTTAATTTGCAAATGAAGAATGGCAAAGGTCAAATTCCAAACGCCAAGATTGCTCATATTAAGATTCTACGAGAAACTATTGCCAATTTGGCATCGGGCAATGAAAATAGGGCGCCTTCCCTTGTATTCAGGGGTTCATCATCATCATCATACGCTTATCATACCATTCATATCCTTCTCTTTATTAAATTGTTAAATCAACGCTAAAACCCTAATTATTTGCAAAATAGTATAATTCCGCTAAGATTTGTTTCAATGTATGTGCATGCAACATGACTATCAATCGTCGTTAATGTATATAACAGTTATTCGGAGTAGGCTACAGTGCTTGCAAGCATTGAATGCTCACACCGATTTCACCATTAAAAGGAGGGAGGAGGGAGGAAAGAGGGGGAGAATGAGGGTAAAATCGGTGTGAGCATCCAATGCTTGCGAGCACTGTAGCCAGCCCTCAGTTATTCATGCACATGTAAATAAATATGCATTTGCCGGTAACTTTTCGATTGAGTTGCAACTTGCAACATAGATGAGCCTAGCTTTTCTTTAAAACTCCTAATAAAAGAAAGGAAAATTCAGATTAAAGTCTAAGGAAAACAGTACAAGATTTCGATTAAATTAAGGACCCTATAGGTAGGGTGCTAGGAAGCTCTTTTTTACCTACTCTTGATTGCCAATTTATGCCAAAGTTTCAACTGGGCATCATATATGCAGCTCACCGCATGTTTTTCCACCTGCTTGGCTCCTTTCTTCACGTGTAACTTCTTATGAGATTGAATATCAGTATTAATTTGCAAGGCTCCTATATATTGAGAAAGATAAATATAAGGGAGTTCACGTTTTTTGTACGACACTAGTGTACCATATGATGTAACAAGTGACGTACATTTGCAAGTCATGTCAATTAGTAATGAGTTTATTTTGTTGGATATGTTAGTTTATGCATCACATGGTGCATCAATGTGATATAAATAAATAGTACGAAAAAAAAGAATTGAACTCGAGACATCAAATACAAAAATGAATATTCTTAACTAACTGAGCTAGGTACAAGTGTCACCCTTGCTGTCTACCTACTAATTAAAAGAGAGAGAATTCATTCAACTTTTATCTGGATGCCTCTGTTGCCATCTCCAACTGCAAACATTCAATCTTCGGGACCCTCCATTTATGTATAGAGCCCTTTTGGTTGGGTGAGTTTAAGGCAGCTATTAGTTAACCTGGAGATTCTGGACACTGACATGTGTACAATGACCTCTCATTGCTAACTTCTTCTCCCAAGAACCAACATGATTCAATTAACAAAACAGTTTCATTAATGGATATGTATCATGATCGTTCCAATTTTATTACATGTCCTCGAAAGAACCCTAATAAGTATCATGATCAATCTTATATTTTTGTTTATGGTTAATTTGGTAAGGGTGTATGTCGCGTACTTTATTATCATTAATATTGTGTAAACTGTTAGTTATCAACTAGTTCTTAATATAGCGATGCTCGTCCTCTAGTTCTTATTATTAGCTGCATGGATCATATCGTCCTACATGTTCATAAAACATCTTATATATTTAATTTGCTGATATCTTAATTTCATACACGATTAATTTAAAGTGGTAATACTCAAATATTCAATAAATACTTTGATTTTTTCCTTCTCCCTAAAAAATCAATACATTTTTGGAAATATATATACCGTTTAATTACAAAGACCAATAATATATCCTTGTTATTACTTTCTTAGTTTATAATCAGCAAAATATATCAAAAATGGTGTTTTCATTTCCAATAATGTATAAAAAAATCAGTAAAATATAGATTGTAATTTTCTACAAAATAGATTCTTTTTTTATAGAATGATATATGACTCAAGTTGAAAAATGAATAAAAATAAAAACAAACCGATCATATGCAGATAGAGATAAGAATTCAAACTTAAATGATAGAGACGAGAATTTAAACTCAGAGGTTACATACATTGTCACAATTTAACTACATCCAGGTTTGGTGTAGTGATATCATAAAGACGGGACTGGCTACAGTGCTCGCAAGCATTGAATGCTCACACCAATCCCACCCTCCTTTCCCCCCTCTCTCCTCTCTCCTCCCTCATTTTAATGGTGAGATTGGTGTAAGCATTCAATGCTTGCGAGCATTGTAGCCTACTCCCGTAAGGACAAAGAATTGCTTGAAATCTATGGAGCGACCCTACCAATTGCTTTTGATTTAAATTTGAACCTCAAATACTAGAAGGACTATAATGGCTGGCTAGACCTCCTCAAATTCATCCACGTGGCAAGATTAACGGACGACCTCTTCTTATTCCCTCGTTTTCCCACCAAGACCAAGGGAGGAGGGAGGAGGGAGGAGGGAGGGGCAGTGGCACCAACTGATATCCACTTTCAAAAATCACACCCGCAAACTTTGCTCTTTTTTCTTAACCGCTCCACCTCTCTGTCATCACTGCCTCTCTCTCTCTCTCTCTCTCTCTCTCCCCCTCCCTCCCTCGCTCTCGCTCTCGCTCTCTCTAAACCAAACCCAACAATTCAATTTCAAACATTTTTCGCATTCTTTTCCATTTTCTCTGTTGGAGAGAGAAAAATGGGGCAGGATTCTGATTTGAAATCCCAGCTGGTGACTGAGATTTGCTCCATTTCCACGCGCGCCATTGCCTGCTCTCACAGGCATGGCAGCAGCAGCAGCAGCCCACTTCGTTCGTCTTTCGTCGATTGGTATCGCCTTCTTCGAGTACGTTTTCTTGCACCATTTGGATTAAAAATGTGAACCCATTTTTGGGATTCTTGTTCTTTTTTTTTTCCACATTAATTAATTTCAAGTTTGCTTATATATGTTTGTGGAAAATTGGAAATTCATAGGTGGAGGAAAATGCTGGGGCAGATGTTATAAGGAAGAGATATCATGAACTTGGTAGGTTTTGGATGAAAGATTTGCATTTTACATATTTTTAAGATGTCATGTTTTGTTGCTTGATTGGTAATTTTGGTTGGGATTATGTTTTTCTTTGTGCAGCTTTACAACTTCATCCAGATAAGAACAAGCACCCAAAAGCTGAAATCGCCTTCAAGCTTGTCTCTGAGGTTAGAATTGTTCTCTTTTCAATTTCCAATTTGCACCCTTTTGATTGTCTTTGGTTGCTCAATGTTTTTGTTTCTCTATTCCACAAGTTGACAATGGTCAATGGGAAAGAAGATTGAAAATTCCATAGTTTTGGTGGGGCTGGCCATTGAGTCTTCTTGACCTTACTCATTACAATTGAAGACAAATTTCAGTTGCAGGTTTGTCCAGTACAATGATGGAAATTTTGGGTAGTGATTTCCGCACTCCGTTTTTTATCCCAATGCACTTCTCTGTTCCTCTAGTCTTTAAATTGAATAAATCATAGGAAATTCCAGGGACAGAAAAATACGAGTGTAAAAAGAGAAAACGAGAGTTTGAAAACCGCTACCCTAAGTTCCGGCAGAACCTTCTAAAATAACATTATTATTGTTAGCAATGTTCTCAAACAATACTTTTACTGTAATAAATGAACAACATTGACAACATATTGATACTTTATTTATGTCATATCAAGACTATATGAGAGTATTTATAATTGATATACGAGACAATATCTATAGCGTATCGAGATGGTATCGATATAAAGGAAGCTAATTGCTAAAGTATCAGCAGTGCTATTTGAAAGCATTTCTCTAAAGTTTTCTTTTGGTAATATTATGCCTCACCTTAATTGGGGTTCAAGGACTTTGGTGAAGGGTGAGTCCCATGTGACAACCCAACAACATATTCATGTGTTATGGTGTGACTGCATTCAATTTCAATTTATGAAACTAACTCAAATTTATGATTTTTTTTTTTAAATTTTTTTGCAGGCATATTCATGTCTCTCAGACAATGCTAAACGAAGAGTTTTTGACTTGGAGAGATGGAGGAAGTTCTGCTTTGAGTGTGGCACAATCCCCTACACAACAACCCACCACAACACCCCAAGCACTGCCAATCCCAATCCTTGTTCACATCACAAGCCTTACAGTTCCACAAATTCAAGGCCTTGCAAAGTAATCAAGGGTCTTAAAGATATCAGAAACAGATTCAGAGAGGAGGCAAGAGTGATAGAAAACTGCTTGAAGGCCAATGCAGCTGCAGGAACACCAAGAAAACAATCCTCCTCCTCACTATTTAGTCCACCTGCTGCTGCTTTTGATGTGTTTCAGAGCAGGTTCCCAAAAGAATCACCTGTTTTCAATCCATCTGACCATAAGGTTCAGGGATACCCTCATCTTCGGGCTCGAATCTACGAGAAACCGAACAACTTTTGGCAGTTGAGAGCAGGGCATCATGTCCTGAATTACGAGCAGGGGAGAGCTAGTTATGATTCTCCGGTGTTTGAGGTCAGATCAGATAGAGGAATGTTTAAGAGTAGATCTACTTGTGTTCGTTCATGACTTGTAGGGAAGTAGATTGTTTCATTGGTTTATTGAAAAAAATGAAAAGTCTCTACTTTTTAGGCACCTTCAATTTTCTCTTCTTGCGTTGCTCTGATGCTAGAATCTAGATGATTGATTCTGTTTAGTTGCTAAGAAAGATTACATATATTCCGAGGTCATGGATTTCTTGAGAAAGTGACATGTTTACTTGAAATTAGGGAAGTCATGTATCGGGAGAGAGAATGAATGAGCATCGGATTTAAGTCTTAGAGGGGTGTATTGTATATGGAGTTTGATGGAGTTTGCTTGACTCTCAAATTCATGTGTATTCAACATAGACTTTTATAGAGTCAATAAAATTCACCCTATATTGAATAAAGACTTTTTCTAAGTTCTAAAAAGTCTATAAAAATCTCGTGGTATTCAATTATGACTTTTTGCAAGTCTACAAAAGTTTAGGTGTCTTCATAAGTTCATTGATTTTAAAAGATTTTGAAAAATCATGGACTTTCATAGACTTTGAGGCTTTTTATGGTATTATTTTTTGTTATAGTAAATCCAACATCTTCCTTTAAGATTTTGATAGATTTTTTTTCTCCCTTCTCTAATGATATACTTCGCCACTCACCACAATACAATAAGGATCACTATTTCCACTCCCATCACACCATGTGGTCACCACCACAATGTAATAAGGATCACTATTTCCACTCTCATCACACCATGTGGTCACCACCACTTTAACATGACCATCCCCACTACCCTATTGTTGATGCCACTATTGTTGCCACCGTCATCACCACGGCTATTGCAATCACCACCATTATATCACTTCTTTTACCTCCACCTTGTCATACCCATCATCACGTTACAAAACCTCCTACGCTGATCATCTTCACCACCACCCCCATCTTCACTCCTCTACCACCCCAACACCACATTAGAAACACACAACTTACAATAATTTGGAATATAAAAAAAAAAATAATGTTCATAAGTTAAGGATCCTTTCACATGTCTAACAATTTTGGTTATAGCAGAAAAAATAAAATTACATAAGTGTATCATTGTCTACTCCTAATTGGTTTCTCAAGTAAAAAAAAAATTATTATTACAAAGTCTCTGGCAAATTCTTTTGAACTTTACAAAAATCTAGCAATAAACTCTAAAAAATCTGTAGAAGTCTAGCATATAAAAGTCTCTAGATTTCATGAAGTTTCTATAGTCAATAAAAGTCTACGAAATCTACAAAATTCTATCACATAAAAAATCTATGCAAAAATCTATATAAATCTGAATACAATACACCCCCTTTAGTTTTGAAGTATTAAATTACAGATTTTGTATGTCTCAGTAAACGCATAAGAGGTCTGAAACTGGAATAAATTCCAATACTCATTTCATGTAAGTAAACAACGTCAGCGTTAAGAAATTAAATTGTAAATATTTCATTTTAGTTTGAGGAGAAAGAGAAATTACCCCTCCCAAATATGTTGAATGCACAGAATCTTGCTAACCAAAACCAAATTGTATAATTTTTTGAGATTGCACCAACCACATTACAAAATTGTATAAATATAAGGAGATGCACTCGATACAAAATTTTAAGCTGGCCTTTAACTACATTCAGTCAAAAGAGTTGTGCCCGCGGCCGGCGCGGAGTTGGTGTCACTTTGTGATTTAGCTCAGGGGCTTTTAGAATACCACAATTTCCTCATTCTTTCTTTCCGGTGGCTACTTTTGGCTCAGGAATTTTGAGAATCCCACCATCTATCAACTTCTTCAACTCTTTCTTTGCCAGTTGATTTACCTTTGAGTCCGAAGATTCTAAGAATGCAGCAATTACCTTCCCACTGCAATCATGGAAACCGAAAAAAAAAACACCCCGACAACTATAAGTTTTATACAAAAGCACTTCAATGGCTCAATTGAAGAAAAAACAACTCATCTATCCGCTTGTCGTGCTCTGATTGATTATTAGTTGTGAAATGTTTCGCCCTCAGTATTTTCTCTAAACTGTTGAATTTTAAAGTGTGTTTGTCTAAAGTGTAATGTTATCGAGAACTTACGGTGAAAAGCCGGAAAATAAAATTACAATTAAGTACAAAAGAAATAATCACATGCTTTCTTATGCTCAGTCACATGCATCATAGTACTGGGAAGCAAGACAAAGAGGCTGACCTGTGACCTTGGGCCCACAAATCACACTTTCCTTTGAGTGCTTTGTTCCACAAAGTGGAAGCAAATGTAGGGCAATCCAAGATTAGTTTTCTAATGGTCCGACTGGAGTGGAAATTTTCAAGGATGTGTTCCTCTTTTGAGTCCTCTTTGGATTCTTGGGGTTTAGGTTCTGCTACAAGAGATGCTATAGCTTCATATAACTCATTCAACTTGTCGTCCAGAGTTGGGTGGAGAATTCCATCAGCACCCCCAGTTGCAACCTGCATACATTCAAAGGTAAATCCACGCAGAAATGGTGTCGGAAATTCTCGAACATTTCAGAATCCACGTTTGACAAAGAAAGCATGGAATTGGGTCGAACGCTAAAATCTGTCCATGGTTAAAGTATCTGCATTAAACGGAACTAGTGAAATAGGTACCTCGTATATGACTTCTTTGCCAAAATTTGATCTAAGCAATTCCTCTGCACTTGTAATGCATACATCAACTAGCTTCTGCAATGCATACCCATCAAAGTCGAAAAGTCTTAGTATAAAAAACGGTCGAGCTGAATTTCAAATCAACTTCACTAATAATATCTCTGTTTAAATTGGAGTCTGTTTTGTGTTAACGCAACAAACCTCAGCCAGCCCACTCTGGACTAACAACTCTTGCCTTCGAACGGCAGGATCCTTTTTTCCACCCTCAACTGAGTGGAGGCCATCAGCACGATTTGTATCGGCTTCATCCCATTTGAAATCACTATTGGCCTCTTCACCAGAGTTGTTAACCTTTGAAGAAATTGTTTCAGAATTGTCTGGTTCAACCTGAGAATAGATAGAAATGGAGTAAGTTCTCATGAATATGAATCACTAGCCAAATACATTTCTATTTTCTACAAAAAGAGAACATAAGATCTACCTTGTTGGAAAGAGAAGGGACAGACAAACTGAGGGAAGCCAGGTCATCGGGAGTCAAATAGCGTGAACAATTTGGATGAAGTAGCTGCAGTAATGGGCGCCTTCCATTCTGTAAAATTGCAAACAGCAATACATCTCTTAGGAATGTAGAGAATAAGGTGAAAAAAGATCGCTAAAGGATTGTAGATATGGAAATACGATGAAAAGCCTTCAGGAGGTAGATTGAAATGACAACCTTATCGAGAACAAGATCCTTGAGATTTTCTTGAAGCTCATGAATGACAACCTGCAATAAATAGTTAGAAGTCCATACATCGCAACCCCCTCCCCCCCAAAAAAAAAAGAGAAAAGAGTACTAAAACCCTATCTGTAACAAACACCACAAGAAAAACAAACCTTTGTAGTAAGTTTCGTGTCATCAACAATTGAAAGAAGGCAAACAAGCACCTGGGAAGTATAGAATTAATTCAGTATCAGGTATGCACAATATTAGAATAAGCTGTCTCATGTACGAAGGTAATTGCAAGAACTGAAACAGATACAGGAAGAAGTATATAATTAAAAAACTAATGCATAATATCACAAGCATTAGCACTGAAATAAGGGCGAGGAAAAAAAATAAAGTTCCCTAAAGCTCACCATACTTCCACCTTGATCAAGAGCTATCTTACATACGTGGTCTTTCATTCCTTTGATGATCTTCTTTCTTTCCTAAAAATAAGTCACAAAAGATGATGTGCATTATTAGCCAAAACTCCAACACATATAGTTAACTGACAAACAATTTGCACTGAATATGATAAAAATCTACCTTTGAACTGCCATGCTTGACACAGAGCATCCCAACCTTGGATCCATCCCTTGTGTGGATCATCCGAACAAGAAGCGGACCCGACAACTGTTTAATTACATCTGTGGCAGAGAACTTAAAACAAAAAACTTGATTTTAGAAAGGAGAGACAAAATGACAAGCAAAGGCCTATATCGTAGGCAAGGAATTAGGATGGTTCAGAAAATGATAATTTGCAAGTAATATATCAATCACACCTGCTCAGCTATTGTGAAGTACTCTATCAACACCCTGTGTACTATAGAGTGATCAATTATTCCTTTCTCTAAAATCGGTTGAATCACTAAAGTCATGTGCCGCAAGACTGAAGATTTCTGCAGATCTAGCTTTGAAATTATATCTAGTAACCTGAAATTTTATACAAAGTGCAATGAGAATGTGATAACATTACATTCATGTAAAGTGATTATACACAGCTGTTCCTTTACCTGTCCTCATTCTTTGAGACCAAGTCCTTAAACAACTGAAGCTCCGTAGAATATAGTTCCACCAAAAGCTCTTGCTTTTGAGTTGCATTTCCCAATTGGTATGCATGCTCAACGACTGTAAGAGGATTTAGAGAAGTAGCAATAATATTATAACTGCTCAAAGTGTGAGAAAGGAAACCAAAATGGTTGTTGGATATTGCTTGTGAGATATATCTCCAAGCACTACAGAGAGCCTCTAACATACCTACAGATCCAACCATGTGACGAAGAAGGGAAGCAACATGTCCTCGGAGAGATGAGATAAATGCCGCCAGCTGCTTTTTGGAGGCTGCCAAATAAAGCATAGGTAACAACTTAATAATTTCTCAGAAAATAATAGGTGTGCGCTACCAATGATATTCAAACTCTAATAGTTTTGTATGAAAGTCAAAGACTACAACTTTATACATATCTACTTCCAAGCTGAACCATACCATTGTCTAACATTTTGGTCACCAGATGAACAGCATACGTGTTGCATGCAAGAGTAAGAAGATGTGGCTGAAGCTCCTCAAATACTGCATCTTTTTCCGCTTGTGAACAGTACTTAACACAAGTCTGAGGTAAAAGGAGCACATAAGTACAGGCTACTAAAAGAAAACAAAGACTTAAAACTTCAAAGCATTTGATAAATGAAGATAAAAACCTGCAGAACACGAGAAGACACATGGGAGCTTGCGATTTCAAGAATTTTCCCCTTCATTTTCTCTACCGCTTCACTCACCAACCTTACCAGTTCATAGATAACAAGAATAAGTAAATGAAGAATGTAGCTCTAAAGAGAGACGATTGAGGTAGAATTGCAACATAACTCTTTTCAAACTACATACTTGGATCGATCTTCTTTGGAAATATTTCGTTGCCGCATCTTCTCCCACAGATGTGCAAGCTCCTATTAAAATAAGGGGCAAAAAACAAGGTTCATCCCATTGCCACAAAACTCGTAGTTGAGCATTTAAATGTGGTTAAGTTAACGGGTTGTCTTTGCACATGTAACACAATGAATGATAACAAGGCGGTACTAGTTTTGAACTAAAAAAATGAAGTAATTTGGAGTGAGTACCAAAGCCTGGTGCAAATTTTCGCATGTTATAAGAAAATGCCAGTTTCATCTACCGATTAACATGCAAATTATGACGCACAAGCACAACCAATATACCTATTGATGTTTTCCTTTTCCTATTAATCATTTGCAAATTGAAATGCTTATCCAAATAAATTTAGAAAAAAAAAAAAGAGAAAAAAGGGAAGAACAAAACTCACTTGCTCTAAATTGTAATGACGCTTTCGCTTCTTCTTCCTAGCCTCCGCAAGCTCCTGCAACAAAACCCGCAAATCAAAATTGTTGATTTATCATTTAAAAAAAAAAAAAAAAAACTTCAGCAACATATTCTTATTGCAGGAAACAAAAATCCCAACTATTTCGTTAAAATTGATCAGTTATCGACCTTGGCACGGAGGCGGCCCTCTCGCTTCGACAGCGGAACTTGTTTCTCATGATCGAGTCCCGGTTCTCGGGGCTTGAAAGGTTTGGAGGGTTTCTTGAAGTCGGTGCTTCGAGGATTTGAGGGCTTGGAGTCGAGGAGCTTGGGCTTCTTGGAAGTGGAGCTGTGGACCTCCGGCTTACTGCCTGGGATTTGCTTCCTCTTCTTTGGCGAGCTCTTCTCCTGCTTCTTCGCCGCCATTGGAGTAAGTCTTGAGCTCTCAAGTTCTTCTTCTCTGTTAGAAGAGACTGTCTTGGCGTTGCGTTCTATCGAAGGGTTTTTTCAGGGTTTTGGATTTCGGGTAACATTGTTTTCGGGTATGGGGCCGAGCGGGTTTTCTTGAAAAGTATATGGGTTTCCCGGCCCACGGCCCATATATGGTTACCAATAAGTTGTGAATTTATTTAGAAAAATTAAATTATTACCTGAACTTATTTTTATCTTTCTACCAACAAATATGTAATTTTATTAGTGTTACTGGAAATGACTACATCCTTAGTAGTAACATTAAACAACTACGTAGACTCAAACTAAATTCAATTATAGAAATTATAAGGTCGGAAAACAAAGAGTCAACATAATGCGTTAGTTAAACAGAAATACAAAGAGTAAATACAAATTCTACACTCAATTGTTTGACTAAATGCAATTATAAACATAACAACTGTTGTCGGAATGGCCTTAGCTTATGCCACGAGGTTTGAAATACAACGGGAATCATCACAACCTTCGCTACCAACAACCAAATTTCTTTTTCAAGCATGAGGTTGTCATATTCTATCGTATTTTTGAAATACCACTAGATTGCATCCTTACATTACTTCATAAGTTTATATTCATTTTTCTCTTTCAACCAACCTACCCATTAGGGCTACCCCAAACCTGAGGCGAGAAAGGTCAAAGTTCCAAGTTCAAAACTCAAGTCTTTTAAATTATTGTAACAGTTTTGAATCATTTCATCATTTTAATAATAATAAATTTTTTTTAAAATGCAATCATCTGTTGCTGGCAGGAGATCCAATTGGAGAGCTTGACACGTAGACACACGACAATGAAACGGGATGTGGTGGACGTTACCCCGTATATTCAATCCCATTTGATTTTCAGCTTCGATTCCGGAACCCACACACACCCTTTTCAGGACTCCAATCACCTACTCCCACGTCCCACCTACCACATCTCTCCAACCCATCAAATTCCGACACGCGAACACAACAGCCCTAAAAAACTCGTCCTCACGATTGCAGCGCCTTACCAGATAACCACCCGAACCAAATGGAATTTCCTCCTTTTACGAAATGATGGCCCACTGCGCCTTCTCAGTTCCCCACTCTGTAGATAAGCTCATGCACTTATTACCTATCGCCTTATCAAGCGCTCACTTTCAGTGATAGCTTATCAGCGATGGCTGATAGGTGGGTGCCAAACAAAGACCCTGCAAACCGCATCGAAGAAAGTGCGAGCAACTCCTCATTTCTCACTCTCTCTCTCTCCTCTTTATCTTTTTCTCCTTTTCTCTCGTTGTGGTTCTGCACTGTTGTCGTTGAACGCCAAATCATGGAACCTGAAACCCTAGACCCTTTTCACTCGCCCTAAAAACCGATTGAAAAACCCCCGCCTCCACCCAAAACGCCCCGGTATCCCCCCATTTCTCCTCCTCCGCCTCCTCCGCCGCGAACAGAAAGATTCGAGCTTGAGATTTGAAATCGACGGCCGAAGAAGCAAAGATGTCGTCTTTGAGCAGAGAACTGGTGTTCCTGATCCTCCAATTTCTCGAGGAAGAGAAATTCAAGGAGTCCGTACACAGGTGGGCATTTTTTTTTCAAATTTTCAATTTTTTGGGGGTTTTGATTTAATTTTAGGGGGTTTATGGTTTGAAATTTGAATTGGTTGGAAGCTCAGGCTGGAGCAGGAATCGGGGTACTTCTTCAACATGAAGTACTTTGAGGAGAAGGCGCTGGCGGGAGAGTGGGACGAGGTCGAGAAGTACCTCTCTGGGTTCACCAAGGTCGACGAGAATCGCTACTCGATGAAGATTTTCTTCGAGGTCCGAAAGCAGAAGTATCTTGAGGCGCTTGACAGGTTTCGATTTTGATAACTTGTGTATCTCTCTGTGTGTATACACGTATGATTGTTTTGTGGAATGTGTTAATTGATTGTGTTTTGGTGATGGGGTTTTTGTTGCAATTTGGAAATGAGGTCAGGAATGACAGAGCTAAGGCAGTTGAGATACTGGTTAAGGATTTGAAAGTGTTCTCGACGTTTAACGAAGAATTGTACAAGGAAATTACGCATCTTTTGACTCTCGAAAACTTCAGGTGAATTATGTTGTAGTTCATTTTGAATGTATATGTAAGTTGAGTTCCATAACAAGTTAATGGGTTTATCTGTGGGTTAGAACTTGTGCAATTTGAGGAACATGAAAATTGGGGATTTAAAACTTTAATTTAATGTGATGCAGAGAAAATGAGCAGTTATCGAAATATGGTGATACTAAGTCAGCTAGAAGCATAATGCTAGTAGAGCTTAAAAAGTTGATAGAAGCAAATCCTCTTTTCCGAGAGAAGCTTGTTTTACCCACTCTGAAGGCTTCACGCTTGCGAACTCTAATTAATCAAAGGTACGTTGGTGTTTGTAATGCCTTTCCACTTTTGTATTTTGTATGAAGGTAGATCTCGCAGTCAATATCATTGATTACAGTTTGTAAAAGTTGTGGTAAAAGTTGTGAAGCATTAAATTATGGTTTGTGCAGTCTAAATTGGCAGCACCAGCTGTGCAAGAACCCAAGGCCAAATCCTGACATTAAAACCTTATTCATGGACCACTCGTGTTCTCCGACTAATGGGGCTCGTGCATCCACGCCAGTTACTCTTCCGGTTGCAGCTCTTGCAAAGCCAACCTATGCTCCTCTAGGAGCACATGGTGGAGTATGATCGTATACTTTGTCATAATTTTATCGATGTTGAAATGTCTTTCAACTAAGCTGACGTTGTGATGTTTCAATATGTTTTGTTTGTTACTGTCATGTACAGCCTTTTCCGCCGGCTGCTGCAGCAGCTGCAGCTAATGCAAATTTAGCAGGATGGATGTCGAATGCTAATCCTTCCTTGTCTGTGCAATCAGCTGTTGTTGCTGCTTCACCCTTCCCTGTTCAACCCAGTCAAGGTGTGGTTTTCATTCTTCTGAAATTTAGGCTACAACTTAACAAAAGTTGACGAATTTTATTTTTTGGATCCATGTTTATTTCACTGCCTGTTTCTTTGTTTTGAAACACAATTTTAATAAGGTGATAATGTAGACTTAAGGAGAAAATATAGTCACTACTTATTTGTGTCAGTAAGGAGTAAGGAGGTTAAAGAAACTCTTCTAGATTAGTTCTTTTGTGCTCAGTCATTCCGCCTGTTTATTGACCATTATCATACTTGTAAGAAGAAATAATTCATTTGTCCTATGTGCAACCAGAAGTATTACTGTTGAGCTTGCTTATCATTGTTTTGCTTGCTTAAAGTATCAGATAACAGAATATAGTTCATAATTTCCTAGCTATTTGGTAATTGAAAACAACTTTGTTGCCTGAACAGTTTCTGGTTTAAAGCATCCAAGAACACCATCAAATGCTCTTGGAATGAGTGATTATCAAAGCCCAGATCACGAGCAACTAATGAAACGCCTACGGTCTGCACAATCTGTTGATGAGGTATTATTGAACATATTTAAATTTTCTGCATAACTTATGGATACCTCTTTCTTGCATTTTGTGGTTTTGTATCTAGATGGTCCACTGTCGCTAACTATTATGGAGCTTCCTACTTCATTTATTCAGGTCAGTTATCCTCCCCCTCCCCAGCATGCTTCCTGGTCATTAGATGACCTACCGAGAACTGTAGCTTGCACTCTTCGTCAGGGTTTCACTGTGTTAAGCATGGATTTCCACCCTTCCCATCACACATTACTTGCTGGTAGGTTTTATTTACCGCCTAACATAAATTGTACTTCACCCGTCTTAGATTGAAAGTGATGTATTTAAATTTTGTTTTTATGCAGCTTTTATTTCATAGCTGACTTAAGAATTATGTTTATAAATAGTTGGCTGTAGTAATGGCGAAATTACACTATGGGAAGTTGGGATGCGAGAGAGGCTAGTGTCAAAGCCATTCAAAGTATGGAATACGACTGCTTGTTCTAATGCATTTCAGGTGTGTAATTCATTACTCAGTCAGAACCTTATACGTCCTATCAGTATTCTTTATCCCATCATTAAAAACATCGTATTTATGTATGCTTAGTAGGTTCCATCTGTTTTCAAAGTATTGGTGTCTTCATGATATTTAGTTAAAGGTTATTATAGGAGGCCTGCACTACTTATGATTATTGAGCATTGACCACTTCTGTAAGTTAACTCTTAGTCTCTTGTAGGTTGCTATGGTGAAAGATTCGTCGATGTCTGTTAACCGTGTATCATGGAATCAAGATGGAAGCTTAATTGGTATGTGCAGCTGCAGCGCATTGCTAGCATAATTGAAATGCAAATTTGGATATAATTCTGGGTATTTTGTTGTACAGGTGTTGCATTTACCAAACACTTGGTTCATTTGTATGCTTATCAAGGACCTACTGATCTACGTCAACATTTGGAGGTATGTTTTGATTCACTTTGTGCTAATTCAAGATCAAGAAGTTATTATTTGCTACTTTAGAATGATGTTTGGATTTGGTTTTCTTATAGATTGATGCTCACAATGGTAGTGTGAATGACTTGGCCTTTTCTCATCCAAACAAGCAATTATGTCTTATAACTTGTGGGGAGGATAAGCTGATAAAGGTGGGGGATGAAATATTGCTTTCTATTTTGGTTTAACTTGATCAATATTAAATGGATTATTTGTTTAAAAACATTAATAGGTTTGGGATTTGGCTGGAAGAAATCTATTCAGCTTTGAAGGTCATGAAGCGCCTGTTTACTCGATTTGCCCCCACCAGAAGGAGAATATTCAGGTAAGTCATGTCCATTTGCTGAAGTCTGCATATATGTTATGGCCACTGCATGTTACTGGTTCTCAAATGACTGGTTGAATGTGGGTACTCTAATTTTATGTATATGTTACATGGCCTGTTCAGTGGCGCTAGAGTTCATTTGTGAATGTTCAAAGAACTAAATAGCTCGAAGTGGTAGACTTTCTCATTTAGTATCATATTGGTTTGTTTACCTTGAATTCCTTGTTACTTGTACATTTCAATTGTTATATATCATATTATGCAGGTGGAATTTCACAAAAAGTTGTCATTATTAGATAACTAATTATGACAATTCCTGTTATTATAACAACCAACCAAAATTGAGTGAGACAATGGTGTCACATCAAGCTGCTCTTGCAGTTGCAGTGAAGATGCATCCTACTGATGTCGTGATTTCACTTTTTTTATCTTTGCAGTTCATATTTTCAACTGCTGTTGATGGGAAAATAAAGGCTTGGCTGTATGACAATGTGGGCTCCAGGGTTGACTATGATGCACCTGGGCAGTGGTGCACCACAATGCTGTACAGTGATGATGGAAATAGGTACAAAGGACGGTTTATGCTATAAATTACCTTTGTCGCATATTTTTCTGTTTATGCGACGATGTATGAGTTATAACTGATCCTCCTATATCTCAGATTATTCTCTTGTGGGACTAGTAAAGATGGTGATTCTTTCCTCGTTGAATGGAATGAAAGTGAAGGGGCAATAAAGAGGACATATAGTGGATTCAGAAAAAAATCTTCTGGCATAGTGCAATTTGATACAACAAAAAATCACTTTTTGGCTGTTGGTGAAGATAATCAGATTAAGTTTTGGGATATGGATAATACAAATGTTCTTACTAGTACAGATGCTGAGGGTGGACTTCTGGTAAAAGTCATTATTTATACATTTATTTCCAAATATTATGAGTTTGATTAAAAGATTCCATTGTTTTGAGATTTCATTCATTGATTGTGAACATTGGGATTGCTTCAGACTCTTCCCCGTTTGAGATTCAATAAGGAAGGAAATTTGCTTGCTGCTACCACGGCTGACAATGGAATCAAAGTTCTTGCTAATGCTGAGGGTCTCAGATCCTTAAGAGCAATTGAAACTCGATCTTATGAAGCATCCAGAGCACCCATTGAGATGAAGGTTCTTATTTCTGTTTCCATGATATGCTACCCCTTTCATTCATTTGTACATTTCTGTTTCTTGAAAAATTGATTTGCTCTTTGTTGAGAATTTGATGTATTCATGTTCATTGATCAGGTATCTGGTTCTTCCATGGTTCCGAACATCAACCCAACCATTAATAAAGTGGACCGTATGGATACAAGCTCTCCTGCCAGACCGACTCATATTCTTGTACGTCATATAAATTATATAATTCACATTCCAATTGTTGTCATATTTTTTTTAAGAACTTAATTTTGATTTGACTGGTTGGCATCAGCTTGAAAAACCAAAGTACAATTGTAGCTTGTTAGTACTGAAATTTGGTAGCCATTGTCACCAAACTCAGTCTAATAAATTAACTAGGTGTATTGTGATTTATCCTTATTTCTGCTCTAGCATCTCATTCTGCTGCATATTTGTTGTAGAATGGAGCTGATTCTATGGCAAGAGCCGATTCCATGGCAAGAGCCGATTCTATGGCAAGAAGCCTGGAAAAGCGAAGAAGTTTAGATGATGTATCTGACAAAATTAAACGTTGGGAACTGGCGGAGATTGTTGATCCCGTTCAGTGTCGAGTGGCTACTATGCCAGAAAGTAAAGATCCTGCTAACAAGGTTGGTTTTGTTTTGTTTTGTAGTTCCCTCTTTTGTTGTTCATAGATAATTTTATTAAGATGGTCTTATTTTTGTTAAGGTTGCTCGACTTCTGTACACAAATTCTGGTTCTGGCATTCTGGCTCTTGGTTCAAATGGGGTGCAGAAGCTATGGAAGTGGAGCCGCAATGAACAAAATCCAAGTGGGAAGGTGATAGTCAACACACACATGAATACATATTTCTCTCTTTGCTCAGCTGCATGTATTCGATTACATGAACATATAATGTGTTAGCAACTTTCATGAAAATATATCTGACGTTTTGTGGGTTAAAAGGCCACAGCAAGTGTTGTTCCCCAACATTGGCAACCCAACAGTGGTCTTTTAATGACTAATGATGTCTCAGAAAATGTTGAAGAAGCGGTTCCATGCATTGCACTCTCGAAAAATGATTCTTATGTGATGTCGGCCTGTGGAGGAAAAGTGTCACTGTTTAATATGATGACTTTTAAGGTAATTTAATGCGTATATAGTGCAGATCTATCCTACGACAGTTTCTATCAACTACTACAGTTTGCATGATTCTGCATGTATTGGATTGACAAGCGTGTTGGATGAAAAATTATTGGTTTGCAGGTAATGACAACTTTCATGCCGCCTCCACCAGCCTCAACCTACCTGTCGTTTCATCCTCTGGATAATAATATCATAGCAATAGGAATGGAAGATTCAACTATCCACATTTACAATGTTCGACTTGATGAGGTGATTGATTTAAGAATCTCTATATCTATTGACATGTAATTGAATTGCTCTTCTTGATTGCCAATATGAATCGTGCTGCTTTTCTGCTAGGTCAAAGCAAAACTGAAAGGCCACCAGAAGCACATTACTGGTTTAGCATTTTCTGTCAACCTTAAAATCATGGTTTCATCAGGTGCCGATGCTCAAGTATGTGACGGCTCTTCTTCTACTTTTGATATGCAAGTTAATGTTTACAAGTGATTGGATTTATAAAGAAAATGATTTTGCAGCTATGCTTTTGGAACATGGATACATGGGATAAGAGGAAATCGGTTCCACTTCAGTTGCCCGCTGGAAAGGCGCCTGTTGGTGTCACGCATGTGCAATTCTATTCTGATCAAGTCCGATTGTTGGTATACCATGAGACTCAACTAGCATTATATGATGCGGCAAAATCAGAGTGCATTCGGCAGGTAATAGAACTTCTTGGATGAGTTAATTTTGTTTGTGTGCACAACAAATTTCCTCATTTTTTAAAATATTGCAGTGGGTGCCACAAGATGTACTGCCTGCGCCCATATCTTGTGCAGCATATTCCTCCAGTAGTCAACTAGTTTATGCGGCCTTTACTGATGGTAACATTGGAGTATTTGATGCTGATAGTCTGAAACTAAGATGCCGTATTGCCATGACGGTGTACTTACCACAAGCATCATCAAACAGGTATTTAGAGCATTTAACTATGAAGGGTTCATGAGGCGGTGATCTCATTCTGTTTATCTAGTATTTGTGTGGTACTATATCAAGCATTATATCTGATTAATTTACCTAGATTTCCCCCGTGTTAGTATGAAAAAGGAATTAGTTGAAGTAAAAAGGAAGAAAAAGAAGAAAAATTCGCCTTCTGTTATCACTAGAACCCTCCGTCCGTTGTATAGTTATTGATTATCTAAACTAGTTTTGCCCTGCTCTACAACAGCCCATCCGTCTACCCGCTGGCTCTTACAGCACATCTGCAGGAGCCATACCAATTCGCTGTTGGACTGACAGATGGATCTGTTAAAGTTATAGAGCCCTCAGAATCTGAGGGGAAGTGGGGAGTTTCGGTGCCTGTTGATAACGGAACACAGAACGGGTGGACAGCAACATCGTCGAGTAACAATCCAGCATCTTAGCAGCTCCGTCTAGCAATTTCTATATCCATTCCCTAGAGTTGATTTGTGTTGTAATTGTATTGTCTTCATGTACTACTACAGCAGACTAGTAGGGGGTATGTTATGTGCCTCACCAAATGTGTGAAGCGTAGAGAGATCTAAGGTTATAGCAGAATTTCCTGTATATTTATATGCTTATCAGATAAATGTGTTTAATTATTTCTTCAAATATAGTTCCTTATCTCTCTGCTGCAATTTTCTGTTTGCATTGTTTTTGCCCACTTATCAATGGCCAATACATACAAACTGGAAACTTATATATTTTGTATTCATATGAAACGTGCGGGTCAAACTTCAATGGATGGTACGTACTATTGAATGATTTAAGATTCATTTGAGGCTCACATTAAATTAATTTGGAACCATTCAATGGCCGAACCATTGAATGGTACGTACCACCTAAGATTTTTCCGAAACTTGCTCAAGAAAACAGGGTTCGGATTGAAAAATGCAGATGAGTTTTTGAACATGATTTGTCGACTTCCGCGCTTTCCTTTTTGCACGAGGAATGAGGGATTTGAGCACAATATCTCGTGTGAAGGAGCAAAAGGTCTTAATCACTTGAGTTATAAACGCTTTATACTTCTTTTGCATCGAACTCACCACTAATATGTACAAACCCTATATACATATTGATTATTGTCATGCATGTGAGTCAAATTTGAGATTTCTTTCAACTAACTCGAATCTGTGGTTGGAACATAGTCCAACTTTATTTATTTGTACTGTTAGATCACCATTTGCCTTATAAAAATAATCTATAAAAGGCAAGCTTTGGTAGATCTAGTTTCATGTCAATTTCATGGGTCAAACTTGAGTGGTACGTACCATTGAATGGTACGTACTGTTAAATGGTTAAGATTCATTTGAGGTCAACTGCAAATTAATCTGGACCATTCAATAGTCGTACGGTACGTACCAATCAAGATTTTTCCCAATTGGATATGAAGAAACAGCAATCAGTTTACATAATGGCTGAAGAAAAAACAAAAGACAGGCAACGTTGTGGGGGTTGGGACTTAAATTAGGTCGGCTAATCTCACCAAAGGGTGCACTGTTTGGAGGGTCCTGATTGGATAGTGGCCAACGATGTGTTCCCATCATGCCATGTGGGTCTTGACCAAATATAATGAATATTTGAGACAAAAAATCTAGGTTGCACGCGGCTAGGGTTTATATTTGGAACTGTAGAGGGATGTGGTGCATGTTGGGATGTTTTGTCATTTGTCATGCATGGGAATTTATCCGAGTTCCCATTCGATTTGAGTACTGTTTATTGCTTAGTCGTTGTAGTTATATCATATATGTAGAAAACTTAGACCCTAAGTATTATATGATGTGAGATGTCTTTAAACTTGGTCATCACAAATAGTTTAGAGTTCGTATTTCACGATCTTAAGTTTGAGTTGTATTAGTATCAGTCGTTCACGCACATGTGAATGGTTGTTAGTTGTTGATGCGTTGTAGAACTTAATGCATATGTCACAGTCATCTTACTGATCGTAACAATCAGTTTACATTCTTCGGGTGTTTGCTAGTTATTCTAGTATTTTATTTTTCTTAGTGAATGATTATCTATATGTACCTATAGAGGGAGCAAGAGAGTTTGGCGAGGGTTTCAAAATACCAACAAATACCTTTAGTTAAAAAGAGTGCTAAAGAGAAAACACCTTAATTATATACTAAGGCCCCAATAGTAAAATTACAAAAATCAATCCTTGTATTATATCATGGATGAATTAGTTATATATCAGCCAACTTATTTTAGTATTACACAATGGCATGCATATGTGGCATGCCAAGAGGTTGGTATCACATAAAAAGCTCGTATATATCATGAAAATTTATAATTTTAATGGTAAAACACTTATTTTGACACTCATGATCGTATTGAGTTAACTTTCGTCTTCTATTAACATCGACAACCTTTTTGTGTTGCCAACTGTGAATTACAGTTCAAAGTCTTCCCTTTCCTCTGTTCAATATATACATTTCAATTCTTAAACCCTAAAAAAACTGCGGCTGCATGCATTCATATATATATATATATATATATATATATGCATGAGGATATTCACACTGCCCCACATCGACATTTCCTAGGCTCAACTTTACGGCGACGATGAAGAATATATGGATGCCTTTTGGCGATCTAGTAAAGCAAAGCAGCTAGAGGATCAGTGCATCTTCTTCTTCTTTATATAAAACTCAGAGACTGAGAAATGTGAAAGTTGGAAATCTTTGGTGTGCTTTTTAATTATTAGATCAGTATTTTATTTATCAGTTTAGAGATGGAAGATTTGAGCAAAAAATAGATCAAAACTCGTAGGTCAAAAAGTTGGATGATCAAAAGAGGCAATGCAAAAAAGTGGTCTCTGGGTTACAGAGAAACCCTAAAGAAGGAACAATATTAGGGCCACGTTAGTACCTTGAAGCAATTTCATCTTTATTACAGCATGTCTTACAAATACTACCGGTTTGCAAAAAGGAAGAGCATCCTCAGACCACAAGAGAAAAACAATGATCTTCATAACCAAACTTTTACATTAACTAGATGCTTCCCAATGAAACTTCTCTGACATTTTTGTACCTTCGATGCATTTGAGTTATTTGACCAACTTTGTTTATAAAATTTACATCCTAAAAGTTTGAAGTGATTTTCAAAATGGCTCATGAGGTTTCAATTTTTTCACATTGCATCATAAGGTTTTGTATTGTATCAATTTGCACCTTTTGTCTATTTGAAAATCTAATTCTCTATTAAATTAATTGATGATTTTTTTAGTTAATTTGGTACAAATGTGGCTTATATGTCAACTTAATTACGGGTTCCACGCTCACCATGTCATTAATTTAATGAAGATTCAAATAATTCGTTAGATAGGTGTAAATTGATATAGCTTTAAAACTTTAGGGTGTAATTTGAGAAAATTGAAACCTCATAGCCCATTTTAAAAATCACTTCAAACATTGACGGTGTAAAATGTATGTTGGGTTTTATCACAAAATGTCTCGATACAATTAATAGTTGAACCATACAATATAAAAAGAATTTAACTTCATGAGATTTCCGACGTGGGACATATGTTAAAGAAATATCAAGTTTCCCAGCTAAATATCTCAACCCTAAGCTTAGTAAAGCCGAAGTCTATTAACGATCCAGTCAACCTCACTTCTTCACCCCATCTCATATTCTAATCCTAATTATGTCACTAAACACGACATTGTTTGATGAATCATGTTATGTTTTGTTAGACACGAATAACATTTCCAATTTGTTACACTAGGTACAAACATCTCTTTGGGCGGTGCTAGACACAAGTTAAACAAGCTTATATTAATAACAAAAAACCAAGCATGAAATGATTAAAGTAACGCATAAGTAGGTGGTGAACACAATTAGGACATCGCATACTTGTGTCGCGATGTAAAACTGTAACACAAATAAGCTAGATTTAAAATAGTTATTTATATAATAATTACAGTTCAGCAATATTTATCTTTACTTGTAAGTAGGAAATCTTATATTAGACTCATATATATTCTGAATTTTATACTAATATATGATTATGATTAGCCGATTGCGTAGCCTAAATTCCGCCCTCTTCTAATATCATTGTGTGAATAAAAAAAACTAGTCGTTTATGTTGTGAAAAAAAGTCATACAAGTTATGAGTGTTTCTTTCCTTGATCACAATATTAGCAAGTAAGTTAACAACTAACGACAAACATAAAGTATGAACACACACAAGTTCATAGGCATGATTTGAAAAAGTTTGCCCATATCTATGCGACGTGGAGATTGAAGATCCCTTAAGCAACCAACCAATTAGTAATTTTCACATTACCTCTCCTACATAATATAATTTCATATTTAAAAAACAAAAATGTCCATATCATTTCAAAGATATTTCAAAAAAACAAAACAAAACAAAAAGTAATCCTTATAAAAAAAATAAATTAATTAAATTAATAAAATGACGTGTCACACATAAGTTGGGTCCTTGTGTTTGTGTTATGTTCTGTCCAGTGATTGACGCCAGGCTAGCATATTTGCCATGATTGACTTGCGGGCCCCAATCCCCCTCCCCTTCCCTCTCTGCTCTGTCAACCCACATGCGGTCTCAATGCCCCATGCACTCCTTCACTTATTTTATTCCCCCTCACCCGCCATCTCACCATTCCTCCTGTACCACCACCCCAACATAGCTTACGTGGCGCCCTTTTCCCACAACATTTCCGTGAAACCCGGGTAATTTTATCACCGGATCTTATTTTGGACTTTGAACTTATTACTTTTCAACGAGCGTAAGCAAACAAGGACACTATCACAAAACACTGCTTATCAAAATTCTAGTTTTTTTGCCGCTAGTAGTTTAGTTTTATAGTATTATTCTTTACTTGTAAGTTAAACGTTTTAAATGTAACTAACGTGAATGGTGATTTAGATGTTAGATTGTTTTTTTGGCAAACGATATTAAATTATTTAAGCGTTATGTATTGTGTGTTTTAGTCCAAATTTTTCCGCCTTTTAGTATAAATATCATTATACAAAAAATTTATTGTTTTTTATTACAATAAGATTCCACACTAATTTATTCTAGAGAGACACAATAATTTTTGATAAAAACCTAACTACTAGAACAATCCTTGCCAAAAAAGAAATTTATAGTTTTTTTTTCTTGTTTTCTTTGTGAAATTACACTGTCACAAATGGAGGGCCGTTTCAAACAGTTTTGTCGGCGAGAGACGTTATTAATCATAATTGATTAAGGAGGGCAATTACCAATTAGTGGCAATAAATGAGATTATTTTATTCCCTTTTTATTCTCCCCCTGTCTGATTTGCTTTGCTTATATGTGCATGCCACAGCTGGAATTTCTTTAGTGGCAACATTTTCCCTAATTCTTTTTTTAGCATGTATTAATTTTCCATTTTCCAATTTTAATTTTAATATTTGTTGGTTACCATATATAAGTATTTATGCTTTGTGTCATTTATACAATTAATGCCTCTATACCACCACACACATACTTACAACAATAAGGCAGCCATTGCTCTTTGGTTGCTGCTGCTGCTGCTTCTTCTTCTTCTTCCTTTTTTTTCTCTGCTCTGCAACTCTCCTACTTTTTGGCCACTCCTGCTGCAGACAGAGAGCTTTGACTCATGAAGATGCTAGTAAGTACGTTTCTTTTTTTTCTGGGTTTTTTACTTTTTACCCTTCTGTGGCAATTTTGAATCCAAAGTCTTGATTTTTCTGATTCAATTTTCATTTCTTTAGGTGGGTTTTCTCTATTTTCTCTGTTTTTTTTTTTCTGTCTGATAAAAAATAGTTGATCTTTGTGATATTTGGATTTGTTTTTCAATTGGGTTTTGTTTTTTATTTACTTTTGAGTTCAATTTTAGTTCACTCTATAGCTTGCATTGATCAAATCATACTATGTCAAATGTTCTTGAAAAATCCCATGATTGCTGCGGAATTGTCCAAATTTTTGCTATTTGTACTTGTATTTAATTTGTTTTGTTTGTTTGTCCAATGAATTTGTATTTCTTTCAAAAAATTCTGAGAATATGTGGCTTTTTCTAAATTTCCACCGTTTTCAGGTGGTGTTTCTCCTGCTGCTGGCCGTGAGTAATGCCGTCAAACTTAACGGAGAAGACGACGAGAAACCGTGCGATTATAAACTGACATTAGAGCCAAGGCCACACAGTGTGTCCATCTTAGAATTTGGCGCTGTCGGTGATGGCAAGACATTGAACACTATTGCCTTCCAGAATGCCATCTTCTATCTCAAGTCCTTCGCCGATAAGGGCGGCGCTCAGCTCTATGTGCCGCCGGGGAGGTGGCTTACCGGAAGCTTCAACCTCACCAGCCACCTCACGCTGTTTTTGGAAAAGGGTGCTGTCATTCTTGGATCTCAGGTAACGCTTTACACTGCAATGAGATGTTGATGAACACTTCTGATGCTGCGAAATCAGTTGGAGATGTTGTCGTTTTTCGCTTTGTTGAAATGTTCGTGCTATTGCTTGTTTAGGATCCGTCTCATTGGGAAATTGTTGAGCCTTTACCCTCGTATGGTCGAGGGATTGAACTCCCCGGGAGGAGATATCGTAGCTTGATAAATGGATATATGTTACATGATGTGGTCATAACAGGTATGAAGAATCTCTCCGAATTTTTTTTGCTGCTTTTAACATGTTCTTTATCTGCGCGCCCTGATTCTCATTCACTATTGAATGTATAGGTGATAATGGAACCATCAATGGCCAGGGATCGGTTTGGTGGGATTGGTTTAGCTCCCATTCTTTGAACTACAGCCGCCCGCATCTTGTTGAATTTGTTGCTTCTAAATATGTGGTTGTTTCAAACCTCACATTCGTGAATGCTCCCGCTTACAACATCCATCCGGTCTATTGCAGGTCTGTTAGCTAAGGCCACTGATGATTGCTTGCTTCTTCTTTCATTTTCATTCATTTCTCGGTTAAAGAAGATATTTATGTTATATTTATAATCGAATGCAATGCAGTAATGTACATGTTCACAACATCTCTGTATCTGCTCCTCCGGACTCCCCTCATACAGTCGGCATAGTCCCAGGTTTGTGACATCTCTTGACTTCCTGCTATGAATTTAAGTTTAAGTATTGTTCTTATCCCGAATGAATGGAAGTAGAAATGTTGGCTAAAATTTGAGCTCCCTCCCCACTTTTACAAACTCATTTTCTATGTGCATCCTGATTGTCCCGTTGTTATTTGAAATAATTGAATGAGGAGAAACTTTTCGGCAAAATTCATACTAATTTTCTCTGTGCTTTCAGATTCTTCTGATACTGTGTGCATAGAAGATTGCAGCATTGGCATGGGGTATGATGCCATTGCCCTCAAGAGTGGTTGGGACGAGTACGGGATTGCCTATGGAAGACCGACAACAAATGTACACATCCGGCGTGTCATCTTACAATCAACTACTGGTTCTTCTCTTGCCTTTGGTAGTGAGATGTCTGGTGGCATTTCTAACGTACTTGTTGAGCAGGTCCGCCTCCACAACTCATTTAGTGGCATTCAGTTCCGAACAACAAAAGGTAGAGGCGGTTACATCAAAGACATCATCATATCAGATGTCGAAATGGATAACATCTACTTGGCATTTGGTGCCTCTGGCCAGTTTGGTTCCCATCCCGATGACAAATATGATCCTAATGCTCTCCCAGTTTTGGATCACATCACATTGCAAGATGTGGTTGGCACAAACATCACAATTGCCGGAAGCTTCACTGGCATTGAAGAATCGCCATTCACTTCTTTCTGCCTATCCAACATCTCATTGTCATTAAATTCTGCTTCTCCCACCACTTGGTATTGTTCATATGTTTCCGGTTCTTCTGAGTCCGTCTTCCCAGAACCATGTTCCGACCTCAATACCTCGTATTCGAATCCTTCCTCTGCCCTCTTTTCGCTGCACACCGTGAATGGAAAAGCCGCGGTCTTATGATACCAATTCCTCCAAACTCCAGTTATACTTTTCAGCCAAAATCATGAGGGAAAGAACCAAAGATTTTCGACCATTTCCATAAAAAGTAGACCACATTCTTTCAATAAAACACATATGTTCAGATTATTTGTTTCTTCTCCTTCTTCTTCTTCATCCTGTAGATTTGCAGTCCCGCATGTTCTTCTTCTTCCATATTCTGCGGATTATTTGTACAGCTTGATTTCTTCATTCATGTGTAAGCAAATTTTTGGTAGTGATGATGTAAGAGAACTTGGCTTATTGTTAGTAATTTTCTGTTTAAATTTTGTTACTTTTTACCTGAAAATTCTGGTGTGTGTAGTTTCCTTGTGTGAAAATTCTACTATCGTCTGGCATTTCCTGTACATCGGGATTTTATGGCTTTAACAGTCAAAAACCTTGGTGTATATAGGATACACCAAGGTTTATAATTTAGGTACACCGATGCATACAAGAAAATCTTGTTATTGTGAAATTGTTATTTGCTGTTGGGGAGCGTGTCTGGTGAGTCATGGAACGGTAACTTGGTAAATGAGGAAAGAAGTGGAAGAGTGGGATTAAAATAAACAAAGGGTATTTGTCGCTAAAATTAAGACAGGAAGGAATGCCTAATTAAGTTTTAAAGGGAGAAATTTTTCAAAGTGTTCGGTTTTTAAGCAGATACTCTACATGTCATAATAAACAAAGAATATTATAACATGTGGAGTAATCGAATACTTGAAAAAATCTCTTATTTTATGGGGTGACTGTTTTGCCAAACTCTAGCTCTATTGGGGTGTGTGCTATGTCCTTGTTGGTGAAATTAATTTCATACGGAGGTTCCTGGTTTAGGGTTTTGATCATGCACTTCGATTGTCGGAATGAGGGAAGCTATGTCGAAGGGTTGACCCTTGTTATCCTTCTCCAAGAAAAAATATGGATGATAAAACAACATTGTGTGAAATATACTATCTCCGAGTATGGCGATACTTCTCTTTTTAATGTTTAAAAATATTTAAAATTTGAATCTTCATTATTTCATGAGCGTTAAGTCTAGTTGTACTTTTCTTCCTAATAAAATATCTTATATTATGTTTTATATCAAAATATTTTCATAACCCTTAGATTTTAGTCACTAAATCTGGAGTTTAAACTTTATCATCACACCCTTTCCATGTCACATGAGTTCATAACATATGAAGACGTCACAAAAATTTGTCTGCACCCCTTTTCACTCTTAAAAAAAATAAAAAGTTATAAGTTATGATTGTCTGCCGTAAGTCGCAAGTCATAACCATAATACCAAGTACCTACCAACAAAATTGGTTTACAAAGAATGTAACATGTTTTAGCAAAATGATTTGGTCCCAACCCATAAAAATCACAAGTTCAAACACACAAATGATCTTGGTCTTCTTTTAACGGAGTGTGAATTAGGGAATGTTAATTGAACACATACCAGTATGTATTCTTGAAAGTACAATACATGTATCTCGTGTTATTTTAACCGTTTGAAAGACACCACTTCTCAATTTCTTACATACAATCGTAGTCTCACAATAACTGATCACATGAGTTGACATTGTGAACTATGCAATAATTCCACCCTTCCATAAGTTATTTTCCCTATATTTTAAAGAATAAAATATGCTCTTCCTAAAAAAAAAAAAATTTAAAAAAGTAAATATTGGAATCCAAATTGACAAAAAAGAATAATATTGGGCCGTAGACAAACAAAGCCCAACATTTGAAAACAGCCCACATTAACAACCAATAACGCCCTAAACGAAAAGCGGAGCCGTTGCCGCCATCACTTTTCAGCTGCCCCAACCCTCTTCGCTTCTCCTCGTTCTAGGGTTTAGGGTTTAAGCTCTGCACCCGCACGCTGCGCATCCTTGTCCTCTCCTACCAAACCCTAATTTCCGGTATGGCCTCGTCAAACATCAGAGACCTCCTGACGGCGTTCAGCCCGTCTATGGACTTGTTCGCCATCAGCTCCGGCGACGGTCGAATCAAGGTACTTCTGTCATTTTATGAAATTTAGTTGATTTATTTCTCTATTTCTTATCAAAACCCTAATTTTCAATTTCTGGGTATGCGTTAGATTTGGGATACTGTGAAGGGGCAGGTCCAGACTGAGTTTACAGACATTGTAGCATCCGAAGATACAAGCATATATGCTAAACGAGAAAGAGGACACCTCTCAGTTGATTACACTTGCATGAAATGGTTCTCTTCTGAACGAAAGGTTGCGAATTTGCTTTCGTTTTCGATTAACAAGTAAGCTGTAGAAATTTTATTTAATAATTAGTATCTTTTTTGGGTGCAATGCTGTTTATTGTTGCAGAAGAAGAGGAAGCTTGGTTCCTCATTTTTGGTTTTAGGAACTGGTGGCGGCGATGTTTTGGCGCTTGACGTGGCTGCTGGTCAATTGAAGTGGAGAGTTAACGATTGCCATGCTGGGTTAGCTCCCTGCTTAAACTTTCTTTCTTGTCAACATATTATGTTAATGTATATAATGCCTTGTGTTAATGTATGTTTTTGACTTCTTGGGCCACCTAATTAATCTTTCTGTTGCACGTTTTATCGCTGCAGTGGTGTTAGCTCCATATCATTTGCAAGAAATGCATCGTGTCTTTACACAGCTGGTGCTGATGGGATGACTTGTGAAATTGATTCTTTGACAGGAAACCTGTCGGGGAAGTTCAAAGCTTCCACAAAGGCGATCTCCTCTATGTCTGTTTCGTCAGGTATGTTACATATGCATATATGTCTATCACCCTACATCTTTTGTTCTACTCTTGCTTAGAGCAATGCATTATTCTGCTTAAGGTTTGTGTTTGATACTGCTCGGTTAAAATTATTTTACGAATAATACTATCTGGATTCAAGATTTCGTGATTGGCTGCCAAAATTTATTCCAAGTCAATGAGCTTTCTCTTGCATAAACCAAAGATTTTACCAGGATTGTAGTTTTAGAGAGATGCGAAGTTAAAGCATATGGGGCTGCTTTTGTAATTGGATAATCATCACTGAAAACCGTCTTTATTGGATTATTAACTATGCCTTTATGTTGTCATAATAACTAATTAAGTTGAGAAATGATAACTTATGATGGTGATGAATGGCAAGTTGGTAACTATTGCTGGCCAAGAACTGATTTGTCATAAGTCACAAAAAGAAGAAAAGGAATTTCCATGGTGAAATTAGTTATAATTTTAGTTGCAGTTCCTGTGTATAGGTAGAGAGGCTCTTAGTGATTAGGTTTCAGTCAGATTGTTGAAGCAAATTGTAGTTCCAACTTCCAAGTGTATAGTAGTTAATGCTAAAAAAAGGGTAAAATTTTGCAATATTTGTCAAGGACCAGCTTTATGTGCGTCCAAAATTAAACTGTATTGTTAGATTGTGCCATTTAGTATTTTTTTGATAGTACATTGTGGATGGCCTTTTCTCCGCACCAGATGGGAAGATATTAGCAACTGCGGCTGCACAAATGAAGATTTTCAATTTGTCTGACCACAAAAAGATACAGAAGTTTTCTGGCCATCCTGTGAGTTATATGCATTTACGTTCTCCTTTTTCTTTTACACTTTTTGTCTCTTTGGGTGCCTAAACATGTGTACATGTTAACAGTCTGCTTATCTTCAAATAATCTTTGTTGGTATACCTCTGTTAGAACGTGATTTGTAAGACAACTATTTTTCTATAATTTGACACTTCCTTCTCACATGTGGACCTCTTTCCACCATTAGAGAGGCCAACATGGTAATTCAACATATATAGAGATTGCATTTGTACGAATTTGAACTTAAGATGTTTGATACCTGGGAAAATATTCTGGTTTACCATTGTGTCCAAAAGTTCCAGATATCAGGAGGGCTAACCTTTGTTTTATGTTTTAGCATTTTCTTTAACCGTTATTTTTTGAGTCAATAATATTTTCTCAACAATTCATTAGGGTGCTGTTCGCTGTATGATGTTCACTGAAGATGGGAAGTATATCCTCTCATCTGCAGTTGGTGAAAGGTATATTGCAGTATGGAGTATACCTGGTGGAAAAAAGCAGTCAGCAAGTGCTGTTCTTAAAATGGAGCACCCTGCCGTCATCGTAGATAGCAGGTGCATATACAGTGGGGAAGATGGTGATGTAGGTCTATACGTATTAGCAATTTCAGAAGTTGGTGTATGTTACTTTTGGTTTGGACAGAATATTGAAGAATTACGGAATGCGAAACCTACAAAAATTTCACTATCTTCTGAAGACATTTTGTCTACAACATACAAGGGTGCATTACCCACAATATTTGCTGCGGTTTTGCAAGGAATTGCGAAAGCTGCTTCTGGGCAGGTATTTGTTGCTTATGGGTCGCCAGTGAAGCCATCATTCCAGAAAATTTTGGTGCATTCTGGAACAGACATAAAGTTGAGTAGCTCCCATGATGGGGTTCTTCTACCAATGAGTCAGTCTCTTATCAAATCTAAGAAAGGACAAAATGTACAAAATAGAGGTAAGACACCCCCCTCAACCACATTTAGTTGCATTTGTTGTTGATTCCCTGCGCTATATAGTACGAGATACTGATGCATTAGGGACCCTGCTGAGACGAATCAAAACCATAATTTTATTTTCCTTGCTTTATATTATGCACCTTGCATTAACATTATTGTTTGTTTATAATTTTGTATGCCTGATGGGATTGATGCTGATAACCCCTACATTTTATCCCAATTCTTTATTTTTGACTGTCAGCTGACTATTTGTGCAATGATCCAACAGTTATTGCATTAGATCGTGCAAATGCAGAAGAGGCCTTGCATCCAATGCCAAAGATTTTTGATTCACACGAGAAAAAAAAAAGACATGATAAATTGAGTTTTGACCAAGATGAAGAAATGGCTGATTTGGATGACAGCAGGGGTCATGCTGACCTTGTGAAGAGCAAAGGTGGGCGTTATAGTCACTCAGGAATGCATTTGAAACTTTTCTGCATGTAATATATATAACTACCGAGGCTTTTTTAGTGATGGCTGCATATCTGTTTCCACCATATAATACTCTTTTTTGAGCGTCAACATGGCTTACTTTATGTTGTTTCACCTCTGGTCATCATATGTTTATTTACTTTCCCATTGAAAGTAGTGCATAAGATATCCTGATGGTGGTTTTACCTGTTTCATACGTTATGTTGGTATGTGCAGATGACATGATAGAAATTGAAGCTGACACTGCAGCAATTTGCATGGAGGACAGACTGAGATCATTAGGGATACTTAGTAAAGTAGATGATCGTACATTCAACTCTACAATCAATTCTGCAACATTTGAGAGTATTGATCTTCAGACTAACATGTCACAGAAGAAGGTTGGTTTGTTTACTTATTTACTTATGTGTGAACAGTGGCATGATGTTGTACTTTTATATTATTATGTGCACTTCCTGATTTCTCCCTCCCTTTATTTTGTTCTGATCTATATACGTATCATCTACCAGATGAGGGCAGCTGTGCTGTCATTAGAACCTAGTGACGCATGCAAATTATTGGGAGTCCTCGTGGCCATGTGGCAAACAAGGTTTGCTCTTGCTGTCTTCTTTGGGCTTTCATTACATACATGCGTGCATGCATATAGAGTTATATATGTTCTTTTGAGGGTGTAGATTTATTTATATATGCATTTTTTAGAACAATGAATTGTTAGTTTGGTTTTATACGTACGATTTGCGCCTTATATGCTATAAGTTAACTTATGCATGTATCATGAATATATGTATTTTCCTCCGTGTGTGTTTTTGAGAGAAGAATTCTGAATTCCATAATATCTGGTGCGCTAATGTGTATCTGAATCTGGTCTGTGATTTGGTAAAGACTTATTGACAATTTATGCTACAGTGATAGTTTGCTTCATCATTATGTTTTTTTTTTATCCATTTTAGAAAGCATTACAGTAATGTTTGATTATCATTAACAGGTCTAGCAGCGGGAATAATGTTCTTCCATGGATTTACAGCATATTGGTAAATCACAGTCATGATATCATGTCTCAAAAGTCTGAAACCCAGATGCTTAGCTCCTTGTTGAAGGTAAAATTTTGTGACCAATTAATACTAGTTTATTACCAGTCACTATTTGCTCCCTTATTTCATGCTATTTTCATTTTAGTTAGATTGAGCGCTTGAAATGACATGTTGCTTGTTAAAGCAAATTTTAGCCTTCCGTCCTCTTTCACTTTGTATTAGTTGTAATCCAGTAATTCTGAAAAACAATATGGAAGAGTCGACTTACAATTTCAGTATAAAATTTGTGGTCGATGAAGATCTTCCATTGAATATTCCCTGTGAAGGAATATGGTAGCCTATGACTTACTTTGATTGGAAGATTCGTGTTTGACTTGCAGTTTCTTAATATTCCCCACAGTGCTGCTAGGCGCCTGCTTTAGGCCTATACATATGATATACCATTACCCATTACCCCTTGAAGGCCAAAGCCAATGCCTAGATGATTCTTTGGTTAGACTACTGTCAATGTCTTGAAGTGTTACCTCTAATAAAATTAATTTCCATGTAAATTGCACCTGGGCGTAGCAGATTTTGGATTTATTATCTGCCTTATAGTGGGACATCATCCAAAATTCTCAATACCTCTCAAAGAAACCAGACTAGATCTTAAGTAATAATATATTGGATGAAGCGCTTAATTGATGTTGTTCTCCTTGCAGGTTACCAAATCCAGAGGGGCAGCTATTCAGCCTTTATTACAATTATCAGGTCGTTTGCAACTGGTGATGGCACAGGTATATACAACCTCACATTCTAACTTGAATTCAGTAATTTCGTTGACCAAGTTTGTTGGTCTTTTTATCTTTGATCTTTGATAATTGTTTTTGTTATGTTTGAATAGATTGACAAGGCAACCCACACAAAAACTCAAATTTCATCGCACGAGCATGAAATGGATGAAAGTGAAGATGAGGATGAAGATGTAAACGAAATTCACTACGGGGAAGAAGGCGATGATTCTGAGATAAGCAGTGATGATGAGTAGTTGGATTTTGTGATAGGAGGTAATCAAACTTTGCCGTAATGACATTCGTTCTTTTGTCTTCTGTTTTACTTGTTATGATGCTTGCGTTCTTTGTAGAAAAGAAGTGTTTGTATGGAGATGACTTAGTGTGCCTACACTATTTATCTACTGTTTGATTGATTATTACACTAGATTGCTTAAGTTAATTACCACCACAATTAGGTCTATGAAGTCTCATCCTGTGGTTTCTGCTACATTACGGAGTAGATGTATTCTTTTTAATGTGGTTTCGACTTATGGGTCCTGCTGGTCCATGATTTGGGATTTGAAACATTTGAGTTGATATTGAATATATAAGATGACATGGAACACAGTTGTGTTAATTGGGTTTCATGGCATATGGTTTGTTTTGCAAATTTTTTGTTCATAAGTTGTATATCTTGTACACCTTGTAGTGGATTTAGGATAAAAAGGCTCGAAGCGGTGCAGTCTATTCAACATCTTTGCGTCTGTTAAGCAGGCAAATTTTAGTCCTTGGTGTCTTGCCCTGTCCAAGCTTAACACCCACAGTTTTGTTTTCCCCTGCGGCACTCCCCTACAATGGTGAAGAAATTCAGATTTGTCCGAGATATCAATTATAATTTTGCTTTTCTTCCTACATTCTCTGTAATAGCATAAACACAAGTGTATCGGTGTATATTTTCTCTGACTTGCAAAAAGCACAAGCGATTTTGTATAAATTGTGTTACTGCGTACTATTTATCTTGCTGCTAATTATAGATTAGTCTGAAATATCGCTACTTAGTTATAAGAACAGGTCTTTACCCGTAATTGAAATTTCTTAGTATTTCTATACATTATAAATCGCGAGTAAGATTTCTGCGCTGAGTATTTAAACCAGGAACCTCCTCTCTAGGGCAGAAGTTTGATCTTGGAAAATGTCAGGGTTGTAGATTTTGTGGGGAGAGAGAAACCGGAAACAATGGTTTTTCAGATTACTTTTGGCGAAACATGATGTCGGAAACTCCAGGTTGCAGGCAGTGTGTTTTAGCCCTGTTGGAGAGGGATTTAGGATCAATTCTTTCTTCACTTACAAGCTTGGAATCTCGTTCTTTCTTCCCATAACATCATCACATGATTATTAGAAAAATATATCTTCCACCAAATTATATTTTCCTGCTAATATGTTCTCCATTTACTTTCTTGCCGTGATTCTTTTGGGGATAAACAGCACCCCTCCTTTTGCACCACTCTCTCTCTCTCTCTCTCTCTCTACATTACGGTACACGCATTCGGATTTTCGTCGCTAAAAAATGATGTGATGTTTCCGTTGCCGTTGCCATTGACATAGTACTGCTCCTCGTTGTAATGGTTCGTCCTGCTGAAATGTGTGGGTTGTGGTTGTGGGGGTGGCTGGATATATTCATATTCTGTGACATAAGGTGATGGCCTGTATGTGTTGTAGCTGTGTGTCACATACATAGGCGGATGTGGGGTGGGACCCATCGGGGCGTGGCTCATCAGAGGAGGAGCCATTGTGGCGGGGCTCATTGGAGGAGGAGCCATTGTGACGGGGCTCATCGGAGGAGGAGCCATTGTGGCGGGGCTCATCGGAGGAGGGCCCATTGGGGCGGGGGTATGGGCAGGCTCCTGTGGAGGTCCTTGGCTGTTATGGTATCTGTTCCAGTAACCATTGTATCCTTGAGAGTAGCCATATCTGTAGCCATAGTCAGGTGGGTGGTGGTATATGGTATGAACTTCTCCAGCGTCTCTTGGTCTCTGATGGTGTATTTGTTGGCCGGGGTTGGTCTCAGCAGCCACAGGTGTCGGCGTTGCTGGCTTGGGTGTTGGATTTTCAGGCTGTGGGGATTCTCTTGGCGGCTCTGCTGGCGGGGCTGCTTCAGCTGGCGGAGCTGCCTCGGCTGGTGGTGGTGCTTGATCTGCTGGAGGAGGGTTTGCCGCCTCAGGAGCTGGCGCACCATTTTCTGGCGCTTGTTCTGGCGGAGGAGGAGCAGGCTCCGTTTGTTGTTCTGTGTGGGAACATATGGTGGCAATCTTCCTCGTCTTCTTAATCGCTTTTAATATCTTCTCCGGATCCGCCCACCCAATTATTGTCAACTTTTGTTGTGGGAAGTCAATGTAAAGATCATATATACCTGCAGAAAAGAAAAATAAGTCCACTCGAAAACTAGAAGCTAATAAAACTGGGTTCTTAGTGTAAGAAACATACCAAAAACCAAAAAGAAAAAACATGAGCTCTTAATTTCTTACCATTGATGCCATGTAACGCTTTCTTGATCTTCTGCACGCATCCGTTACAGTCCATCCGTACATGAATCTCCGTCACCCGAGGTTTCTGCATTCGAAACACGAAAGAAGATTAGCGTAAGCATGGACTAATACATGTCAGGTGGAAAGTACGCATATGTGAATGCAATTAATTTAGAGGCATACCTCCATGAGAGAGGCAATGAAGAGGGAGGGAGGGAGGGAGGGAGTATGAATGAAGAATGAATTAATAGGTGGCATTTTATTTGTACACAGCAAAAAAAGGGCAAGGAATAATAGAAAGGAAAAGACGTGGGACATGCAAAGAATCTCCTTTTTCGAATTGATTAAATTAGCCTGCAAAAATCATTGTCAAATGTGTTAAAGGATGGAAGAAAGGGGTCGATTTTGTATGGACGATGGAATGCTGAGCCAAAGAGAATTTGCTTTTTTGTTTGATGGAATGGATGGGCTGTATGCGATTGGGGACGTCTGTTTTTTTTTAAAATTTTTTTTGAGACTATTAGGATATCCAAAACCGTCCATGGAAAAAGAGTTAAAAGGGAGGTGATGATATTATTTTGTTTACATTTTCATTGAGTCATCTTTTGAGGCTTGAATTGGAATTCCACTAATATTGTGGAATCCTTTTGGCACAAGCAAAGATGGGTGTTTTCACACACATGCAAATGACAAAAAATTAGGGTTGGAAAGCATAAACCTCCTTTCATTTAGTCGTAAAGGTTGATGGAGATTGGAATTGCAGATTCTTTCACAGGCCCATTTTAAACAGTGTACTCCAAAACTTTAATAAACTAATTTGGAGTCTTTTTTACCCCTAATGCTGCTTACTTGAGTGTCAGCCTGGTTTTGAATGAGCTTAACCATCTTCTATTATATTCTAGCCAAAGATATTTGGATCCCATTTGTGGGAGAGATCGTACTATACCCTAAACTATAAACCTAACATCCACTAACAATATTACCATACGTGAATTGGTTATACTGCATGACTGTGTTTCAGTAGCATACAATAAATTTTCCATTTTTTTTGGAGTTAATAATAAAATGAGGTCGTATGGCTTCTATCATTGTAAAAAGAATCAACCAGTATTGCTATACGTGGATTGATTATACGTGTGACTGTGTTTTAGTAGCATGCAATAATTTTTCTAGTGCTACTTAATTGAGTGTTATCCTGGTATGAATGAGCTTAACCATCTTCTATTCTAAGTAAACATTTGGATCCCATTTTGGGGAAGATTATTATGTGGTACTTAGTATAACCAATCTATTCATATATTATAACATGTGATTTTATTAACACTATTCACTTCATCATAAAACTGTCATCGAACTATATAATATTATAACTCGTGAATTAGTTAGACCACATTATCAGTGCTTTGGACCTTTAGTACCACACCCTAATTCTTTTTATGCTTCTCAGAATTGATAAGAATCTTAGGCGGTATGGCACCAAGACGGCAAGAACTACCAGTTTTGAAAGTTGTTTGACTTTGGTTGTGAAAAACAGACCGAAGAGAAGAACACAGTTTTCACTCCTCTGATATATTTCTGTTGGAAGTTGGAACAAGTTTTGCATTTATAAGTTTTCTAGTACATCCAATCGACTTTCCTCAAGACGTACGGCTTTCTGCAATATAAATTACTTGATGCTCCTGTTATCTAACTAAATTGCTTGATGCTTTGAGTTTCGATTTTAGCCATTCTTTTAGAAAAAAAGAGTGCAATTGTATTTGTATGTAGGGCTGGAATTGATAATTATCTAGTAGCCAGCTCCAACCATCCAGCACCTACCAAGTGTCAAGTAACAGATGTACTATTTCGTATATGATTGCTGTTAGATTAATAGCAAAAACCCTACTTTTCTTTACGACTGAATTTTGACCAAAAAGCTGATTGTCGGCAAATTGTGTTTAATTTGTGTGTTATTATGAGGTTGTGGGGACTGGCTACAATGCTCGCAAGTATTGGATGCTCACACCGATCTCACCGATCTCACCCTCCTTCTCCCCTCTCTCCTCCCTCCTGTTAACGGTGAGATCGGTGTGAGCATCCAATACTTGCGAGCACCATAGCCTACTCCGAGGTTGTGGTCTCATGAAGTGGGACTTTTAGGGTTTGGCAAGTAAAGTCGATTACTGTTTGTTCTTGGACGAGCATGCATGGCAGATTTAGGCCTAGTTTGGGGTTGCTGTGCTTTTTAAAAAAACTGCTTCTGCTGTGCTGAGAGAAAAAGCAGCTGTGAAAAAAAGTAGGTAAGTGTTTGGTAAACTGTAGTTGTAAAAGTGCTTATAGGAAAAAAAAGCAGTTTCAGAGTGTTTGGTAAACTTGTATATAAAACTGCTGTGACTGTGTAAAATGACTAAAAAAGGCATGTTGCTGTATGTATTATTAATTTAATTGTTTGCCAAAAGGATATGATACTAAACTTTCCCTTTAAATTATACTAAATTCTTAAAGCATCTCCAACACTAATCAAATTTTTGCTAGTCAAAAAACAAAAAAAAAAACCCAGAATTTTCTAGAACCACCCAGGCCCTCTCTATTCATTTCCCCAATTTTCTTTGTTTTTTTCGTAACTCATCTCCCTATCCATTTTTTCGTCCGACTCTCTACTCCTTTCTCATTCTCTCTCTCTCTAAAAGTTAGGGGAATCTCATCACTCCGCAGAGTCCATTTCTTCACCGGAAGTTTGAAAACGAAAAAAGAACCAGGGTCGTCCAGGCCTCGGCTCAGAAGCTTGCCGCTGGGCTGTGGCAATTACGCTTTAGAGAAATCTCATGGGGTCAGAAGATCAAATTCAATTCTCACCCTTCTGACCCTTCTCCTCCTCAGCCTCAGGTGATTCTGATTTTATTTTCATGTCGGTTTTTTTGTAAAAATTTATTTTTTGAGTAGTTGGTATTGTATGTATTTTGTAATATAGGGTTTAGGAGAGGAGAGAGAGTGTGAGAATTCTCGATCAGAGAGGGAGAGGGAGTCACCATTTTGGGGGTTTCAGATTCTCTGCATGGAGGAAGAGAAGGGGAGGAAGAGAAGGGGAGGAAGAGGGGGATCGATATCAGCAAGGTGTTGGATTCTTACGACGACAGCACTGACCCACTGGAGAGGGTGGTGTTGCCGAAATCGAAGCGGAAAGCTTTGACCGCGGAGGAGCAACCGCCGAAGCAGTCCGGAATCGGAGGCGGTGATCATCAACAGGATTATATGCTGGAAGTGTGGTCAGGGGTGGAGGACGGTTGTTTTTGATACAATGAACTAGTGGAGGTGGATTGTACAGGGTAAAAATTGTCTTTTTGTAAAAGATGTGAGGGTATTATTGCATTTTACAAAGTTTCATTAAATGCTACTATTCACTCCGCCTCTTTGAAAATAAGCGCTGGGTTGAGAAGCAGGGTCTACCCGCTTCTGCTTGCTTACCCTTTTCTACTGTCTTTGACAGCAGTTTTAAAAAAAAAACACTTTTTTTTAAGTTTACCAAACACATATGATGTTCTAGATTTTTTAATAAGCTGCTTTTAAAATAATTTAAGCAATCCCAAACTAGGGCTTAGGCCTCTCTCAGCTGTGTGAAAAACAAAAGAAAAAAAGAATAATTGATATTGTTGTTTTAAACGTTTCTTGGTGGTCCTTGCTCATCCTCAAATATATTTCTTTCCTCTTTTCATACAAGCGACGTTGAGGGAGGGAATTAGAAGCAGGATGTCGGGTGCCAGGTTGAATACTCTTAACCATTTGAGCGAGAAGCCACTTAATTGCTGCTTTGTGCAGATATTTGAGTTAGGTATATTTGAGGCCATCTTTTATGTTCTAAAGGACCTCCAAACAACTTAAGCGTGCAAACCATAAGAATCTCTAGAAGCAGCATAAGTTGCTTAACCCAAATCCTAAAGCTGAAGATAATTTTGTTTTTCGGTACACGGACTCCATGATTGCTAGTGTTAACTTTATATCCCAAAAGGGTAAAAACCGATTTAGCCAAATACTGCCTGTGTTCATTGAGATCTTTCTGCCTAAACAAAAAGATTGAAGCAGCTGGAAAACTATTGGGGATCAGAAGGAATATAAAGGCTGGCTGGCTAAAGATTGTGAAGAATATTGACTAGCTTTCCATTGAGTCATTGACAACGTTTTTGAGATTGCATGCAGTGTTGTGTTGAAAACAAAGTCCATTTCCCCAAAGATTGAAGAAAATTGACTAGCTTTCAATTTTTTGTGACGTCAAACCTAAGGAATATACAGGCTGGTGTGGTGGCTATGCTTTTGCTTAATGCAAGTTTTGGCTGATGGTTTCCCATTAGTGAGTGCAAGAACTGGATTACAGTTTTGTACTAAAAAAACTATGTGAATTCCTGGCACCATGAATTCATATTTTCATGGCCAAAGAAGCGGTAGTCTACACTAAATTAATCTAAACTGTGGGAAGGGAGATTCGAACTTGGGTACTGAGGTCAGTGGAGCACACCGCTTTAGCTAACTTGGCTAAGTCTAAGCCTGCCAAGGTGAAAGATATGGTCACAAAAACTCAAGAAATCCACCTATATTTGGAACATACCCAAAGCATCAGAATGTTAACTAGGTAATTGGAGAAGATCAGCAGATCCTTCGATCTCTTACAATAAATTAAGTAATCCAATAAGATTATTCTTGTTTTATTAAATGATGTCAATACTTGTTGAAGGGTTCACAAGAATTCTAAACAATGAAATTGCAGCAGTACTATATATTGTTTGTTCCCATGTATATATATAGAATTAAATAGTTTGTAATTACTTGTATAAATATTGGAGGATCAATCGACGACGAAGACTCGATGACCTCAAGAATAAACATGTGGGTTCTCTAAGAGGTAGGCTTCCACAACTTTGTATATTCCCATAGCACTGTTCTTGCCTGCTATAATTTCCTCTTCTTTGACCTCAAACTCCCCAAGGGTGTTGTATTTACTTGTCATCTGGCAGATTGAGCTCCCATCACTTGCTGCCTCAAACTTCACCTCATAAGCAATTGACTCAAGCTTCTCACCTAACGCATCCCCTTCAATCATAGTGTACTTGCACACAAAATTCTCTACGTCGAGTTCGTCAATCCGGTGCTTCACGTATCTGAAATGGCTACCTACATCGTAAACCAACGAAATATTCACTAAGGCAAGAAATATAAGAAACGTTGCAGAACTGCTAAAACAAAAGTTTATCTGTTTGTGAATTGTATGTCAGATTGCAAACCTTCGGTGAAGTTGACTTGTTCAATGCTCCCTGCTCCTCCGTCTCCCTGTGTTACATCGACACTTGCGATGAACTGGGGCAACAGCTTTGGTATCAAATTTTTAGAGTCTATGATCAAAGCCTTGAACATGCGCGCTGGGGCGATTGGGCAGAGGAACTCCTGTGTTATACTTGTCACACCCATGATGTGTAGATTAGTTGTAATAGCAGTGATGGGAAACCACTCGCAGTAAGCATACATATAGCTTAAGTTCGAGATGGGTGTGTATGTAGCTAGGTTGGTGCAATCAGTGTGGAAAGCATGAAGAATTAGGTTGTAGGGTTGTAGCTGGAGTCATAGAATGGCTTTCAAAGTTTCAAAGTATTTTGGTCACTAAGTTAGACTTCGGTTTCAAACTTCAAAGATTCAACTAAGAAAATATATGCTTTTAAACACATGGGCGGCGCTTACAAAATCTGCAGTTCATTTGGATCCTTATAAGGTCCAAGTTTTCTCAGCTCTGTAACTTTAACTGTTAGAACAAAGTTCAAGCAATATAATTTGGGCAACTGCTTAGGTGTTTGGTAGAAAATATGTTGTGGGTTTTATTTGGGCAAGCCAGCAATGGGTTGTGGTGGAATGTTGGAGACTGGAAAATGTGAGCAGGTGGAGTCCTTAGAAGTTAGAACCAAAATCACTGGCTTTGCTTGAAGCAGAGTTTTAAGCAATTTATTACGGGCTTAAGATTGCCTGCGAGATGGGTATTGAAACTGTTATTTTTGACTTCGACTTTTACGTAGCTGTAATTTTTTTTTTGGTCAGAATTATGTAGCTGTAATTAAGCATAATATTGTAGAGTTATGGGAGATTTATTATGGGCTTAAGAGTTTCTGAAATATGGATACTGAGACAATTAATCTTGAATCCGACTCTTCTGCAGCTATAATTAAGCATAATATTGAAGAGTTTCACCTGAGGCAACTATGATATAGGGATGTCAAGATTTGATCAATCACAAATAGATCTGCAATATATAATATATCTACAGAGAACGTAACATGGTGACATCTTGCCTTTGCTAATCTAAGAAGTAGCCTTGAGTTGGGGCTTATTGTGTTTCTTGACCCTCTCGATTGTATTAGGTCCTTTTTGGATGACGATTTACTAAGTGTTTCCATGCCTCGTGTCATTATGTATTTTCTATTTGGGCATTAGGCCTGTATCTCACCAAAACAAAAAAAAGAAGAGAAATATAGAATGATAGAGGAATATCTAACACAAACTCAGCATTTTATCTCTTTCATAATATTCTTAAACCACCTGAGATATTTTGGATGAACTATCTGATGAAAAAAATTGGATAAACTGCTCGTGTACACAACACAACATATCCTCAGATTAAGTAAATTATAATCAAAATTAAATATTTATCTTAATCACAATCTTGTACAACAACAAGAAAGTTTAGGAAAGAACAAGAAGAAAAGCACTTGTGGGAAAAAAGGAAAACAACATGAACAATATGTTAGATATATTGTACACAGCAGAATTCCCAAAAATTTATACAACAACTGAAATTTTTCTTGAAAATTTTCAGATGTAGGCGTGAGGGTGTGCCATGAGGTAGGCTTCCAAAACTTCATACATCCCAATAGCTCTATCCTTGCCAAGCTCAATGTCTTCTTCTTTGATCTGTATATCATCTTTGGCTTTGTATGTGCTGGTCAAATGACAGATGCATCCTCCCCTTCCATACCCCTCAAACTTGACATCATAAGTTATGTATTCAAGCGTGTCCATCAAGTGATCAGTCGCATCGCTTTCGATGAAGGTGTAGCTGCAGCTGAGTGCCTCCTTGTCCAAAGCATCAATCCTGTGCTTAACATACTTCATAGGACTAGCTGCACATCCCCAACAAAACCAACACAAAAATTAGATATTTAATTTCATGTAAAAACATAGAGAAAGAAAAATGGAAAAATTGACCAAATTGATTTTGTTTTTCAGTATGTTGTTTTTATCCGATCGCTGTATCGTCAATCTTTTGTTTGATTTTGATCATTTCAACAATTGAGATTAAATTTCCGATCGTTTTAGGTAACTTTCAAAGAAAAAGAGGGTTGACTTTTAATTTGCTTCAAAATTTACCTTCAGTGAAGTTGATCTGTTTGATGGTTCCAACTTCTCCTGCGCCGCTAAGGAATTCAATACTTTTAATTGATGAGAACATGAGCTTGGGGCAGAGGTTGTGGGAATCCAAGATCAAGGCGTTGAACATCCTCTGTGGCGTCACCTGAGTCACAAACTTCTGGCTGATCTTGGTGATTCCCATGCTTGCTTTTGCTTGATGAACAACACTTGGAAGTTGGGATCAAAGATAAGAAAAAAAGGGAGGGAGGAGCAAATTTTATCAGGTTAATAATTTTAGGATGTGAAGAAGAAGACAGAACTTTAGGTGGTGGGCTGCTGCTGCTGCTGCTGCTGCTGCTTTGCTTGGAAGTTGTTGGTACGAATAATATTTTTTAAGTCTTAATAAATTCAAAATGTAATGGTGGAATGCAATGTATAAGTTGGACCAAATGCAACCTAATGTGGACTTTTCTACAAGGGGATGGAATCGGCTGGTTCCTCTTCAAAAATGATCAACTGGATGACTTGGAGTGACATGGAATTTTCATGCTCTGGAAGGAGATCTAACTCATCTAAATTTAAGCAACAATCGAATCTAACTTTGTCAAATTAGTATCAAATTCGAGTTTATATTCTCGCGTGTCGCACATTGCAATGTTCAAGTTTTGGTGCTAGTAGAGTTTGTTCAAGCTTTGGAAACAATTTGGTACCGACCACCATTGACCAATTATGTTTCCCTACTGATGTTAAGCCACTACCATCACCTCTTCAACTTTTGTAACACCTATTTGTGATGCAACAACCTATATTATTACCATTTATCTCCATTAACAAGGGCCGAACTAGGAATTTTACGAGGTTGGACTACTATTTCTTCGTCAGGCAAAGATCTGATTGACCCCAAAAATTAGTACTAAGATTGATTAGTGTCAAAACCATAATATTCCCTCACCTTGATATATACTTAAAATGCCATCAAACACTGTTGTTCTGCAATGTTTTTGCAGACCAAGTTTTTAAGTGCAAGCCTATAAGATCAAAATAGCCCAAACCAATATACGTGGAAGGAAATCAACTGTATCCTTCCACTGTAAATATTAGATCAAAATACTTTTATACCCCTTCATTGTTGTAAGATCCAAAATGAATATATTTACATCTTGTTTATTAACCTAAAAACCTTCGAAGCTCATTACATGAATTATATGATCTAAACATATATGATTTAACTCTTTTGTTTTATTTACTATAACAATATGACCGATAGTCGGAGCTTACTGTACAATATTTGAATTTTTTTTGAAGTTCAAAACATGATTTCCAGCCTTTAGGCAGCAGAATGATCCTATTCATTGTTTTTGCATGAGAAGGTTTTCACGGGTTTAACTTCAGTGGTACGTACCATTTAATGGTACGTACTGTTGAATGGTTTAAGATTCATTTGGGACCCACTGCAAATTAATCTGGACCATTCAATGGCCGTACCATTGAATGGTACGTACCACTGAAGAATTTTCCGGTTTTCACCAACATCTCTAGTCTTTATGATTTGATAGGCCTTTATCAATTTTTGTTGTGGACTTATTTTATTCATTTTTTGGGTTGAAAACAACATAAATTTCGATGAATGAGAAAAGGCCCAATACACATTACATAAGAAAACTCAATAAAAAAATTGGAGATAACCAAAAAGCCCATTCAAGAGAAAGACAAAAAACTAAAAAGAGAACCCTAGTCCTTATCTCGCAAAAGCACAATGCAGCTGCAACCGTCGCTGCCACTACCACCTCGCCAACAGCTACAAGGGTAGCTGCCCTAAGAAAATCAACTCCGCGTTGAATTCGACCAAGGCTTTGCAGTACAAAAATTTCCAACCTGCAATAAGAAAATAGCCGCAACCAGATTTCACCACCAAAACCGCCACACCAGAAGAGATCCATCATATCCAAACCACCTTCACATACCCCTGCAAGAAGAACAAAAAATATAGAACAAGGCTTGGCTGCTGACAATTTAGCAGCCCCTCCTGCTTATACCCACTTCCGTATGAACACGTATTCACATTTTAATTTTTTTAATCAAAACTTGGACACGTGTGACACGTGTCCACACGAAATTTGGTATTCAACAGGAAATCCTGCTGAATAGTAGGCGGTCAAGTTATTTTCAAAAATATATACAAACAAGAAGGAGATAGGGCTAAGGGGCATCTAAAACACCCTCGCTTTGGGCTAAGCCACATCACGCTTGGCCCGGATATTCATGCATGCTGGTTACACGAGGGGTAGTGAGGGGAGGATTTAGATCTGGTGGCCAAATCAAGTTTGACAATTGTAGCTTATAGCAAAGGTTGTGGGAGGAGTAATGTGTGAGAAGGGGTTGCTTATGGAGGAGATGGGAGATGATGGGTGTTGGGGGTTGAAGAAGGGCAATTGCAGGAAAGGTATTGGGTTTGCCGAGGACAAAATATGGTGATAAACACAGGGAATTGACGAAGAACGCCGGGATAATGGCGAAACACGCCAAGAAAAACAAGCCATCCACGAAGGGCATGGCTTGAGAATCAAGATAGAAAAACAAAAATTCTAGAAGGAAAAGGAAAAAGGAAATTGCAAGAAGAAAGGTTTGCCAACCGACCCCAACCTAAGGAAGGGGTTGGCGGCGAGAAGATTTATTTGTTCTTCGCGAGAGAGAAAGGGAGGGTACGGCATTGCTACTGTTTTTCTTTCTGATTGTGCTGGCAAAAAATCTTGGGTGCTCCGGAGTACGGGATACTCCGGATTTTTTAACCGTTAAATCTTCATTTTTATATTTTAAAACAAAAATCTAAAGATTAAAAAATTCGGAGTACTCCGTACCCCGGAATATGCAAGAAAGACTCTTGTGCTAGTTGTAGATATGTCTCGATTATTTGAAACATTAAGGCTAGCTTAATTGATTAGTTACAACTAATTGTGCTTGTACAATGTCATGTTCGGTTGAGCTAACCCGTATATATACTATTTTATTTAATTAAGAAAATATAGATAATTATAATATTTAATTAACTGTTAGTAAAAGGTAGGCTATAAGTTTATTAATAATGAAGAATGAGGTGGGTCATAAGTTCCTTAGTAATGAAGAATGACAACAAAATTTGTAAAACTGGCACATAATTGGAAAAATCTTGAGTGGTACGTACCATTCAATGGTACGACTATTGAATGGTTCAAATTAATTTGCAGTGGGCTCCAAATGAATCTTAACCATTTAACATACGTACCACTGAAGTTAGACCCCACATAATTATGTTTTTTTATTTTTTTGTTTTGTTTATAGAAATGACACTTAATTAAAAAGCTTACTTTTTTGTTTTCTTTTATTTTTTTTAGAGACTCTCTGGAAAAATCTTAGGTAGTACGTATCATTCAATGGTACATCTATTGAATGGTTTCAAATTAATTTGTTGTGGGTTCCTAATAAATCTTAAATCATTCAGCAGTATGTATCATTAAATAGTACGTACCATTAAAGTTTTACATAGATTCTCTCTCATATCTCTTTTATGAGATATTCTACAGATCATGATAGAGTTGTTGCGGCTTTATAGCAATCTTACGAGCTCCCACGAAATTCTCGTTATGCATCTTCTTCTCAGCAATCTCATTGGCCCTAATGGCCTCTTCCTTATTGCAATCCATCACTAACCCGAAAAAGGAATGCTTCCTTCTTGAAACAAGCAAGTTTAAATCCACATCTAGTTGAAGTCGGCCAATTTCGTTTGTTTAAGTTGAGAAATCAGGAAGTTGGATTTGAGAGACATGTTTGGAGGGACCTGGGGTTTTTAGAATTGGGGAAGAACAAGAAGACCTATGATATTCCACTTCTCTCAGATTTTTTTCTTTCATTTCCTTAATTTTTATTTATTTATTTAATGTTTCTTACATTTATAAAATATTAAATATATTTTTAAGTTGATGTGGCAAACATGTCAGCATGTAAGTGAGCTCCACTAATGTCACGTCAGAAACTTAACAAATTTGACAGAATGTGACAAAATGAAAGAAAATCAAGTTTCATGGGACAAAGTGGCGCAAATTTCTTTTTGGAGGGCAAAATGAGATTGAAATGGAGTTCTAAGGGGTATAGAAAAAAAATAAGCCTAATTAAATTTAAACAACACTTGATTAAAGATGTACAACGTGTTGGCCCAGCTTGACTCGACCCATTTAAGACTATGCTTAATCGTGCTTGCGTGGGTTCATTTATTAAAAAAGGGTGGAACTCCCAAGCTCATTTATTTGAAACACTAAGGAGCTTTATTGTAGTAGCGAAAAACTATCATGCATATGCACCATGATGCGGGTTCAATTGCCACTGATTTTCCTTTTCCTAACAATTAATTATCTAACCAACTAACGCTATCTTGCTTCCACAAAAAGTAAAAATAAAACAAAAATAAAAAATTACAAAAACGTTAATTTATATTTAAATATGGATAATTTTCATTTTACCACCCTCAAGTTTCACAAAATTTGCACTTTATTACACTTAATTTTTTTCATTTCACTTTCATATCTAGAGTTTAATTTTTTTGCCACTTTCATACTTTAGTTAACTTTTCTGTCAAATACTCCGTTAACTGATGATATGGCATAGCTTTGACTCACCAATTTGTGCCAAAAACTCCTCAGAGGACGACTCCAATGAAACGCTCCTCCGCGAGGCTTTATGGGATAGCGGGAGGTGCTGCTGCCGCGGCCGCCTTTGTGCTTTTTTTAGTAATAAAATATGTCTCAGGTGCCTCCGAGGCACTGGGATTCGTATTTGAAAATTTCAGTCCCATTTTGTGTGTTTAATGCCATTTTATTGAATTTCTGTTGCTATATATGTTGCTGGACAATTTTTTTTAAGATTTGGTCAGTGTTCTTCTCTTCTTATTCTTCTTCTTAATTTTAATTGTGTAAGAAATTGATTTTTTTAATACATATGATATTATCTACATTAAGGGGTGAGGTAGTAGGCTAAGTTTCACAATGAGTTAGCAATAATAATTTGGTTCGAATTTGCCTTTGGCAAGAATCAAACCTATAAGTGAATATGAATATCATTAGACTGTAGTACTAAGTGATAGAAATTGAGCTTTAAATGAAAGAAAGTTCTTTTATGTCTTTTATTTTTCTGTACCAAAGAGAGGGTTTCAGAACATTTAATGGTTTCTTTCGTATCCAAGTTTTAATTTAGCTATTCAACTTGGGGAGGTTTAGGGAGAACCGATTCGTATCCATAGTAGAAATTTGTTTATTAATTGTGGGGATTCTCAAAATTAAAGTAGCTACAGAGTAAAAGTAGAAAACATAAACCAAAATTTTGATATCAATAAATCGCATAACGAAAATTCTTGGGTGCTCCGGAGTACGGGTATGCAAGAAAGACTCATCGCATAAAGAGCGTTTAGGGATGCATGTGAATGCGTTGAATGGGATTCAACCACTTGTACATAGGATAGGAATGCAGGCAATCTAGGATAAACTAACTTTCCAGGTCATCAAGGGATTGTAAAGACTTACCACATGATTAAAAAGGATTCTATTTGCAAGGGATGATGAGAGACATAAAAAAATTTGTGTCCGAGACAACACTTGTCAGCAAAACAAGTTTGAGACAGTCTCACCTCCTGGACAATTACAGCCACTATCTATTCCCTAAAAGGTATGGACTGATATAAGCATGAACTTCATAGTGGGCTTGCCTAATTGTAAGGGAACATCTGTGATTATGGTTTTAGTGGACAGATTATCGAAATATATTCATTTTATGGCACTCTCACACCCCTACAACGCTGCCACAATGCCACAATTATTCATTGATAATGTGTTTAAACTCTATGGCATGCCAACTTCTACTGTTAGTGATAGGGACCCTGTGTTCATCAGTGCTTTTTGGAGGGAGTTTTTCAAATTGCAGGACTTTAAACTATGTATGAGTTCTGGTTACCATCCTCAAACTGATGGGCAAATTGAAGTAATGAACAGGTGTCTAGAAACCTATTTGAGGTGTTGTGTTGGTGGACAACCCAAGAAATGGGTGCAGTGGTTGTCTTGGGCTGAGTGGTGCTTTAACACCTCTTACCATACATCTTCTAAGTTCACTCCTTTTGAACTTGTGTATGATTACTTACCACCACACATTGCCCCATATGAATTAGGTTCTGCAAGAGTGGATTATGTGGAACATAGCTTGGTGGGAAGAGATAGAATTTTATCTGTGCTCAAGACTAATTTGGAGATGGCTCAAAACAGGATGAAGGTGCAAGCCGATAAGAAGAAAACTGATAGACATTTTGAAGTGTGGTACTTATTGTACCTGAGGTTGGTTCCTTACCAATTGCAGACACTAGCTTCTCACAGCTACCATAAGCTGCACCCTAGATTCTATGGGCCTTATGAAGTGATTGAAAAGGTTGGTTCAATTGCATACAAGCTCAAGTTGCCTTTGAAAACCCAGATACATCATGTGTTCCATGTTAGTTACCTCAAGAAATAATTGGGAGTCAATATGGTGCCATCTTGAGTTCTGCCACATGTAACAGAAGAAGGATTGGCTCATGAAGCTCCTCTAGCAGTGCTTGCTAGAAGGATGTACAAGAAGGGAAATTTTGCAGGAGTTCAGTTATTAGTGCAGTGGGAAGGGCAAGAAGAAAGTGATATGCCACATGGGAAGATTATGATAAATTTCAAGCCAAGTTTCCAGAATTTTAGCTCTGAACCTTGTGGACAAGGTTGTTTTTCAAGGAGGGAGTATTGTTATGTAGTGTGATTGACTTAATCATAGAATATTGTGTAACATTTGTGTCAATGTGCAAATTGGTTTTTTGTATTTTGGGATCAGTTTACTAATTTGTCATAGTTAGTGACAAGCTAGCATATGGCATATAAATCTCCATCTCTCTTGTAACGGTCAGTTTTGGAAAAGATATCATTGAAATAAAAATACTAGAGCTTTGCTCCTTCTTCCTATCCATTCCCTCTCCATTGTTATCTGTATAATTGGTTAAGGTCAAATTGGGTTCTATCACCATAGTCACAAGCATGGGCGGATTCATATAGGGACTCGGGTGGTTCCGGTACCTTCCTGAGGCCCAAAAAACGCCTATGAAGGTCCTCAGGGGACCCTCCAAATGTTTCGGTATGAGGGATGTACAACAGTTTGTTAGTTTTCTTAGACAAGATATAGTTATAGGATTATAGCCCGGTCAAAATTTTGGTACATCCATGGAGGAGGCCTAAATAGTTGCAGGCAGCAATTGCCTCGCGAGGAAGAAGATGCTGAAACCGTTTTTTCCCTTTTTGCGTTGTCCATTTTTTTCCCCTTCTACGTCGTCACGGTCTACTGACTTTAAATGAAACTGCCCGTTTCACATGTTTAGGGTTTTTTACTCATGAATCACACGATGGTGGCCATAGGGAGGCTAAAATGCCTATGTGAGTCTTCCCAACTCCTGAAAAAGTGAACTGCCGTGGCTTGACCACTAGTTGGTTCCCACTAAGTTGACCATTTTTATTTAGATGGCCTAATAGACATATACAATCTTAATACCACAATAATAGAAAACAATTATCTTTAGTTTTTTAAAAACCAAACCAAAAAAGAAAAAAAAAAAAACCGCCTCTTTTGTGTCCTCCGTAAAATATTGAAAAGCTATCAATGTACTCATAAATTAAGAGAAGGGATTTAAAAAAAAAAAAATGACCTAGCTAAGAACGACGTTTAAGATTTAGGATTGAAACTTGCAATGTTGTTTTTAACCATGATTTATAAATGAAAAGTGTTATTGTTTAATTTTTCACTATTATTATCGTCCAAATTTTTTTTGGACCTTTTACATTAGGACCCCCGAATGTATAATTCTGAATCTGCCATTGGTCACAAGCATGGCAAGCATATTAATCCCCATAAGCTAGTGAAGGCAAATCCCAAAAAAAAAAAACAAAAAATCTTTTGGGCCTCTTTCTACGTAAGATTTAAGCATAGGCATCAGGGTTTTGGAGGAGATACGCTTCCACAACTTTGTACATCCCCAAGGCCTTTTCCTTCCCAGCTTTTATTTCTTCCTCTTTCAGCACAATGTCACCCTTGGTGTAGTAATTGCTTACCAACTTGTTTATACTACCCCCATCTGATGCAGCTTCAAACTTAACCTTATAAGTGATGTATTCAAGTTTCTCCATTACTAATGGTTCTCCTTCAACCAAAGTGTAAGCATATACAAACTTCTCTTCGTCGACGTGGTCAACCCGGTTTATCACAGATTTGACCTGGCTACCTGCATGAAAAAATTATTACATGTATTCAACAACTTTGTACATTATAAAATGATCAACATGTGGGGAGTGTTCTCCGGCACATATATTATGTTGCCGGCCAAACTATCAATCTGATACCACATATTCAAGTAAGTGTCTACTTAGAGAGACGGACAAGGAGATACCAGAACATCCTTCGCCTTCTGGTTTGAAAGTGGACGGTTTGCATCGTTCAAATTCAATGAGCTAATATCGTCTAATCTTCTCTTTTTTTAATAAAAAAGAAAGTTAAGTGTCTACTTAAATAGTGGATTAGAATCTTTGGATTGATAGTTTGGCACGAGAATATTTCCCTCATAGTGTTATAGGGTGGCTAGCTATGATTTACATGCCTTCAGCGAAGTTGATCTTCTTGATGCTTCCTGCCCTTCCGTCACCTTCGAGGGTGTCAATGCTCTTCACAGCCTGTGGCATGAGCGCTGGGATCAGGATGTGAGCATCAAGGACCAAGGCCTTGAACAACCTGTCCGGAGGGATTGGGGAAGCGTACTCATCTGTATAAGTGAAGACACCCATACGGGAATTTACGAAACTGAAATTAATAAAAAGCAGCTGATTCTTGGAAAAAAAGGTCAGGGAGATACTATGTATAGCGATGAAGTTGAGACATTAATTCTTGTTTTCCTGGATGTCTGTCCTCAGATGTTGACGATTTATGTTTAACTTATCAATAACAATTTTTTAGGAGCGCTATTTCCAAGGTTGATTGCCCAATCAACAAAAGGAAAGACAAAAGAAAAGAATTCTTTTTTGCAAAGAACAACAAATTCGTACCTTGGGATACCCTATTGAACTCCGAATATTCATTGTAACGTAAATGACAAACAACGCATCAAGGACTTACTAAACAAAAAAAGCTTATTTTTTGTAGGTCTCATATTTTTGTACTGAAATATTGAAATCGAATAGAAAAAACTCGAATGAAATATCGAAAACTCCCGAACGGTTCGGTAATCGATATCGAAATTTCGGTACTGGGATCGGGATGGTCTTACCATATTTTCGGTAATACCGAACCGAACCGAACTGAAAGTATATATATATAAATTTTTATTAGATAATATATATAATTCTAATAATCTTAGCCGTTGGATTTGGTTGAGATTCGATCTCAAGCGTTCGTTCAAACTCAAAACTCTCTCTCTCTCACGACCTGACTCACACACCGTCTCACTCTCAGTCCTTCTCAAGTTTTTGCACTCTCTCCTCTCGTCCTCATCGCCTTCTATCAAACACGTTGGTCGGCGTCACTCCTCACTGCCACCATCAATTCATCTCGACGTCGACCACCACCACACCTCCATCTCCTCCATTTTCCAGATTTCCACCTCCATCTCCCACCACCACCTCCAAATTCAAAAACCAAATTCGAAGCTTCTCTGATCTGAAGCAGAAATTGAGTCCATTGAAGCCACCCCAGCCCCTAGTACAAGGTAAGATACCAAGATTCGTGTAATCCGTCTATAATTTCATTTGATTTTTGGTTTTTGAAAATAGGGTTTTGAAATTCTATTTGAGTTTTTTATCTGGGTTTTGAATCTGATTGAGGGGATAAATCTCTCCCTCTGTTATTAAATGTTTCAGTCTGCAATTGCTGGAAGCATAAGCTCAAGATTTGAAAAGGTTTTTTTTTTTCATTTTTATATGTATTTTCTTGTATTATGATTTTAATTAGATTTGCAGAAAGATGAAATATTGTTAGTCAAATATGTGATTTATCAGTTGGGAATTTTTTGCAGGAAGGATGAACAACCTTAAGGATTAGATTTGCAGGAAGGATGAACAGCCTTAAGGATTGAATTTTTTGCAGGAAGGATGAACAGTCTTGGGAATTTTTGGGAGAGACCCATTACCGAAATGGCCCCAACTCATTCGGTAATACCGAATTTCGGTATACCGAATATTTCGGTTTGGTTTCGGTATCTCAGTTTTCCTCCCCAAAAATTTCGGTTCGGTAATTGGTATTACCATTTAATGTCACTTTGTTATCTAAAGCTTAAATTTCACCATTTAATGTCACTTTGTCCTAATTTTACCACTTAATTTCCCGAAACTCGAATTTTATTTTATAATACCTCGATTCCATCTATTCCGTGAATTTTGCTGGCGGCAAACAGATTGCTTATGTGGCAACAAAAGGGAGGGTATTTTGGTCAAATCAGACCATTATTAATTTGTTAATTAATAAAACTTTAGAAAATAAAAAAGAAAAAGCCTAAATCATCATCTCCTAAACTCCTAGTCGTGGTTGTTTTCTTCCCCTTCCCCATCCTCCCTAGCCACCTCCTTCCATTCACTGAACCTCCCCATTCTCTTACAAATCAAATATATCAACCAAAGAAAAAATTTCTGAACCACCGATGTCATCCCACAACTCGACCCACCAATTGCTGACGGAGGCGTCGCTTCATCTCCATCTCGACCTAGATCGACGCCGCACCGACGATGAGAGAGACGAGGAAGGGAGGGATAGAAAGACGAAGGGAAGAGAGAGATAAAGAAAACAACAGGAAGAGAGGGAGGACGGGTGGTCATCTAAACTGAATGGAAGGGTGGTGGTGTTCGTCGCGGCGCGGGTGCGGCTGAGTGGCAACAGATTCTTTCCTTTTTCCAACTAAAAAAAGAAAGTTTCTTTTTAGTTTTCTAAAAGAAAAATATCAGGAATAAAAAACTTAAATTTAAGTTTTTGTCCAGTAAGAAAACCAATGCACACTTGTCGGCCTATCATTAGGTGGTGTCAAGAGCCAGCAGGTAAAGTGGAACCTATTCATGCCACGTAAATAAATTTAACAGGTATTTAACAGAATAAATATAATCTAGACAAAGTAAAACAAAAATCGAGTTCTAGAGAGTTAAGTGGTGAAATTTGAGTTTTGAGATTAAAGTCAAGTTCCAGGTGGTATATCAAACATTAAGCCAGAAAAAAAAATGCATGAAAGGGGTGTTGTAATTGCTTTTGAATGAAGCGTTTTTTTAAAGGAGTTTTACATGTAGAGACAAAAATTTATATTATATTTTAATAAATTTCACTAGTTTTTAAACATTTCAAGAATAGACAAAAATACAAAATTAACTAAAACCTAGCTAAAAACATGGAAACAATTTTTTAAAATACCATGAATACTCCTAACATTTTTGTTAGTTAACATAACCCAATTCACACAACTTCATGAGGAGTGATCCCTCCTCGACTATTTTATAGCAAAATCAATTTGGAATATATGTAGAATATGTCGTGGCCTATTTTATTGAAGGGTTAAGAACATGGAGAGGGATGGCCAGCGACACAGAGAGAATAGAGAGAAATAGGGATGAGGGAAATTATGGTGTATGATTTCCCTCATATTGGTGCCTTTATTTATAGTGAAACAAGTACAATCATAATAGGAATGTATATTTAGGAGATTCAGAATATCTCAATCCATATCTACCTAGGATTTACACAATCACATTTATCACATGTTTAATATTATCCATAATACTCCCCATTGGGTGTGCAAATACTCAAGTAGATATCGCATCAGATCTTCAATATGATGTAGAGATAGTTGATGAAATCGTCTCGTAGGCACGATAGAGAACATGCTAGTCTCAAGTACTAAACTTGCATATAAAAAAAGTAAAAATTCTCACAAAACCTTGCTATGGTAAAACCTGACACACCCCACCCTCGATACCCACGTGGATATCGAGTTCGGGCGTGCTGGCCGACACTCGTAAGTGACGAAGCCATTAAATGCATGACAACACTTAGTTTAAGTAAATTAAATTACCATAAAGTTGCGGAAATTAATGTCAACATGCACAAGGTTCAGAGCGTACTAATTTGAAACAGCGGAAACAAAATAATGAATCAAGTTCCTAGAATTTCTATCCATAACAGGGATGGATATTATTGAAGAAACTGAATAACAAAAATGATAAATCCCTACATGGTCGGGAAATAGAGTCAGAGCTGCCACTCGGATGCCTCGACTTCACCAGATGCTCTATCACTATGTCCTGAAGGGGGCGCAAAAACAAAGGTGTGAGTGGACGAAAAATAAAAGTTTTCGAAATACCTTTCTCTTTTCAACATAATAACCCCCTATTTGAAATCCAGTATAATTGTAAAAATCATACTATCGTAGTATAAATCAAAATGTACTTTAGGTATAACTGGAAACATATATCAATATAAAATCCGTAGATAACAAATCATATTTCCAATAGTCCTTTCATCATATATACCAATAATATAAATATAGGAAAACCAACACAGGGTATATAAGCAATCACCCATGTACGTGTTGAGGAACAGCCTCTCAATCCCCGTACAAGCACTTTACGTTATTCAATTAAATTGTATTCCTAGTACCACACACATGTAAGCACTTGCGCAATAGCGCGTCACACCCGAGTTCTTACGTAGTGGGGCCTTTTCCCCAAAAATAAACATAAACGTAAGACAAGCTTGCACTAAGGTATTTACCGGACAATACCCCTGGAGTACAGTGCGTGTGACCCAAACATGTGAGACTTGTCCTACGGCCGTGAGACGGTACTACAACGTAGTGAAAGCATACCAAGTGTGTTTGAAAACATACATATATATCATGTGTTTAGATATAAGGAGCAATATCCCTTTCATAATCCCCAAATATTTAATATCGCATAAATAATATTTCCTCTCGAAAACATATATCAAATACCAATATATATTTACGCATAAGTGAGATCATAGTATAAACCATTTCATAAAATATATTCATACTTTTGTACATAACCACAATCACCATTTAAACCCATTTTATAAAGCACATATATATATATATAGAGAGAAATATATATATATATATATATATATATATATATAAAATATCACAAAACCATTTCATAACATATAAATTCATGCTTCAAAATCATTTCATATAATAAAACTATCCAAATTATAAATATTTTAAAGCATGGAAACCATTTAATAAAACAAAAGTCCACTCATAGGTGATCGGGAGTGAAATCTCCCTCGGTGTTGCCCTCCTCGAAGTGTGGCGCCGAAGAATTACCTATTTAATATTAGGGGAAAAAATAGAACCTCCCTAATATAAATTAATATAGGCCCTATAGAAAAATATTCCAAAAATAATACTATTTTAGTGAAAACGGGCTCGAAAAACGATTTCCGGGGCCTGAAAACCCTACAGCTGCCGTCCACCGCCGCCGGCGCCGCCGTGCGCCACCGTACGCGCCGAGAAATGGTCGGACGCGCCGCCACGCGCTGGCAAGCGCTGGCACGTGTCGCCACGCGCCTGCACGCACCTGCTGACGTCACCCCCACGCGCATGCTGACGTCAGCCACGCGCCTGCTAACGTCAACGCCGTTAAAGTCAACGGCGTCAGTCAAACTTAACGGAATATACCTTTCGGACGGAATATTCTGACGCCGTCAGGAATATTTCGTTACCGTTGACGGAATATTCCCTCTTCTTCCTCCTCTCGCCGGTTGCCGGAGCCGCCGTCTGGTTCGCCGGAATTTCTGAAAAATTTCCGAATTAATCCCAAAACTTCAAAAATTCATAACTTCTTCGTCTTTGGCCAAAATCAACGTGCCATATATCAAATTGAAGGTATTGACGAGTAGAATATTTTCATACCAATTTGAGGCCGGAACAATGGCCGGAGATGGCCTGAAATTGGCCGGAAAGCTTCGGGAAACCCTAATTCCGTTCTCCTTCAAAACTGCACCAAATTCGACGTTCTTTATATCGATTTGAACCTACTCAACGTAATAAAACCAATGGTAATGGTTTCGAGGCTTACCTAAATTGGGATTGTACAGAAACTTGAATGGCAGTTTGTCGTTTTCGTTCCGGCGTCGGTTTGGACGATTGGGCTCGAGTTTGGGGATTCTGAAATCACAGCCTCGTCCAGAATGACGAGACGATCGTAATGGCTATATTCTCGTGTCTCGGTTTGATGGTTTTGTGATTCGTCCAAAATCTAGGGTTTGGTGGTTTTTGTGAAGTTGGCCAAGAGAGAGGGAGAGAAATCATGCAGAGGGAGTGGAGAGAAATCATGCAGAGGGAGTGAAATCAACCCAAAAACCCTAATTAACAAACGGGTGTGAAAATTACTAAAATGCCCCTACACTTTAATGTTCCGTAAAACGTTCGTTTTAATTCCAAATTGAGTTCCGCTTGCGTCCACATGTTCGTATCGACGAGTACTACTGGAATATGCAAAGAAAGTAATTTTCACAGGTCGTCTCAAAAAGTCAACAAAAGTCAACGTTGACCACTAGGGGTATTTTGGTAATTTCACATAAAATTTTGGGACGGGTTGTAACAAAACCCAAGGAGGGACAAAAAACCCATAGTCTAAGGAGAAAAGTAAGTTAATGCAATGTCAATACTAAACATCTGCCGGATATCAGTAGGATGCACACAAGGGTATGCCTAGCCTATAATGGGTGCCTCGTTAAAACCTAGTCAGACGACAAAAACCCAATGGGAAAAATGATCCTGATCGTAGGGAAAAAGAGTACATTAAGGTCAAGCGAGTATACTTCTGTATACGCGCCCTGAGTTTGACAAAATTCCGAATGAGAAACTAACAATGTTGCAAATTAGACAATTTACTCATACCAATTCCTTGAACAAGCTTATGAAAGGTAGACTTCGGCAGTGACTTGGTGAAGAGGTCGGCAAGATTGTCTTGGGAATGAATTTGCTTGACTTCAATCTTCTGATGCTCTTGCTGCTGATGTGAAAAGAAGAATTTCGACGCAATATGCTTGATGTTGTCTCCTTTGATATACCATTTCTTGATCTGGTCAATACAGGCGGCATTATCTTCAAAGATCGTTGTTGGGACATCAAAGAAGGAAGAAAGTCAGCAGTTGCTTCGAATATGCTCAACAACAGCTCTCAGCCAAAAACACTCACGAGTAGCTTCGTGGAGGGCGAGAATCTCAGCATGGTTCGAAGAGGTGGCAACTAAGGTCTGTTTGGTTGACCTCTAAGATATTGCGGTGTCTCTAACGGTAAAGACATAACCCGTTTGAGAACGTGCCTTGTGCGGGTTAGATAAGTAACCTGCGACAGCATAACCAACAAGGCAAGCATCATTCCGAAGACCAAAGGGGTGAGATCTATGAAGTTAGTAAAATAGATGCGTTCACGCAAAATGGTGTGCGTAGTTGCATTATCTGCCAGACAACTAACTTCCCCACAAGACATACCTACAAATAAATTAATTGAATTGGTCACTTGTATAAGGGAATAAAAAGATCATTCATTCAATTATTCGAGAAATAATTTCCATAAAATAATATCCAAAAACTTAAAACAAATACCAAACAAATCATCCAAACAAAAAGGAAAAATTGTTCAAAATTTAAACCAAAAGATAGGGGGTTCAGCCACTTAGTGGTTTTTGGCCACTAGTGGTGATTTTCGGCCAACATATACGCCCATCTCTAAAATCTAATTTTCCATCGGAGTAGATGCTTCTTGAAAATCAGAAATCTCCAGTGTAATATCTTCGGGATTCTCCACGTGAGCAAGATTAGTCTCTATGGCTTTACGACTTGAATGGTACTCAGCAAGTGCGGGACCAATGGTCTTGAGAACCACAATGGTAACACAGACTTACTGTTTTGCTCTTAGTCTTTGAAGTTTGAGGCTTTGAGAGCTAAATTAGTGCGTTTTGAGGAGTTATTTCCTCCCTTGGATGGGCCTACGCTTTGTCGACCTTGGGCTTGTGGCTTAGGGTTAGAACCCTTGCCTTTCCCACCACGCTTCTGTGCTTCAGGCACAATAGTCGAGCCAGTAGGTCTAGCTTGGTGATTTTTCATCAACAGCTGGTTTTGCTTATCAGCAAGTAGTAAGATAGAGATCAAATCCGATAATTTGGTGAATTTCTGTGCCTTATATTGTTGCTGCAGGACAATATTGGTGGCATGGAAAGTTGAATAGGTCTTCTCCAGGAGATCATGTTCAGTCAAGTGTTCTTTGCAAAACTTGAGAAGTGATCGGATTCGACAAACTTCAGAGTTGTACTCATTCACAGACTTAAAGTCTTGGAAGCGTAAATGCTGCTAGTCGTGTCTTGCTTCAGGCAAGAAAACATCTCTTTGATGGTCAAAGCGCTCTTCTAGAGCGAGCCATAAAGCTCTCGGATCCTCTTCAGCGAGGTACTCGGTCTGCAGTGCGTCGTGCATATGTCTTCGGATGAAGATCACGGTGGTTGCTTTGTCAGCTTCGCCAAACAGGTTATCACGACGGTTAAGAATTACGACGGCATGCATGCCTTGTAGTTTACTTGATAAGCAAGAGTTTGAGCAACAAATAAAAGAGCTTTTAAATTTAAAAGTAATTAGATCTTCAAAGTCTAGACATAGATCAGCAGCCTTCATAGTAAGGAAACATTCATAATTAAAGAGAGGAAAGGCTAGTATATTATATAATTATAAAAGATTAAGTGATAATACATATGAAGATAGCTATAAATTACCAAATAAAGATGAGTTTATAAACAAAATCCAAGAGAGTAAATATTTTAGTAAGTTTGATTGTAAATGAGGATTTTGGCAAATTAGATTAGCAGAAGAATCAATTGAGTGGGTAACATTCACTTGTCTAGAAGGACATTTTGAGTCGCTTGTCATGCCATTTGGATTGAAAAATGCACCATCGATCTTTCAAAGAAAGATGGATCAAATTTTTAAGAAATATGATAATTTTTGTAGTGTATATGTAGATGATATTTTAGTACATAGTAAAAATAGAAATGAACATAGAAAACATTTGGAAATAGTTTAACAATAATTTATCAATAATGGTAATGTGATTAGCAAATATAAAATAACATTAGAAAAACAAGACATAGATTTTTCAGGAATGTATATAAAGTCAGGAACAATATAAATTATAATTACAAGATCATATAGCTAAGAAATTATTGGAATTTCCAGATAAATTAGAAGATAAAAAAAAATTACAAGCATTTTTAGGATTATTAAATTATGCAAGGAATTTTATTCCTGGTTTAGGAAGAAAAATAGCAGTATTACATAGTAAAACTAGCAAAACAGGACAAAAGTATTTTAATAGTGAAGATATTAAATTAGTTCAAAAAATAAAGCAAGAAATTACAAAGCTTAAACCATTAACTTTGCCATTAGATAATAGTTATAAATTAGTTGAAACAGATGCAACATCATTAGGATGGGCAAGAATATTATACTAGAAAAAGCATAAGGAATCACCAAAGTCTGATGAACAAGTTTGTAGATATGCATAAGGAAAATTTAGTGATATACATTCTAGATTACCAGCAACAGATTTAGAGATTTTAGGAATAATTAATTCACTTGAAGTTTTTTTTTATTATTTTTACATAATGAAGTATTTACAATTAGGACTGACTGATAGTTTCTTATTACAATTAAATTCATACTAATAAGCAAGCAGGCCGAACATGGGTTAATTTTGTTGATTCAATTACAGAAAATGGTTTTAAACCAATTTTTGAACGTATTAAAGATAGTGATAATACATTAGTTGATATCTTATCAAGTCTTATTCATTGAACATGATGGAATATCACAAAGCATCATCCTCAAATAGCAAAAGACCACAAAGCAGCAGAGCACCTTTCAATAGCATAATAATGCACCATGGACCTCCACCATTCAATAGATTCCAAAATAGCATGAATAGACCAACATCACCACCAGTACCCACTTTCAAATTTAATGATACTATAGTGGAAGGAGTCAAAAATCCTACTCTGAGATACAGACCAAGAGTACCATGACTCACTGATAGGCAACAAGTACTGCTAGATAAAATTTATGGAATATCCAGATAAAACAACCAAACATGAGGTTATGACATGAAAAAATCATTAGAACTTTAGAGCAAGAATTTGATGCATTTAATTTCAATTTCAACCAAAGCCAGCATCACATCCATTCATTACAAAACAGCTTAGAAGTAATTTCAAGAGATCATAATGCATTAGCAGCACAATTTACTAAGGTATACCAAGAACTACAGACTCTTAGAATGCAGCAAAAGGCTAATGATACTTTAAAGCAAGAACTCAAAATTGGCATGAGCCCATAGAAAATAGAGAAATTACTATTGAGCTCATAGAAGATACTAATATGGAGCAGCAGTAGACTGAAGAAGTAGAAAATAGTATAATATAACATCGAGATATTTCAGTAGAAGAAACGTTTGAGCATTTTATTAGTACTATACCAATTGATGAGATATTGTTAGTAGAAATCTTGAGAGCAAAATTAAGAGTGCTACCTATAGATATGCATCATGAGGCTTTAGGTAGAGGTTCACAATCTATTCAAGAATTGCAACTACAATTGCAAATTGCTTTGTATAACTCTATCTTTGATCCAAAACTAAGGATGGATGTTAATACAAAGATATATCCATCATGTGTTTGCAGTGGCACAAAAAGTTGTAATTGTGGGCCAGAAGTGAGCATAGCATTAACTAGGATTAATATGATAGATTTTCACAATTGGCATTTTAGTTATGAGCATAAAGGTCAGCAGAATGTTGTAGAAGTTACACCATCTCTATTATTAGAGTTTAGTTATCTTGAGAAAGTTTATATTAATCATAGTTCACAGCTAGAGACTTTTCCAGCCAAACTTAGGAAAGTAGCAGAAGATTATTTAGATTTATGGAAGAAAATTTCCATAAGTTTCATCAATAGTCCTCCAGAATGGTACAAGTATGCATAAAGAAGAGGCAAGACATATAGCCATGGTTAACGAGGAATCCTTGAGATTATATCCCATATCACACTACAGATAGACTCCTACAAAACAACATATTCAAAGATACTGAGGAAGTCAAATACTGACATTAGAAGAATTTGAAGATTTCAATTATGATATGTCATTAGGAGCAGAAGACAATGAGATGTATATTTACAACAGAGTAAAAATTTGCCATCAACCCTACTGGAAATCGCAATATCCAATAGGAGAAGCTGAAGTAACGTATTTCAAAATAAAAGATGATCTTGACAGGCAAGAAGAACTAGAACAAGGAGACGAAGATTTCTAGAATAATATGACAGAAGAAGAGTTGCACAATATAGACAACATGATGGAAGCTTAGAACACATGGCATCATATAAGCAAAAGATGAACAATAATGCATAAGAGAATATTTCAAAGTAAAATAATACAAAGCTATGTACAATAACTCAAATATCAAACAAAAATATAAACATCATTGTGAGACCTGCCGTGATGAATGATATAATGGCATAAGAGTAAATAAAGAAAAAAGCTTGACCCGTTATAGACATTTTACACCAAATTTGTCCTTAAGATTAAAAATGAACAGTAAAATGTGACACACCCCGACCCAGATATCCACGTGTCAATATCGAGTCGAAATATATTGGCCGACATCCCAGAAGGGATGACGAAAGCCATAGTGTAAGTGTTGTGTAAAAGTGCAAATAAAATAAAACTAAAATCTACTTTGAAACTTATTTCAAAATAGTGTGCGAAGTGCATGGCCCATAATACAAAGTAATTAGTCTCAGAGCATAGCAAAAGCGCAGTAACGTAAGAATAATTCCATCCTGGTAATGATAGACATAATACAACTAGTAGGAACATACTTCCATACGAAAGCTGTAGAAGGTGTCAGAACCACCAGTGATAACTTCACTTGCCACCAGATTAGCTCCCTAAAACTTGAAAGGGCTCAAAACAGAAAATGTGAGTGGGCAAAAATAATCATTTCTTAAACCTTTGTTTTTCATAACATAATAACCCCTCTTTGAAAATTCCTGTATAGTTTCCCAAAATCATACTACATATAGTATGAAAATTTCCAAAGATATGGATAAATACCTTTATATCAACATAATATATAATATTCATCGTCAAAAACGTTATAAGGCTTCGCTGCTAAAAATATGAGTAATACCAACACCTCAACAACTATATCGTATACTCATCGACAAAATCGTATAAAGGCATCCATACCAATATCTCAACAACATAAAGTATGCTCAACGACATATATAATATGCTCATCCACATATAAAATATAATATGATATGCCCATCGACATATGCAATCACACAAGTCCATGCAGAAAGTAGCTACATGGAACAGGCTGGGTGTAATGGATATATGCTCAGTACTACGATCACGTGAAGCTGGCGCTAAGAGCGTCACATACGAGTCCTAGCTGCCTAATGCAAGCTAGTACAGGCTGACACCTACAATGGATCCAAAGTGAGCATAACGGTGCAGATGTGAACATACACGTGAAGGCTGGTTCTGGCCCGAACGAGTCCTAGACACCGGTGAATACATGTATGATGAGCAAATAAAAATACCCATGATCATGCCATCACAATTTCTCAAATCCCAGCATCATATATATTTTATACTTAACTCGTAAGTAAAGCATGGCATGATAGAAAATAGTTCGCAAATCAACGTGGAAACTAACATAAATAATATAGGTTTCATAAAACAAAGCCCACTCACAGATACGTAGTTGGGTCATAGCCGCCTCGCCTTGCTTGATCCTTGTACTCCTTGTGGTAAATCTCACCTATACGAGATATCATTATGGTAATGATTAAACTCATAAAGGTTACTAATTAAATTAATAATTAACACTTATTCTTGGTTTGCTCAAATCGGGGGTCCGAAACACTCCGAAAAATACCATACGTACTGCCTCGAGGTAGTACGCGTCATCACTTGCCCCGACGCGCGGGCCTGCCTCGGCTCACGCGTGCTACATGTGCGGTCAACCTAAGATGGTCAAACTAACGGCGTTAGCTGACGCCGTTAAATCTAACGGAATATTCCTAACGGTGTTAAAGGAATATACTTGAGAATATTCCCTGCCGGTTGCTGACTTCATGGTTCAGTCTGGACTGATCTGCAACTTCGGCCGGTCGCCAGAGTCGTCGTCTAAACTCGCCTGTTTTTGGAAAATTTTCAAAAATTCGTAACTTCTTCATTTCTCAACCATTTTACATGATCCACATGTCAAAATGAAGCTAGAGATGAATAGAATGAGATTGTACCTATTTGGAGTTCAAAAAGTGGTCAAAAATGGTCGGAAAGTCTCGGTGTACAACTTGAGGTCCGATGTACTCCAAAACACAACCAAATCACACGAATTTAGTTTGGAAATTCATCTACTCAACGAAAGGAAGCTAATGGTGGTGGTTAGGAACCTCACCTTGGTCGGGATTTTCGAGCAACTCGTTGGAAAAGTCCGGTTCTTCCGTGTGTGATTTCCATCAAAAGGTGGAGAGTCTGGAAAATCAGTTTGCACCATTGAACTCAGTGAGTTACGACGAACAAGATGGTGGTGATGGTTAGGCTCGGTTCAAAGAAAATGGTGTGGTCACTATTTGACTGTAAGTGTTTCTACGGGAAGGGAGAAGAAGAAAGTGACAGAGAGAGAAGGAAAAATCTAAGGAAAACTGAGAGAGAAAAGAGCTTGGGTTTCCAAAATTAGTAGGGGAAAAGGGGTCCCTGGTGACACACAACACAACATCCCCAAAACTGGAAAGAAATATTTAAATGAACGTAACTTTTATGAGTACTACAAGAATACGGTAAGATTTCCACTTAAATGTCCACTTAAATATTTAAAAAGAACTCAAATGTCCACGTAGGACTTCCAGTTAGCCCGTTCAGGGGCATTTTCGTCAATTTTCCACTTCGAGAAAATAAAATACAATCAAATTAGGGACTGGTTGTCACAAAATGTCCTTTTTATTAAGACTCCCTTTTAATTATCCATATTATTTTTGCAAACGCAGTTACCAATAGTTTGTTCGTAGCAAGCAAAAATAGTTTTTATTATAGCTAATAACATAGAGGGTCAATAAACAACTAATTGTTTCTTAGAGAGATTGAAAAAACTTCAATACTACGTAGTGTTTAACATTACGAGAGATTGCAAGTTGAGACAAGTGAGCATCTCAACTTGCAATCTCAGCCGCTCAGAACTCTTAGTGTTAAACACTAAGTAGTACTAAGACAATACCCTAAAGAGCCATACAAACAAGTGTCTTTCATAATATTTTTAGTTTATCTTGTATGCATAATATTTGGTGTGACAACAATTTTTTTACGTCTTTTTCTTAATGTTATTAGTTTTTTTGCATAATGAGTTTAGTGCTTTTTTGCATAATCAATTTAGTACTTTTTCTTTTATAGAAATAGTTAAATATTTTGTGCATAATCAATCTAGTACTTTTTGCATAACTAATTTAGTAATTTTTTTTGGTGACATAGTTAAAATACGGTTTGCATAAACAAATTGGTTGTTTTTCTTCAAATTGCTTTAGTTTATCTTGTTTGTCATAATATTTGGTGTGACAAAAATTTTATTACGTCTTTTACTTATTGTTATTATTATTTTTGCAAAATTAGTTTAGTACTTTTTGCATAATCAGTTTAGTACCCTATTTTGTAGAAATAGTTAAATAATGTTTGCATAATTAATTTAGTACTTTTTGCAAAATCAATTTAGTACTTTTTGTAGAATTACTTCAGTACTTTTTTGCAGAAGTAGTTTAGTACTTTTTGCCGAAACATTTTAATACTTTTTGCAAAAATAATTTAGTTTTTTGTTGCATAAATAGTTTTGTATAGTACTTTTTGTAAAATCAGTTTAGTACTTTTTGTGAAACCAGTTTAATATTTTTTGCATAAACAGTTTAATACTTTTTTGTAGAAATAATTAAGTATTTTTGGTGTTACAGCCCGTCCCGGGATTTATAGTATTTAATTTCCGAATGTGTGAAATGACCAAAATGACCAAAATGCCTATGCTTGGGCAATGGTTGACTTTTGTTGACTTCCTTGTCGTGACACGTACGACCTTTTTCTTAACTTTTTCTAGTTGTACTAGTCGTTACTGACACACCCCGACCCGAATATCTAGGTGGACACCGGATATCGAGGCGTGCTGACCGTCATCCCGGAGACGAGTTCGGTGGCTGTTGCTGAAATTACAATTTTACCCTCCGTGGAAGTATGTATTTGCACTTCAGTTGTGTTTATATCCATCCTACGGGAATGGAATATTCTTTTAAATTCACTGCATCCTAGCTCTGATATTTGTGTAATAATGGGTCTTATCCCACACTACGCACTTCCGTACTCTTTTATTCAAATTATCTAAAAATTCATTTTATTCCTCTATTATTTCATCATGACTTCGTCACTCCTCCGGGATGACGGTCAGCACGCCTCGATATCCGGTGTCCATCTGGACATTCGGGTCGGGGTGTGTCAGTTACGATCGCACGGACGTGAACAGAGTGAAATTTGGAGTTCGAACGGAGGTTCTGCGAGACGTTAATTTCGAGGGCATTCTCGTAATTTTCACGAGGATGATATTTTGTAGTTTGGGCTTTGGGCTTAATGGGCCCCATTTCTTCCCCGTGTACTCCCTCACTTTCTCACACTGCAAACACTATCTCTTTCCCTCACCCGAGCCTTCTTTCCCTCCCGAGCTCTGCCACCTTTCTCTTTGGTGGACTTACCCTCGGTCTTTATTTCTTGAAAATCATACCACATGCACGACTTCTTTGAACTCTGAAGTGGGTTGAAGTTTTCGACGAACCTCTCACTGTTTTCGACCTTGGTAAACCTCAATTATACCTTCATTTGACTCCTTATGATGTTTTGAATATGTTTGGTGTATTGCATGTGTTGTTTGGGTGAGAAATGGCTCAGATTGAATGCAGGGAACCTTTGCCCAATTTTTCGGCGAAAGTAACTGTGGCCGGCGATGAGATTCCGACCAAATGGATAGGAATCGATCCTTGATGCCCGTACCAATGGCTTCGTCTCAACTTCACAACCCCGAACATGCAATCAAAACCGACGGCAGAACAATGACGGAGGCACGGCGACAACATGAAGAATCCCAGTCAAAATACCTAGATTCCGGCAGGAGTTATATAGTGCTGACATCATCGAACCCGATCGTGGCTGTTCACGACGGCATATTTAGGGTTTCGGACACTGAAACTCTTAATTTGAGTTTCGTACTCCATATTCTTCGTAGTTTTCGATTAGTTTATTAAATATAGTTATTTTACTTTAGGAGTGACAACCCGAGGAGTATGGAGAGCGTACAAGCAAAGGATTTACGACTGCAGTCACTGTGATGGGCTTTTCTTTCTAAAATTATATTTACGTATGTTTGTGAAACAAGTTTTCCGTTATGACTTGTTACCTTACTTGGTTTTAGAAATTCAAATGTTTTAGCGAATTATCGGTATTTTGACTTACGGTATTTGTGAATACCACTTTAGAATGTTTCACCGTTGGCCTTACTTTAGAAACGATATCCTTTATACTATACCCCCATTTAAGATACGAGACTTTACCCATGACATGTTTTATCTTATACCGCTCAATTAGGATTGCTTACACGGTGTCTATAATACTGTCCGGGGCTAGGACTAGCTTCACATATATGTCCACACTGCACCGACATGTTCACTTTGGATCCATCGTAGGTGCCAGCCTGTTCTAGTTGCATTGGCATCTAGTGTTGGAAATATGCCCTGAAAGTCAATCTTTGGAAGAAACTTTTCAGGACATTGACTGTATGTATGGATAACCCTAAATACAGCAAAAGGGCAAAGTCACTTATTAGGACAATCTCAATAGTTGATAAATGTCCAAATAGTGAATCCATGGACAATGGATTGATGGAAGAAGTAATCTAATGAAGTTAGACTGCAGAGACCTTCTTCTCATAACCATGATGTTCAAAATGTTCCTGGTCATGGGATTGTCGGAGGGATACTGACAATCCATAGACCAGTACGTACTATGTCAGCTTCAAATGGGAAGGATGGAGAGTCTCAGCCATTCGTGTATTGACACTATGACAAGTATGTAGGTGCTCATTAAGGGAATGAGTTCACTGAATACAATCGAAGGGAGTACTTGCATGGAGGTCTACTCACATGTCAAGCAAGTAACTCCATTGATTGGAATATGTAAGTAATCCTTTGACCTGAGGCATCATAGTTGTCTTGTGGTTAGGTCCTTGATCTTTGACTATGTCAAAGTCACCCCAATCTTGAGGGTGTCTACGGCATAGTTGGGGTTAAGCTACTTAGCCATGGAGGCAAGTGAATGATCAACAAGGGATCTCTAATTCTCGTTACGAGAGGAAGAATACTCTATGATATGATTCGGGAATCTTCGGCCGAAGTAATGAGCGTAGTGATGGAAAGTGTTCCTTTACGACTCAATAGAATCATATAACATGGTATAATCACATTAGGGGTTTGACATTATGTATCCATACCCTAATAGTGTGATTGAGAGTATTGTATTAGGGAATGATCGAATTGCATTGTAATTCCAATTGAATAGGTTCTCCGAACAAACTTCTATATTAGCTTGGGTAGCCATGATATATGTTTAGATGTCACTCATGGCTTGTGGGATCTTATGGATGATTAAATTAGTAATCATCAAAGAAGATAAAGAATTAAAATAAGTTTTAATTCACTAGATGATTGGATTAAAATTAATCAATTGGATTGATACCAATCACCTCACTGCCTTGCTAATTAGAACCTAAAATGATTGTACACCGATACACTCTTGTGGTGGAACCACATATGAATGATGGAAATAATTAATTGAATTAATTGAGTGTTATGATTAATTAGAAAGTCTAATGAAATCATAGAAGCGATAAAAGATCGTTTTGGGCTTTATGAAAAGTTCGGGTTCATTAGGGCCCATTGGGTCCTAAACCTCTTTGGGCTTTTATTCAAGCATAAGATGACTTGATATTACAAAAGCCCAAAAGCCCAAAAGCCCAAAAATGCACTCAATGGCCGGCTATGAATGAGAGAGAGTGAGTGGAGTCAAAAGTTGACTCACCTCTTTTATACATATGGAAGTTTAATGAAACTTTGATAAGTGGAACTTCACCATACTTCATGCCATAACTTGGTATGGCTTTGGATTGAGTTTGTCAACCAAAGAGAAGAAAAATATCTCCTCCTTCCTCACTAAAACAGCCGGCCATCCCAAGAGAAAGGATAGCTACTCATCTCCCTTTCTTTTGATGATCCATCATCCATTTCACTACTTGAGTGGGTGTGGATCTTTAGAGGTCTTCTAATTTGGAGGCTCAAGGAGAAACCTATTGAAGGCAATCAATCAAGGTGGAGGAATCAAGGAGGGAAGCAAGGCTCAAGGAGTTCCAAGAACAAAGGGCTTGGAGGTGGTCCATCCTTGGTCTAAAGAGTAGATCAAGAGGTATAAAACTACACCTTCACTTTGTTCTTAATTTTCTTAGATGCATCAAATATAAACCTATGCTTCTTGAAGGGGATTTGCATGACTAATTGCTTTGATAATTTAGCTTCCGTTGCTTATGCATATGAATTTTGAATTGCTTATGCATGCTAGTCATTAGAAATCCCATACAAATCTCATAATTTCCCTTCATCTAGAACTCGTTGTGACGCGCTTAGCGCCAACTTCGCGTGTATGTAGTACTCGAGTGTAGATTATTACACCAGCCTGTTCATGGCAGAATATCTCTGCATGAGCTCGTGTGTTTGCATCACCTACTGAGCTTACCCTATGGTTATCTGTGATTTTGTGACTTACCTGTTTTCACTAATGCCATGGAACTTCGTATTAATTTTGGATTTCACTAGTTGATTTCCACGTATTTGGCTTCTCTTGAATGATTTTTATATTGAAATTATTGTTAATTACCCGTTTTGGAAAGTAATTGACTTTTCCACTTTTACGTTAATTTTCATACTTATTATGTAGTATGATTTTGAATTATTACGGGTTTTACAGCGAGGGGTTAGTACTTTCGGAAAAGCAAAGTTTTAGAAAATTATTGTTGGTTTTACCCACTCGCACTTTTCTATTTTGCGCCCATCCAAGTTTTAGTTGACTGTGGAGCTCTTGACGTCGGGACGCGGTGACATGTTTCCTCTCCAATGTAGGAAATCTTTTCTTAGTAATCATAGTGACTTTAATACCTTCTACTTTGTAAATTTAGTTCCTCTGTTATTATTTCATTTGGTTCACACACACTTCTGCGCACTCACCTTTATTTTATTCAAACTTGACACACCCCGCCCTCGAAACCCACGTGTAGTTTGGGGCGTGCTGGCCGACACTCGTAAGTGACAAAGCCATTGTATGCATGACAACACTTAGTTTATGCAATTTAAATCGTCAATAAATTGCGGAAATTAATTAAAAAATGCACAAGGTTCAGAGCGTACTAAATTGAAGCAACGGAAACAGAATAATAAGTCAAGTTCCTAGAGTTTCTATCCATAACAGGGATGGATATTATTAAAGAAACTGAATAAGAAATAAATCCCTACATTGTCAGGAAGGATTCAGAGCTGCCAATCGTATGCCTCGACTTCACCAGACGCACCGCTACTATGTCCTGAAGGGGGTGCAAAACAAAAGGTGTGAGTGGACGAAAAATAAAAGTTTTCTAAATACTTTTCTCTTTTCAACGTAGTAACCCCCTGTTTGAAATCCAATATAGATGTAAAATCGTACTACCATAGTATATGTCAAATCATACTTTATATGTATAACTGAAAAGTAGATCTCAAAGTATAATCCGCAAAGAACCTTTTATGTTTCCAAAAGTTATACCACAATAGATATCAATAAGTATAATAAATAAAACCAACACAGGGTATATGTGCAATCACCCATGTACGTGTTGAGGAACCTCATCCCAATCCCTGTACAAGCACTTTACGTTATCAATCCATTTGTACTCCTAGTACCACACACATGTAAGCACTTGCGCTATTAGCGCGCCACACCCGAGTCCTTACGTTGTGGGGCCTTTTCCCCAAAAATAAACATAAACGTAAGACAAGCTTGCACTAAGGTATTTACCGGACAATACCCTTGGAGTACAGTGCGTGTGACTCAAACATGTGAGACTTGTCCTACGGCCGTGAGACGGTACTACAACGTAGTGAAAACATACCAAGTGTGTTTGAAAACATACGTATATACATCATGTGTAAAAGTGAAGAATATCATATACTTCATAATTTTCCAAATGTTCAAACCTTGTATAATCGAATATATTCATGCATAGAAGTCATATATTAAATACCAATATACTTATGCAATATCGGAAAACATAATGTAAACCATTTCATGATATATATCCATATATACTCATAGCTCAAAAATCATTTAAATTCATAATTATATCAAAGCAATAATTATTTCAAAGCATAGAAATCATTTAATAAAACAAAAGTCCACTCACAAGTACTCGGGAGTACAATCCCCTCGGTGTTGCCCTCCTCGAAGCGTCGAGTTGTAGAATTACCCATTTAATATTAGGAAAAATTGTTAAAACATCCCCTAAATAAATAATAATAATCCTTGAATAAAAAGAATCTAAAAATAACATTATTCTAGCGAAAACGGGCTCGAAAAATGATTTCCGGGACCTGAAAACCTTCCTGCCGCCGGCGCGCGGCGGCACGCGCTGGCATGTGTCGCCACGCACGGGCATGCCCATGCTGACGTCAGCGCCGTTCCTGATGACGTCAGCGCTGTTAAAGTCAACGGCGTCAGTCAAACTTAAATGGGGCTGGAAAAGTGACCGGAGATGGCTTGAAATTGGCTGGAAAGCTTCAGACAAACCCTAATTCCGTTCTCCTTCAAAACTGCACCAAAAATTACGTTCCTTATATCGATTTGAACCTACTCAATGTGATAAAACCAATGGGAATGGTTTCGAGTCTTACCTAAGCCGGGATTGTACGAAAGCTTGATTGGCAGTTTGCCATTTCCATTCCGATATCGGTTTGGCCGATTGGGTTTGAGTTTGAGGATTCTGGAATCACACGATCGTAATGGCTATAGTCTCGTGTCGTGGTTTGATGGTTTTGTGCTCCAACCCAAAACTAGGGTTTCGTTTGTTAGTTTTGTGAGGTTTTGGCCGAGAGAGAGAGAGAGAGAGAGAGAGAGAGAGAGAGAGAGAGAGAGAGTGAGTGAAGGGATTGGCTGCACAGCAGCCAGCCAAAAACCCTAATTAACATACGGGTGTGAAAATTACTAAAATGCCCCTAAGCTTTGAAATTCCGTAAAACATTCATTTTAACTCCAAATTGAGTTCCACTTGCGTCCACATGTTCGTATCGACGAGTGCTACTTGAATATGTAAAGAAAATAATTTTCACATGTCGTCTCGAGAAAGTCAACGAAAGTCAACATTTGACCACTAGGGGTATTTTGGTAATTTTACATAAAATTTTGGGACGGGTTGTAACAAAACTTCTTTTTCTTACTCTAAATTACACTCATTCTTTCAAATGGCTTTCGTCACTCCTTCGAAGTGTCGGCCAGCACACCTCGATTTTTGAGTGTCCACCTAGACGTCTGGGTTGAAGCGTGTCATTTGGCACAAACAATTTGGTTGTTTTTCTTCAAATTTATTTATTCAAACTTTTATTCAAGTTTTTTTTTTTAAATTTTAACACGAAGTTTTTTTTCTACAACTATGTAAGTCTTTATTTACATGCTTGTTCAAGTGTTAAGTGTTGATGCAAATTAGTTATTTTAAAGTGTTTTTGTTAAGCAATTGATTTTAAAAAATTATTACTTTTTAATAGTTCAATTTTTTTCCGAAAGAAACAACCATATAAATTTTATTAGAACCAAAATTATCACAAGCATTTGATTCGAATTTTAGTTGTGGTATATGTTGCCTTTTTATTTTCTGTCCTATAGCTGGTTCATGGAGCACGTGCGCGTGAGCCATATTGTGCACGTGTCAGCTAAGGCATATTTATTGTGCTAAAAATCAATGTGGGATCCGTATATTCTTTCTTTGTGGAAGAAAAATTTTTTTTTGTTAATTTCTTTATGGAAGAATTGAAAAGTTAAGATTTTCTATAAAGGGATAAGTTATAATGCTTACAAGTATTTTTTATTTACATAAATTTAACTATTAATTGTTAAAGAAATTTAACTATTAGCAGTTAGATTTGTGTAAGCGTGAAATGTTTGTAAGTATTTTAGCCGGATTCTTCTATGAAATATAAGTTATTTTTTGTTCTTCTCCCTTTACATTAAAGAGTGTGAAAATAAATTAGTTTCGAACTTATCATTCATGATCACTTCACATAAAATGATACATCAATATAATATAAATATATGTATAAATATATGGTATTCTCGATAATCCAAGTCAATTACAAATTGAAAAGATAGCAACCTTGTGAAAAATTAAATGATATATTCGAAGAGCAAAAATTCTTGGGTGCTCCGGAGTACGGGGTACTCCGGATTTTTTAACCGTTGGATCTTGATTTTTATATTTTAAAATAAAAATTTAACCGTTAAAAAACCCGGAGTACCCCGTACCCCGGGGTATGCAAGAAAGACTCATTCGAAGAGATTGCCACGTGTTAGAGTTAGTAATGATCCAAAAACCACGACCAAAAATCAAATAACAAGAGGGACATGATCACATATTGATAAGTAGGTAGGGTTCGAGTCATAGACGATTCTTTGTGCCGACGGCTTCATAATGAGCACATGATTATATGTACGGATGCTATATAAATTCCAGCTTTGTAAATATTTTTTTTTCTACAGCTCCGCATGCTTGTTTAATATTTTAACTTATTTTAATTTAAATTTTTATAAGGTGAAACAATTGCGATTTTATTGTGGAACAAGAGAGAATTTTGAGAAGGAGACTTGGTTGGACAAAGGCTAAGTCACCACAAAAGGTTATTATTCACCACAATAGGCTAGAAAAAGGAAAAGAGAGAGGGGAGGGAAGGGGATCTTCCTTTCCTATTGCGACTTTTGCTCTTGGCTAGGGTTTCGAAAGTTATTATGAAAGTTTATGATAATTACCAAGCACTAGTCTTTATTTACCCTTTTCTTTGGAAAAAAAGGCTACTTTTTTTTTTGGAATACACAGTAGTGGTAAGCTTAAATTAATTTAGGTTATCAATAAGGATATTTTTCTATCTAAAGTAAGTATTACCTCAAAATTTGTCAAGTACTGATTACTAATAATACTGCATTCATCACTACCTTATCGATGTCCAACTCTTGAGCGGATGTGATGGATTTGTTTTTTGGCATAGTTGTCCAAATGGGACCGAAGCAAAACATCAATTCTTCTTAGCTCTTGGGGCGGGGGGAAGCCATTTTTAATTTGATGACTTAGAAAGTTGGATATTTGTGGGCACTGGTTATGCTGCAGATTTTGTGACAAAATCTGGTTTTGTTAGATGTTGAATTTTGATATTGAATGTATTATTTCATCATGAATTGTAAGTACAATGGAAGAGAAATATATAGAGGATTACATAGCAAGCTAAGGTCCAATAGTAACAGCCACCAACACAGCCACCAAATATGAGTGTGCATGTGGTTAACCCAAAACCCTAGCTCTAAGCTAGCTAGAGGTGATATTGACCTACAACCCTAGCTCTTACCCGATGGATACAAGACTAACCCGACGGATACAAGACTAACCCGACGGATACAAGGCTAACCCGATGGATACAAGGCTAACTCGACAGATACAAGACTAACCTGATGAGTTGATTTCAACAATACTCCCTCTTAAGCTGGATCGAGGAGATTCATGGATCCAAGCTTGAATAATAAACATTGGAACTGAGTAGAAGCCAGAGATTTAGTGAATATGTCTGCTAGTTGATCATGACTTGGAATGTACACAGTTTTAATGACTTTGGACTGAACTTGATCACGCACAAAATGACAGTCCACTTCGATATGCTTGGTTCTTTCATGAAACACTGGGTTGGAAGCTATATGCATAGCTGCCTGATTGTCACAGTGCATATACATTGGCTAAGTGCAAGCTAGTCCCAGGTCACAGAGTAAACTCTTCAACCAGATCAGTTCACAGGCAAGGGATGCCGTCGCTTGATATTCTGCCTCTGCACTGGACCTAGCAACAACCGTTTGTTTTTTGCTTTTCCAAGTCACCAGGTTTCCTTCCACAAAAGTAAAGTAGCCTGTTGTTGATTTTCAATCAAGAGCATTTCCAGCCCAATATGCATATGTGTAGCCCATGATGTTTAAGTGACCATTGTTTGTCATGAAGATGCCTCGACCGACTGAACCTTTCAAGTACCTGAGGATTCTCTTGACTATGTGAAGATGCTAGTTTGTTGGTGCATGCATGAATTGACTCACTAAGCTCACTGCATAGGAAATATCAGGTCGTGTAATGGTGAGATAAATCAACTTACCAACAAGGCGCTGATAGACACTGATATCTGCAAGAGGAGACCCTTGGACATCTAACTTGAGTTTGCTATCAAGAGGAGTACGTGCTGGTTTACAATCTTGAAGATCAGCTTCATTAAGGAGATCAAGGATATACTTGCGTTGGTTGAGGAAGAGTCCTTTAGAGGAGGTGGCCATTTCTATCCCAAGCAAGTACTTCAAGACTCCAAGGTCCTTGATGGCAAACTTCTTATGCAAGGCTGACTTGAGTGAGGTGATCTTTTCTGGATTATTACCTGTGATGATGAGATCATCCACATACACAAGGACCACTAGAGTACCAGCTTTGCCATTTCGTACAAACAAGGAAGAGTCAGCATTGCTTCTCTTAAAACCAGAAGCCAAGAGCACTGAACTCAATTTCGAGTACCAAGCTCGAGGAGATTGCTTCAGACCATAGATAGATTTGTGAAGTTTACATACCATACCCAGCTCGTGTTCTAGGGAATGGCCAGGAGGTGGTTTCATGTACACTTCTTCTTCAAGATCACCATGTAAGAAGGCATTTTTAACATCCATTTGATAAAGAGACCACTTCAAATTCACAACAACTGATAGTAGGACTCTGACAGTGTTCATCTTTGCAACTGGAGCAAAAGTCTCCTTATAGTCCACTCCAAACGTTTGAGTGAACCCTCGTGCCACTAGCTTGGCCTTATATCGTTCTACGGTCCCATCAGAGTTGAACTTGGTTTTGAAAATCCACCTGTTGCCCACGACTTTCTTTCCTTTGGGAAGCTTGACCACACTCCATGTGTTATTGTCATTCAGTGCTTGCAGTTCATCTTGCATGGCTTTCTTCCATGATGGTAACGTGTTGGCTTCGTGAAAGTTGTGTGGTTCAACAACGCTTGGTATTTGACTCAGGAAAGAACGATGTGAAGAAGACAAATTGTCGTAGTTGACGTGCTGAGAAAGAGGATGCTTTGAGGCATATTTAGTAACATATTCTTGAAGTCGTGTGGGTGGATGTCTGGCACGGGGATGATTTCTTCGAGGTTCTTGAGGAACTGCAGGAGAGTACTCTTAGTGAAGTCTATGGGTATTGGAACTGGAGACAACTCAAATATTTCCTCCCCCAGTCAACTATTCTCAGAAAACTTTGAGAAAAAACTTCGAGACTCATCAAACTTGACATCTCTAGAGACTAACAACTTACTAGTGTGTGGATTGTAGCACTTATAACCTTTCTGAGTAGAAGAATATCCCAGAAACAAACACTTAGAAGCTCTGCGGTCTAACTTGTCTCAATGAGAAGACTGGATATGTACAAAGCAGGCACATCCAAACAATCGAAGATGTGATATGGTTGATCTTTCTTCCTTTTAGAATTTCATATGGTGATTTGAAGTTGAGGACACTACTTGGCAATCTGTTAATGACATATGCAGCAGTGAGGACGCCTTGAGACCATAATTTCTTAGGAACATTTGTTTGGAACAACAAGGCTCTAGTTTTCTCAAGAAGATCTCTATTTTTCTTCTCGGCAACTCTGTTTTGCTGTGGAGTTCTTACACAACTCGTATGATGAATAATGCCATGAGTGCTCAAGTAATTAGTCATGTTATTAGATGTATATTCAGTGTCATTGTCTTATCTGAGAATACATATTTTTGATGAAAAATGATTGACAACAAGATTATGAAAATTCTTGAAAGCATTGAAAACTTCACTTTTAAATTTCAAAAGGTACAACCATGTGGTTCTTGAGAAATCATCCACAAAGGTTACATAAAATCGATAACCATCATAGGATTCTGAAGGAGCTGGCCCCCAAACATCAGAGTGCACCATTTCAAAACACTTAGTTGTCTTAGATTGGGAAGTTGGAAATGGAAGTCTAGTGAACTTAGCCACATGACTGATAAACTCATATTTATATATATTTTACATCAAGTTCACTTGTCTTTTCTTAGTTAGTTTCTTATATTTTTGAGCTATTTACTTTGTTTTTATGTTTTGTGGGATTTGTCAAGCTAAGAAAAGAAAAATAGCACAAGTGGGATTTTAAGTAATAAATTTGTCAAAACTGCCTGTGCAGATCAGCTGACTTTGGAAGCAAGTTGCGAATAGCTCAGAATGAATTAGAGAATGAACCTTATATGTTTGGAAAGCTACGGATGTCTATTTTCTGGAACATTTCACGGATTGTTAATATCATTTTTCTAGAAGAAGTTATGGCCGTTTTAACATTGAAAGGTCACAAGAGACTGAGCAGTTTGTAACTGCAATGAAAGCATTAAGCCTAGCCAAAACTGATGCAGCCAAAAACAAACCAGCTGACACCTCTTCAAATATCAGAGGAAATTAAGAGGGAGTAATTGGCATAAAGACTACCTAAATAGTTACAATTGTTTTACCATTTCCTCTCACTTATTGTCATCACAAAATGGCTATTAGTGGGGGAGTTATGGAGCAGAAATGGGGCAGCAAGCATGGGCATAAAGGCTGCAGTTTTGCAGCAGAAAAAGAGGGGAAGAATTTAGAAAAAAAAAAACGAAAGAAGGCAGCAAGAAGTTGGACTTGGACGAGAAAGAAGGAAGGAAAGGGAAATCTTGGCATTCTCTTCTTTCGGTTTTATCTTCTCAAACTCATGTCTTTCTTTTGGTTTAATTTGAGAAATATGTGTAACTAATTTTTAGAAGTTGGGGGCTGTTTTGAAGCCCCGAATATGATTGCAAGTTTGTTATGACATTTCGTTGAATTACTTTTATGAATGGATGAAAATTGGTTCACTGCTTGTCTCATTGATGAATTCTTTATGTATTTTCTACGGATGCATACTTAGTAAGCATATTTAGGACTCTAATGCTATGAATATGTGTGTGCCTGCCCTTGTTGAATGAGGACCTACATATGTTCTAGACTAGTACTTGTTAATTGCGATTAACATGTGAACCAATTTCTCTAGGATAAGTAAGACAACACCAGTACTTACGAGATGCTTGAGGATGACTCAAACTCTTTCGTTCTTAATGATTTCTTCTTTGTTAAACGAACACGCCATTCCCAGATTGCATGCCAGACCAAGTTGTTGAAAACGCCATTCTCTAACATACCACACAGTTGTTATAACAGGCCGAGTCCCCAACATTGAGCCAACTTGGAGCATCTCATCTGAAACAAAGGACCTGAATGAAACAACACAACGCCTACACTAATTACCCGTTGTGGATAGTAATTCCCCAACTCGTTTTCTTAATTTGTGAACTACAATATATTTTTATATTAATTAAATCTGTTTCTGTTCTTGTTTTTGTTCTATTTAATTTAAATATCAAATCAACTCCAAAAATCCCAAAATTTGTGTGTGAGTGTAGCTTTGTGTGTCTAGTATCTGCATATAAAATTTCGTAGACTTTAGATAAGTTTAAGTTGCCCATAATTATTTTTCGGTGGCTGGTCAGTAGGACAGCAACCCATTTTTGTGACCTTTAAGTAATTAGATAAAACAATCTTCTGCGGAAAGACCCTTATTTTCATATGCTACAATAGAAAATCTTAGTGTTAATAAGGAAAATTAATAAAACATTTGTGTGCTACTTTGTGGTGTGCTTTTAATCTTACCAATGACAAAGTCTAACACTGTGAGGTTTTACAAAACTTTGAAAACAAAGTGACAACACTTGTGCAGAAGGATGACCAAGACGTTGATGCCACAATAGTTGTTCTTGAATAGATGTAAATTGGCTTGACAACATTTTGAAATTATTGACTCCTTTGACAGATAATACGTAATTCATTCAAGAAAAAACCTTCACCAATAGCCTTCTTGGTGACTCCCGATCTTGAAACACAACACCATAAGAAGAAAAAGTAACTAGACAATCCAATGATTTGGTTATTTGTCCAACAGACAGGAGTTGAAATGGAAATGAAGGTACAAACAAGGCTGTAGACTAAATATTATTTGATATGAGGTTGATTTTTCCCTTTCCAACTAATGAACCCCTCCCTTCCCATTTGCAACAGAAACATTGGATGGTTGTGGGAATTTTTTAAAATCATGTAAATCAGTTAATTTATTTGTCATGTGATCAGAGGCACCTGAATCTACAATCCAATTATCACTAGAATGACTGATATTTACAGCAGCTTGAGAAAACACCTCACAACCTGGTGTGTGTCTTCTCGTGTTACCGAAGTTTGTGTATGCTAGAAACCCAGCAATGCATTTGAGTTTCCAATTGTCTTCTCATTGCCTTTCTTCTTCTTTTCTGCATGCAGCAAATTCATTGATCAAGGCAGCATGATTTGACATGAAGTCTTTTCATACCTTCAAACACGGGTTCGTAGGACCGAAGTGGTGGTGAGATTGGCTCGAGGACTCGAAATGGTAAGGACCCTTGTTGTTCCTTGGGTTTCTTTGTTCTCTATCTAACTTTGGCTTCATTTCTGCATAAAACTCCAACATCTTTCTCTTGTATGACTAATTCCTTCGACCAATACTTTGATAGTGTGAGCATTTTAGGTATGGTCTCTTTCCTTGTACTTCTTGTCACTAAAGGCTTTTCTATTTACCGCAAAAGCTATGGCTTTCCCGACATGCCAATCTCATCATCTCCAAGTTCATGACCATGTGTCGTGTTTCTTCACGTTGGATGGCATTGCATACAGTGGCAAAGGAAGGTAATTCTGGATTCATCAAGAGATGACTTTTGGAGGTCATCATATTGCATCTCAAGATGGCGTAGTAGTTGAAATACCTTGTCCTCATCTCGCCGCCATCTTCGCAATATCTTGGCATTAGTTGTTTGAGGTCTGTACATGCCGAGTTCATTCCACATTGTCTTCAATCTTCTCCAAGGTGTTGACAAAGGAGTTTTCTCCTTGCCGCATTACTTCTGCCGTGATCTGTTTTTAGTTGAAACACTGAGTCGCATTATTCGGTTCCCATACATGTCTTGACATCACTTCAAAAAACATGTGAAGACTCAGGAATCACTGAATATTTCCAGCTATTATGGGTTCCATGGAGTTGAGACATTACAAATTGGTCTTGTGGGACACCTAAGTTTCATAGCTTGGTGAAGATACATCTAGAGCTTCACTTTTTCCATTGATGAACTCGCTCGCGAATAATCAACTCAATCGTTGGCTTTGATTTGATTGACATCTCGGCTTCAAGCATGGCTGAAGCATTGGCAGCTTGAGAACTCTCAACCTCTATGTTGAAAGGATTTTCTTCCGCCATTTTGGCAACGAAGATGAAAAAGATATACAGAAGCAGGACCGGTTAAGATTCCTCGCTCGATATCATGTTGAATTTTTGATATTGAATGTATTATTTCATCATGAATTGTGGGTACAATAGAAGAGAAATATATAGAGGATTACATAGTAAGCCAAGGTCCAATGCTAACAAGCCATGGACTCACCCTTAACCTAAGCCCTAATTTCCGGTCTTGGAACTAATTACAAGGCAAACAGCTCAACACAAACCCACCAAATATATGAAAGGTGCATGTGGTTAACCCAAACCCTAGCTCTTAAGCTAGCTAGAGGTGATAATGACCTACAACCCTAGCTTTTACTGACATGGATACAAGGCTAACCCGACGGATACAAGACTAACCGATGAGTTGATTTCAACAATATTAGATAATGTTTTGAAGACTTAAGAGGGTTAGGAAAAGGAGAGAATCATATCATAACTTGTCATGTTATGAGAAAGATATACATATAATTGTTTATAATCGATGGGTGAAACTCAAGAATTTCCTAGTTGTTAATAGATTTGCCTTTTAAAAGATGTATAATAAACATTTTTACGCTTATAAAGAAGTTGCTCAAAGAAATAATAATAAGAGAAAAAAAAAATTACTTCAGTAAATGTTTGCAAGTAAGGCATTAACTGGTACGTACTCACTCAAGATTTTTCCCATTAACCGATCACAAAGTAATTTTATTATATTTATAGAAGATAATACACTGTGCTTAGTCTGCACTTCTTTACAAATACATCAAAAGCAAAACCAGAAGATGATCACAACCATAACACTTATTTTTAAGCCAAAAGTGCCCCACAACCATGGCTACTTTGGACCGACTAGAGAAAACATACAGAGAAAAGCCATACAATCTTTGACTGATCATATAGTAAAGGTAACACCCAAAATACCATAGAAACATGTGATCAATTTAGGAGTATGCGTCTGGGTGGCTCCTCAGGTAGCTCTCAACAGCCTTGAACAAAACCATGGGCCTTTCTCCCCTTGCCAGCCTTGACGTGCTCTTTTCCCTTGACCCCAACATCTCCCTTTGGTGTGGTAGTGGCTGCTGCTCTGATGATGGAACCACTTCCAGATGCCACCAACTTGATCTCGTAAGAGACCTTCTCAACGGTGTCTGTCAAAGCATCTCGAAAGTGTAGGCGCATGAGCGGTTTGCTTCGTCGAATCGATCCTGTGCTTCAAGTGAAGCCGTACTGGTTGCCTGCGAGACAATAAAAACATATATTGTGAGGTTATGAATTTAGGACGCACACATATTCATATAGAAATCCACCAACACTATAACAGTCTGACATCAACATGTATACGTGTTGATATTAAACGAAACCATCAAAATCATTAACAATGCTAACTGACTCCTTCACCAGTAGTGATTTTCTTCTTTGATGGTTCCGGGGCCACTGTCTCCTTCAAGGGTCTCAGCATGCTCGAATGCCTGGGGTGCAATCTTGGGGATGAGGTTGTAAGCACGAGGACGAAGGCCTTGAACAATCTTGTTGGTGGAATCTCAGAGGTGTACTTCGTTGTCAAATGTGTAGACACCCATGATGATAAAAAAAAAAAAAAGGTTGAAAAATGAGCAAGGGAAGGGGAACAACAACTACAAAGGATGATGGTTTTAGTGAAGGTTGAGAGTACTGTGTTGAGATGAGTACTGAGAGGTGGTATTTATAGGATTAGAGTTTGGGGCATCTTGTCATTTGATCATTCGAAGCCTCCAAATTTACCAAGGAACTTAAAATGTTTAATAAAAATTTGTGGCACTTGTGTATTGGATATCTCCAAGTGGCAATATGGTTTAAGATTCATTTGAGACTCATTGCAAATTAATTTGGACCATTTAATGGCCGTACCATTGAATGGTACCTCGGCAGACTACTGAATGGTACCGCACTACTGAACTAATTCTCACTCATCGCAAAACAAATTGGTTGTTTTTCGTCAAATTGCTTTAGTTTATCTTGTTTGTCATGTGACAAAATTTTATTACGTCTTTTACTTAGTGTTATTATTTTTTTTTTGCAAAATTAGTTTAATACTTTTTGCATAATCAATTTAGTACCTTATTTTGTAGAAATAGTTAAATACTTTTGCAGAATCAAATTAGTACTTTTGCATAATTACTTTAGTACTTTTGCAGAAGTAGTTTAGTACTTTTGCTGAAACATTTTAATACTTTTTGCAAAAATAATTTAGTTTTTTATTGCATAAATAGGTTTGTATAGTACTTTTTGGAAAAATTAGTTTAGTGCTTTCTGCGAAACCAGTTTAATATTTTTTGCATAAACAGTTTAATACTTTTGGCATAAACAATTTGGTTGTTTTTCTCTTCAAATTTATTTATTCAAGTTTTTTTTTAAACTTTTGAACACTAAGTTTTTCTACAACTATGTAAGTCTTTATTTACATGCTTGTTCAAGTGTTAAGTGTTGATGCACATTAGTTATTGTAAAGTGTTTTTGTTAAGCAATTGATATAAAAAATTATTACTTTTTAATAGTTCAATTTTTTTTCCGAAAGAAACAACCATATAAATTTTATTAGAACCAACATTATCACAAGCATTTGATTCGAATCTTAGTTGTGGTATATGTTGCCTTTTTATTTTCTGTCCAATAGCTGGTTCGTGGAGCACGTGTGCGTGAGCTACATTCTCCATGTCAGCTAAGGCATATTTATTGTGCTAAAAAATTAATGTGGATCCATATTCTTTTCATGGAAGAATTGAAAAGTTATGATTTTGGATAGGCTATAATGCCTATATATATTCTTTCTTCAACGTGGGGTCCATATATTCTTTCTTTATGTAAGCGTTGAAATGTTTGTAAGTATTTTAGCCGAATTTTTCTATGAAATATAAGTTATTTTGTCCTTCCTCCTTTTTACATTAAGGAGTGTGAGATAAATTGATTTTGAAAAGAATATATTCTCACACTATCATTCTCGCTTTGTATTTCCAAAGTGTGATTAAGATACATTCATATAATTGATGTTCTCAAGTTCTCATTTCTTTTCCCAAATCAATTTATTCAAAAAAAAATCTGGAACTGAACCGGAAATCGAATCGAAAACCAAACCGAGAACCGAACCCAGCCAAACCAAACAAAGCACTCAAATCGGCTCTCAGCCCCTGGCTGCCAAATTGAACTATTGAAACTGAATTTACTTTACTTGGTAATGGTATATGTTGCCTATTTATTTTCTTTCTGTGCTATATTAGCGCGTGGAGCATATGTGCGTTAGCCACATTGTCCATGTGTCAGCTAAGGCACATTTATTATGCTAGAAATCAGTGTGGGATCCATATATTGCTTCTTTATGTAAGAATTGAGGAAAAATTTTGAGTGGTACGTACTCATTTAATGGTACGGTTATTGAATTTGTTCTAGATTAATTTGTGATGGGCTCCAAATGAATCTTAAATCATTCAATAGACGTACCATTGAATGATACGTACTATTGAAGCTTAACTCAATAATTAAAAGTTATCATTTTTAATGAAAGGGGAATGCTAGCAGACTCGCTTATTCCTTCCACGTGTGTCTCATCTCTCTCATAATTAATTGCATGTTGGGACCTCTCTTAATCCAATAACCATGTTTCGTTGATTATGTTTTGATTTTCTATCCCTCTCTCTTCACCCAGAAGAAACCAAACGACACCATTTCCTCGACTCTCCATTTGAGAGGAATATCTACTCTACTTCCACTCGATTCAAGATCAAAATTTTGGAAAACAATCTTTGTGTTTTCTGGAGAATAGAGCCTGTGGGCATTTTTTTTTTATTTTAAATTCTGAAAATGAAGGGTTATTTTTCTCCCTCTCTACAATTTCAAGCATCATAGCTCAATTGCTCCATCTAGAAAAATTAGGAAAGACTCATTCGTGAGAATTACCGCTAACAGTGCTAAGATTCCAAGATTGAAATTCAATATATAACTAAACGTGTATATGAAAACATTGTTCATAAGCCGCCGGCTAAGTTTTTGGCTTCGCTTGTTCGGCTCTTTCTCACAAAAAGGCCGCTCGCTTGGGTTATGTAGGGTTCCATGTCTTCGTTTCTTCTTTGTTTCTATTCTTTTTTGAACGAAAAAAGCCCCATTTGTGCTAACTCTCAGTGACTCTCAGTGACTCTCTCTCTACTCCAGCCAAATCGAGACCGCACCACCACCATCTTCATCTTCTTTTGCAAATTGGTTCAGCTAAAGCCCAAGAACCAACAACCCAATCGGGTTCAACCCGCCGAATTTGTGGACAATTCAGGGCGATCGAGCTTAGGTTGTCACCGATCGGCCCTGATCAACTGAGGTAACCTTTGCTGATGAGATCAGAAGTATCACGATCTTCATCTTCTTCAAATTTGTGAAGTAGTTGTCCAATTGCTCATCGATTTGGTTCCCTAATTCTGCTGACTCTTTGTCCAATTTCTAGGACGATCCAGGTGGTTGACGAGTTTGCAGAACCCAACAAACTTACTCTGTTCTAAATCATTAGTCCTTGGTACAAAGATCTGCACTAACACGCTGGTAAGCTCTTAAATTTTTTTAATACGCTTTTTGAATGGAGTTACCTGGCTTTTGAATTGAAATGTAATGGGACTTATTGTATATGTTTAGATGTTGATATTGATATACACAAGTTATAGCATTAATTTCTGATTGATTCTAAAAGTTTCTCGACAAATACTAAATTCTTCAATTTCATACCTTTAAACTTTTTTATTGCTCATCTCTCATGGAAAATTTAGAACTTTAGTCCAGTTGTAATACATAACATGTTTGACTGAATTTGGTTTCATATCATTTTGGTTTCCAGTTGTGCGCACAAACAAACAATTATCCGATTCCCCAAGTCCTTCCCCTCAAGGTATTCACTTTCATCTCCTCACTCTTCGATTCTTATATACATTTTAATTTTCTTTTATACACTATTTTATGTTTGGTTACTGAGGAATGCATGGGAAAATTTATGCAGGTGAGATTTAAAAAAAAAAAAAAAAAAATTTTAATTGGGATTTATGTTTTGGCATCTTGATGTTAGAAACTTTATTTTGATTATTTCACTTTTCTCGTTATTTTACTTAAAATAATGTATGAGCTACTATGTAGTCTATCTTATTGCACTTGAACTATGCTTGCATCAATTTACAACTTCATGTTTCTTATGTACCGATGCATGATACATGATTCTGTGTAACCAGTACAGCCGGTGCCTCTAGCCGCCTATAACCCCTTCTGTATACATATATATATATTAATTTAATTTTGTAGCCTATGATTGTTCAAATGGTAGCTATTTACTTATCTATTTTTGGACATGCATGCTTTCTCAAGGTCATCCTTCATATGCACCGACTGCATATGCAACAGTTACTTTAATTTTTTTTTGTGATTACTATTTCATAATAAATGCCCCAAATTTAATGTTTACTTTGCTAATTGTGCTTTTGCTAATTGGGATAGTGTATCTGCCTACTGGAAGGAAGTCCACCTGGTCGTTCTCTCCAAGTGGCTGGCGATTTAATCACTGAGGTTGTGCTCCAACAGGTCAGTTCATTTTTTCATTTCTACAAAATTCGGTTTTCCTTTTGATTAATCTATTTATCATTGCATTTAAATTGTATTCGGTATGTATGTTTATGAATTAGTTTGCAGTTTGGGCTTTGAACTCTTACTTTTGCTTCAAATAAGTTTTATTTCCAATGTTTCGTAATGCAATATGTTTGATTGCTTTTTTATCCTACGCCATATTTATGTATTATTTGTTGTTTTACTTATGGTTATGCCATGACTGTGTGTAATCTGTTTGCGAAGGAAGATATATGTTATGATCACTTATAAAGTTGCAACTTTCTAATGGAAAAACAGTTTTATAAGTAATGGCAGGAGAAGAATTGTTATTTCGTCTATTGAATTCTTGCTGACTCTTTGTCTTTCTTTTGTTAAAACACGGACAAAAGTTTGATACCACTGGTGCTTAGTTGAAGAGAATTTTTGTATGTGAGTATGTCACCCAAATATCAAGATTCTTACTTTATCAACTAAAACATAATAATTACTAATTACCCCAAATGGAAATTTAAAAGTCGTTATGTTTTGGGGATAAGAAAGAACTAGCATCTGGTTGATTTTAATGGAATTAATTTAAATACATGTCTATATATGTTGATAAACTTCAATTGCGTATTTTTTCCTCATTTTTTACTGTTAGTCAAGAACCTGACTTCTTACAATTTTTAATGGGCTTCATTTCAAATCTTTATGTATCAATAGGGACTAGGAAAACTCTAAGCATCATTTGTAGTGCTTTGCAGTGGGTCGTTGATAGGAGGGAACAACAGAAGTCTGAAAACAGGGTTGAATATGATCTTAATGGTGCTAAAGATAAAAAGATTAGATTTTTATTAATGGGTTTTGGATTTTGATTTTGAACTGCTAAATATCTGTTTGGTTTGTGAGAAATCAATGGGAAAAAAAGAGAGCAGAGTTTCTTCATATACAATTTTTGTATTTTGTTTGTTTGAATTTTCCCGTGAGTTTTCCCCAACAAAACAATGCTACATATCTGAAATGAAATGTAGCAATGATATATGTGAACTAAAATGTAATTTTTGTAGTTTTGACAGATTGTTGGTTGCTGCAATTATAGAAGAATTAGGGGCAGATTTTGTACAGTATGCATTGCTGTAGCGCTGCTTGCCAGAGGTAATTATATATTGTTTCTGTCAATGTGAACTAAAATGTTTTTATGTGAATGTGAATTGTAATGTCACATGTGTATGTGAAATAAAATGTGTATGTGAATCTGAAATAAGTTGATATATGTGAACTGAAATTGAATGATGGTGTTCAACGTGCTTTCTGCAAAACGTAAGTAAATTCAACGATGAGGGTTTTTTGAGTAATTGAGGTTTGATGAGAGAAACTCATACTAAAACTGTAAACAAAAACAATTGTGTCAAATGCAACGGAGTGAAGTTCATAATGAAAACCTTTCCTTTTTCTTCGTGTTCATATTCTTTTAGTTTTCTTACTATTTTTTCTTTTCGATAGATTAATTAAATTTTATTAATTGTTTGTAATTTTTTAGAGGCAGATTTTGACAATCAGTATGCTAAATGGAGAGTATCAGCCTATACCATTGAACTCTAAAAATAAACTGTGTCAATATGTCTTTCTTTCTTTCCAAACAAATGTTGTACTCTTTTAACTGTGCAATTATTGTGACCTAAGATATGATTATTGTGACCTAATACACCTCACAAGTAGTTGCTTTACTATATTTTATTCTCCTCAAAATATGGTTGTGAATTTGAATATGAACCAGCTTGATAAATTTGCGTTCTCAAGTGCTGTTTTTTTTAAGTAATTGATTAATAGTTGGATTGCATAAATGTCATGTTAAATAGATGGTAATATTGTCTTATCATTATTTAGCTAGATATATTAATTGCATAAATGTATGCTTGCGTTAACTTTTAATTCATCACCAGAGTTACAACGTCATTCTTTAATAAGTTGAGGTTTTTTTTTTTTTCCTTTTTCTCTATTCCACTCCTGTTTTGGCTTTGATGTTTGGCCTCCTTTAATTAAATGTGTGCTTCTTTCTGTTATTTGTTGAAACGCAAAACCCTATACAAACAAAGCAAGGGTAATCATGGAGTATTATTGATAAAGATTCATTCTTTTTTTAGGCTAATTTTGTTTGCTTTCTCAAAACAATTTGGCTAATGAAGAGACTCTGTTTTTGTATAGATATACGTATGGGGAAATTGCCAAATAACTTTCCATCTATCCCAGATATTCTTTTTTTTTTTTTTTTTTTTACAATTATTTGGTTTATTCAGTTATTTTTCTCCCAGTTATCAAATCAGTTTACCCGCATTGGTTCAACATTCAATTATTTTTCTCCCCTTTATCAAGCAGATAGTACTATTGATGGGTATTGATATTTCAAGTGATGAAATTTAATTTGTAATTTAATTCGTGGGTTTTGCATTGGTTTATAAATGGTATTCTGCATTTAACAATTACCATGAAGTTATAATTTGTAAGAATGATAAAAGGTTTTAGGTGTTTTTAAGGTTAGTCTTTATCATATACAGAAAATTTCAATTGGTGGAAATTGTATTTGGAATTTTTGATATGGGTTGTCTCAGATTTTTGGTTTGATTTTCTGGGATTAATTGATTACTGTCTATTGCTAAACAAAATAACGAAATACAAGAAATCTGACCCAATGTAGTCTGTTTAGTTTATGAGAAAATGGATAGAATTAAAAACCCAGCACAACCAAGCAAACAAATAAAATAAAGTTCTAAATATTCATCCAATTCTCACCTGCTAAACGCAAAATAAACATGCAGCAAGTTGAATTAGGTTTTATTGGTTAAAATCATGTTTCGGTACTGTAATTTTTCTCTTTACATGTGCTAAACCTAGTCATTCATGTATTATACAGTGCATTGTTATAGTATTTAATTATGTGGCAATTTCTGGAATTGAAATTCTAAGTTGACTGCATAAAAACTTAGCTTCCTTTTTTCTGATTTAATGTAGAATTTTGGTTTTGAAGGTAGTGGTTTGGGTTGGTTCAACATTTTACATATTTTTTTGTTCCAGTCTGTGAGAAAGATTAATGAAAATTGTTCTTTGGAACACCATCTATGGACTTCTGATTATGATTTACCCCTTATAACATCAACTCTACTGCTTTTGGTTTATCCTCTAGCTTTTTGTTTGCCCTTTTTGTCATATGTTTAAATTTGTACTTGCGCAGACTGATGAAGAAGTAGAATATTAGAAGAAAAGGTTTGCTGGAAGTCAAACTGACAGAAAAGAGAGGGAATAAGCTGAAGCAGTGGAGGTGTCTGCACAACTCAAGAAAACCAAAGTTTCAAGTCAGAATTCCTTTACTTAAACTATACTAAGTTTTTTTCCAAAACACGCACCCTTAATATGGTGATATTTTGAGGCATGCACCCTTACTTTGGGCCTCTAATTATGGACCTCTGTTTGTGAGTTATAACCGTACATTTACCGTTATAAATTTTTTTACGGTTAAGTGATATGTAACCGAATGTCCTAATCAATTGATATGATGGACATAAAATGGAAAATTTGTTTTGCATGTGAACAGTGTAAATTTTATTGAGAAGAAAAGGAAACAAGTTTGAAATTTTGTTGTAATTGGTGAGAAAATGAAATTAAAAAGTGTGTAATCTGGTGGAGAATTGGCAGCTGGTGTGAAAAAAAGGAGATTAAGAGATTAAATTAATGATATTTATAGTGGAAAAAGGAATTGGTTTGCTTATAGATTGGAAAATTAGTCCACTGGTGTCATAGGCAGTAAAAAGTTTTTTATGGGAATTAGCAAAAGGGTTAAACTAGATTTTTTCAGTGATTTTCTCTGTTTTTTTTTATTGTTGTTGCAGTTAGAAAGCTTTGGTCAGTTTGAAGAACTTCATAGCACTTGATATAAATTAAAAGAAAACCAGTTCAATGGCTTACAATGTGTAAGGTAACTTTTCAAATATATATAAAACTTTTGTAACCTTCTCGAACCATTTTTATTAAATAATATGTTAAGGTTTTGTAACCAAAATCTATCATGAAGAGATTTTTTGTAACCATATATAATGTAAGAGCTACTATCGATCCAAAGCCACAGGAAGTTCCCCTATGGAATATGTTGATGTAATATTTTTTTGCGTGTAAATAGTACAAAGTTCTATAATCTTTTGTGTATTAATACTACTATTGATCCAAAGGCACATGAATTACGTTTGTGGAATGTGGCAGATCAAATCTTTTTAAAAAATAATCATTCATATAATTTTCAATCCCGCAGCAACGCGTGGGTTTATATCGAGTACTAGGGAATTGCTTTGCTTAATTCTGTGCAAATTTTTAATAACTCAGGTATCTTTGCAAAAAATTTATAATCTTTATTGGTAAATTGAGTGTGAGTTTTCTTCCAAATTGATGATGCTACAGTGAAATTCTGATGGTACAAAGTTTTGTACATACGACAATTTGTATCTAATTAACCGCATCTGTTTTCCTTTTTGCAGGTCCTCAAAATTAGCTCCAGAATAATAAAGCACATCTCTGTCTTTGCGGCTTCGATTTCATGGTTAGTCCTCTATCTCTCTATCATTTTGCTTAGGATGTTCTCTGTCTCTTGCTCAATCTCTATAGTTATATGTTGTTTAAAAATTTGCAAAGTTTGAATTTCTTTATAAGTTTCTATGATTCTCCCTTTAATTGAATATGTTAATTTAAAGGCTCATACGAAACATAACCAATATCTAAGAATAAATTAGCTTTGAGAAAATATCCATGTATTGTTAAAATGGTTGCTCTAAATTACTCATTTTAAAATATCTTATTTCTATGCTGCTCCTTCTTTCCATGTTTAAATCTTCCATATGTTTTCTGTCAATAGGAGCTCCTTTGGTACTCATGTTTTTTAGTTTCCGTCAAAATTCCTCATCAAGGTGTTGTGCTGTGCGCTTTCTGCAGATCAAAATGGCTAAATATCTAAGTTAAAAGAACAAAGTCTTTGAGTGTAAGTCATCACTCTTATTCACATCAATAGCCTCCACTTAAAAATGCTAGCACCTACCATTGAAATCACATTGTCACAATTGTTTCTTTTTGGAAGCAACTGCTATGGTGTTTCTCTTCATGCAAATTGGTAGCAAAAAATCTATACGCAAAGACTTTATTCTTTTTACCTGTTTTAAATGTGCAACCAATTGCTTGATTGAATAATCACTATATAAGGTTATTCCACTTCTAATGCTAGCTGTGAAACAAATTCAATATATAACTAAACATGTATAAAAAAACATTGTTCATAAGCCGCCGGTTAAGTTTTTTCGGCTTGGCTAGGCTCTTCTCACAAATGAGGTGTCGACTCGGCTCTTGGCTATTAGTTCAGCTCAACGAAATGATGGAAATGCTCCCATCTTCTGCTTCAGCCTCTGGATCCTTCGGCTGGGATGACGATTTTGCCCCCATGTTTTTGTGCGACGCGTGGATTTCTATAACCTTCCACTCTTTTTGTTTTCTCTTGCAGCTCGATCATTCATATTCCACTTCTCCTCCTCGATCATCTCCGGTGCTGCTGCTGCTGCTGCTCCTCTTCCTCGATTCCTTTAAATTTATCTCTCTCTCTATCTCTCCCTCTCTTTGATTAGTCGACCTCATGCGGGCCAAATCTCTGCAAGAAAAGGTTTGGGTTTCGTTTTCTCCCTATTAGGATTTTGATTTTTTGATATTAAGGTAATAATTTTGATTTGAGTTGATATTGTTTAGGCTTGGATTACTCTTTTAGATTAGCCAAAAATCCCTAATTTGGATTTACCCAATTTTTTTAGGTTTGTGTGATTCTCCCTTTCATTCTTTGTTTGCAAATAAACGTTTTTTTGGTGCTTCTTCTGGTTTTGCAGATCAGCCATGGAAGGAGGCAACGAGCAGAATGCCACGATGCTGCGCAAGAGGAACCTCGAGAACCAAAAAGCCGCCAAGGGTAATTCAGTAATTCTCTTACCATCTCAATTTTGCTGCACAAATCTTCAGAATTTCTTAGATCTGTACGTGAATATTTCAATTTTTGAAGTTCCTGATCAATTGGGATTTCTTTTTTGTTGATGATTTATTTAGGAAGCCAGCTTGAGGCCAAAAAGAAGGCCATGAACATCCAGGTAGTCTCTTATACAATCCTTGACTTTAATTTGTTTTAATTTAGATGGTTTTTTTCCGTTTTGCTTTTTGTAAATATAGGAAAGTTTTTCTGTATAGATTGGTAACTCCCTATGCCCTTGAAGAATGGAATGAATATTATGGTTACTAAGATTTTGAAGCTACAACCGTTCATGTGAATTAGACTGATCATCCTTTTGTTGAAAGTTCAATGTTAAGCGATGACGTAAAGCTTTTCAACATGATGTTTGTATAGAGTTTTAACCGAGGGATTATCACTCTCATTCACATAAATGTGTTCCATTTCAAAATCTTAGTAACTTGGTCTAAATGAAGTATTAACTACTTATTCTTTCAAATTTCTATAAATTCTCTTTGGTATGTTGTCTTGGTTGTTAAACTAAAATTCATCATTTTAATATTTAAAGTATAGGGCTATAGAATAAAACACCATCATATTACTTTCTTTGTCTACATATTGGTAACTTCCAATTCTCTTGAAGATGAATGGAATGAATATTGTGCTTACTAGGATTTTGAAGTAGAAACCATTGATATGAATGAAAGTCATCATCCTTTGCTTAAAACTCCAGTGTTGAGAAAAGATGTAAAGGTTTTGTATAGAAGGTTTGTGTTTTCCACTTAATACACACATAGCTTTGCATGATTGGTGAACATTGGATCACATTTTTCCAATTGTTTATTTTTGGAAGCAAATTTTAAGATTTTAATCCAATTCCATTTCAATGTTGGTAGTTGTTTACAAGTGTCTTACCTGCTTTGTTATCATTGTTTTATCAGTTTAACAAATAGTTAATTCTACCATTGCTCTTATGAAATGCATTTTATAAATCTAGATTATAAGTAGTACTTTCGTATTCGTATGGGGACCATGAATTATGAAACACAGAATATAATTTGGTATGAAATTGGTTAAGAATTCATTCCTGGTGAAAATTTTCAATACAATTTCAATACAAAATGAGACCGTTCATAGTAAAACATGATCATTATTTTTTTGCTAATGGTCATGCTAGGGTTGTGTTAAGTGTTTTTTTGTTTCTTTTATAGTACCAAAAAAATTATATTAGATGTCTAATTGCAAAGATCAAAGAGTTTATAGTGCTTTTAAATTAAATTGATCTCAAATTAAGCTGTTATATAATTATGAGAATTGATTAATTGATAACCTATTTTTTGTTTAATATCTATGACTTTAATTTATTATAGAAGTTCTTTTCAATGATAGGATTTTAGGAACTAATCATGTACAAAAACATGAATAATATCTATTTAGATGCTCATTAGTAGATTGCTACTACTATATGATTATCATTTATGTCTGTCTATTGATCTAACTTTATTTTTTTCAAGTTTGAACTACTTTGAGGTTTTATTTTGATTCAAATATGACTTATTAAGTATCATTCATCATTTTATTCTTCAAATTGATATACATTAATTTGCAATATTGAGAATGATATGTATTTTTTACCCTTATGGTTAATACATGAGTCTATTAGTGTGATTACTTTGTACTACACCATTTATTCAAATCTCATACAATAGTCAGCATGGATAAGATGAGATGAAACAATATACCAGTGTATAAATAGATATAATCCTTCAAAAGTGGAATTAGTCAAAGCTATGTTGTTGTATACAATGTTTTCAATTAAAGACTAAGTTTTATCTATTTGTTTTGTTTGCAGGTGTGAAATTCGTCTTTGGAGTTGAAATTATTGTACAAATATGTCAATGCCAAGTTTGCCAACTAGAATTAGTAAACGAAAAAAAACCTTTGAAATAAATCATTCGGAAAGCTTTAGTGACAGAAAAGCTGATAGCATTACTACACATTTTATTTATAAGCATTTGTCTCGACCTTCATACAAAACACTTAAAAGCACGGAAATTGCTGAATGTAGTAATGTTCATGTAACTAATAACATTGTAACTCAAAATGAAATTCATTACTTTAATAGAAACATTGTCGGTCAATCTGTATTTCACCAAAATAGACCATGTATGATTCTTTTTCTATGTATGTCTCGACCTTCATACAAAACACTTAAAAGCACGGAAATTGCTGAATGTAGTAATGTTCATGTAACTAATAACATTGTAACTCAGAATGAAACTCATTACTTTAATAGAAACATTGTCGGTCAATCTGTATTTCACCAAAATGGACTATGTATGATTCTTTTTCTATGTATAATTTTTTTTCTAAATTATAATTTAATTGTTTGACCACCCTTCCATCTTTTTTGCTGTAAATATGATGCTGCTTAGAAGACCACCATTTTTTGTTGTAAACAAAAAAACTACTCTTTTAACAATGTGTCAAAATCATACCTACTTTATAAAATATATTGCTGCTGCTTGCAAATGTTATATCAATTGTTAAATAAAATGCAACATTTTTACCATATGATGTAATATTTACAACATAATACCTTCACAAATAAAACACATTAAACAAACACTTTCTTCAACTGTTCCCGCAGCAACGCGCTGGCACTGTTTCTAGTTCAAGCCATACATACATCCTTTTAAAGAATAAAACAAAACAAGATTGAGTTATTGAGTTAAGAGGTGGCCCGACCAGACAATTAGTTTCAAGGAAGAGAAACACGTGGATAGCAATTCTCTTTATGACATATAAATTATGTTTTTTGTCCATATGTAATGCTCTTTTTACATTAAAGTGTGAGAATAAATTAATTTTAAACTTGCTATTCACGATCACTTCACATAAGATGATATATCACAAGGTTTCAATTTTTGCATTTTACACCACATAGTTTCTGAATTGCACCAATTTAACGTCTTCGTCAATTTCACTGTCTAATCAGACGTTAAGTGGTGATGTGGCATAGACTTGGCCCACATTTTAAGCACTTGTTGACCATCAATTTCATAAAATGATTAAAAGAGTAAAGTACTAAACATTGAAATTGACGGTCAACGAGTGCTTGAAATGTGAGTCAAGTCTATGCCACATCACCACTTAACGTCTAATTAAACGGTGAAATTGACGGAGACGTTAAATTGGTGCAATTCAGAAACCATGTGATGTAAATTGAAAAAATTGAAACCTCGTGGCTCATTTTGCAAATGACCCCCAAACCTTGTGGTGTAAATTGCAGTTTACCCTTAATATAATATAAATATGTGTTCTTCTCAATAATCCAAGTTAATTACAAATTTAAAAGGGGAAATGCTAGCCGGACTCTCGCAAAAGCGAGTTCAGCGGGACTTTCTGCCACGTGTAGTTTTAACAATTAGGGCAGCTTCAGCGGGGGAAGCCCCTCGGGGGGAAGTGGATCAAACAGAGCCCAATCGCACTGAGGATGAGGTACAACGTGCACGAGCTCGATGGATAGTGAAGGCCTGAGCAGCGGGCCTGTGAAGAATTAACAGCTCGAGCCATCCAGCGGGTGTGATGTCATGGCTGACGTCATCCTAGTGTCAGCCAAATTTTAAAATGTTTTCTGTCAAGCGCGTGCACCTCACGCTCGAGTGAGGGCTCGTCAGCCGACAAATTTCAGCGGGTGGGGCGTACGATCCACTTCGGCCGAAGTTACCGTTGGGAAGCCACGTGGCTTCCCATAGATCGTGCGATCTTAACATCTCTTTAATTTGAGCCGTCCGATTTGCAACAGTAATAAAAAAAAATTGGATTTAATATCAACCGTTGGATCTCAGATCAATGGTTGATATTATTCTCCTTTATAAATTAAAAAAAAAAGTTTTAAAATTAAGAAATATTATCGTTGTGACACGTGGCACAATATGGAGTGTTGGAATTAAATTTTTTTAAAATCCAACGGCAGAGATTAATTAGTTGAATAAAAAATTTTAAAAAAATTTTAAAAAATATATAAAAATCTGGAATTTTTTTTTTGTAAATTTTTTAATTTTTTTTTACTTTTCTATAAATACCTTGGCATTATCATCTACCTTACACCACAATTCCATATTTTCTCAACAACTTTCAACCACATTCCTATCTTTCTCTCAAAGTTTCAATCCAATTTGTTTCAAACAAAATGACTACTGGTGTAGGTACGAATTGGACGCTTCTTGAAGATGTTGCGTTGTGTGCTAGCTGGATTCAAATCACTCATGACTCGGTTTCGGGTAATGAGATGCAGTTGCGAGAAATGTGGAGTCTTATTCATATATACCTCTTATCTTGAGAAAATGGGTGGGCAAAGAACCAAAGATTCATTGTGCAGTCGTTGGAAATTACTTAGCCAATCGTTTAGTAAGTGGAGAGACGTCTTGACACAAGCTAGTGCTAATCTTCGAAGTGGAGAAAATTTAGCGGATCAGGTAACAATATATTATTTATTTGTTTGTATTATTTAATTGTTAGGTACTTTCATTATAATTATTTGTTACCTATTTTCATTATAATTATTTGTTTTGTATTATTTATTTGTTACCTATTTTCATTATAATTATTTGTTTGTATTATTTATTTGTTACCTAATTTCATTATAATTATTTATCCTCTCGCATTGTATAGGAACTTCAATCACAAGCTTGGTATGGTGCCAAAAGCAAAAGCAAAAACAAAACATTCACCCCGTTTGAATGTTGGAATATTGTCAAAGATTGTCCTAAATGTCGTTCCATTCTAAAACGACGTCGGAAATACGTATCAGGGAATGCACTGTTACGGACAAAATAATCGTCCAAGAGCTCCTGACCTCGTCGTTGCCTGTTTCTATCAATGTTTATAGCACGGTTGGACCTGCAGATCAGAGCCACAACTTGGATGACTCGACGGGAATGTGAGGCTCTTGCCATTCTTGATTCGTCATCTCTCCGTCTACGCTCGTCATCCTTTTCCATCTCATTTTGGGCCCAATCCCAGTCATTAAACGTTCCTTCTGATTGGTTAAACAATTCTTACTCTTCTTGATCGATTTCCCACATCATCTTTGAAGAAGAAGAAGAAAACATTGTAAGAAGGAAGCAGAAACTATGAATAATGATAGAGATCTTGAGATAATTGGTGTGAGATTTCTGAGGATGGACGGTGGATTATATCGAGGATTCAGAAATGATTAGGTTGTAGATAATGCCACGTGACATGCCGTTCGTTAAAAATCGAGTGGAAATCTATCATCAATGATTGTAATCGGATTGTGACACGTGGCATGACGTGATTGGTTAAAAATCTTATCGGAAATCCATCACTAATAATTGTCTTTTTCGATAATGACACGTGGCGCAATGACAACAATTAAAAATCTTGTCGGAAATCTATCACGAATAATTGTTTTTGCGGATAATGACACGTGACACCACGAGAACGATTACAATTCTTATCCAAAATAACAAATAAAATTATTTTGAATTATTTTATAAATAAAAAATACAAATATTTTATTAGTATTGGCTTTTCGGATAATGACACGTGGTGCAACAAGAACGATTAAAAATCTTATCCTAAATTACAAATAAAATTATTATGTATTATTTTATAAATAAAAAAAAATACTAATATTTTATTGCCAATTGCCAGGGCAACTCCAGTGCAGGGGTGGAGATGCAAAAGGCAATTGCAAGGAGAATACACTGTTTATTAAGGGCAATTACTATTCACTGGGTGGATTGAATAGTGAATTGCCTCGGCGGGGGGGGGGGGAGAGGGCTCCTACACTGGAGTTGCTCTTAAAATGACTGGGGGGTGGGGGCGCCACATAGAGGATTAAAAATAAATAAAACTCTGAATATCTCCTGGAAAAACCAAAAGGCGTCTTAACTCCATCTCTTTCTTCGTCATCGACCACATCTTTGCTTCATCCTCTTCATCGTCCTGACCCGTCTAGCTCTAAGTTTAAGTTAAACCTCATACAGCCCTTCATGATGTCATCAAAATAGAGACCGCAATCAAGAATTTGGTTCCCCCACCTAACATGCAAACCGATTCACCAACAAAAGTACTATTGAAGCAAATGGTAACGGACATGAGAGCCAAATATGATAAATATTTTAGTTGTTACCTTGAATTGAACCTATTACTCGTGATTGCCCTTGTTTTAGATCCAAGGTTCAAGTTAAGGCATGTCACTCATCTTCTTAGAAAGCAATTATCCGAAGTTGATGCGTAAATTAAAAGTAATGACATAAAAGATGTGTTGCACGCCCTTTATGAGGAATACGCCCCAAGGTTTAATGGGGGCAAGCACATGAAAATCCCCACAGCTCCAAGGCCTTCTTCTACTTCATCACCAATTGTTGAATCGGCGGGAGATGATTGATGAATGGATTGATTATGTGGAAGAGAATGAGGAGCAAGTGGTGGAAGATGAGGTGGATTCATATTTGTTGGATCCTTTGGAGAAGGTCGACAAAGAAACCAAGGGCACTTTTAAAATTCTCTCATGGTGGAATACTAATGGTTGCAAGTATCCTATATTGGCGGGAATTGCAAAAGACATATTTACTATTCAAGTATCTACCGTGGCATCGGAGAGTGCTTTTAGCACCGCGGGGGGGGGAGAGAGTTATTTCGGATTTTAGGAGTTCTTTAACTCCTAAATCGGTGGAGGTATTAATTTGCATGCAAAATTGGTTGAGGGGTGATGATATAATTACTTTGGAGGATGATGCACCTTCATTGGACCACCTAGAGTTCTACGAAAGTATTGAAGCACTCTTCTTATTTGTTGTAATTTTTTGAAATTTATCATTTTATGTGGTTTGAATGTTTTTGGAAGTTTATAATGACTAATATAATTTAAATTGTTTATGCTTGTATGATGTAGAGTTGTCCAATCCGGGTTCAAGCATCTCTTCTCTTTCTATTAATCGACAAGGACCACAACCACAACAAGAAGCATCGCCTTCACAAGCTCCTACTCGGCCTTCTCAAGGATTCCCTTCACGGGCTCCTCCAAAGTCTCCTCAAGTTTCAAAAATGCCTCAAGCATAAAAAACAAAAGCTCCTTCAAAGCCTCCAAAACCTTCAAAGAGCACGAGTGTAAGGGGTAAGGGTAAGCGGAAAGGTTGAACAATGTTGCATTGCTTTTTAGGTTGAACAATTTATTTATTTTTTGTTTGAACATTGAACTTTGAAGTTGAAGACATTTTGATTTGAACTTAAACTTTGTATGAACTTTAATATGGCTACTTGAACTTGAACTTTGCTTTTTTTTTTCATTTGGGTTGTACTTAATGCCATAAGGCATTTCGTTTCAATGCTTGGTTGTGAACGTTTAATTGAATGTTTGAACTTTGATTAATGTTGTTGGAAACTTGGATGGATCAAAGAAAAAGAAATTCCAATTTTTGAATATGAAAAATGGTTTGTATAGAGTGATGTGCTGCTGCTGCAAACTTGCAATTTGTTTAGGCCAAATATGATAAATGGGCCTATTTTTATAACAATTTTTTTTAAAAGCCCAAAAAAGTGGGCCTATAACTGTAAGCCCATAACCGAAATAGCCCTATACCGAACCGATACTGATTGGTACCGAAGAATTCGGCGTACCTCTTCGGTTACAATTGGATACCGTACCGAACCGGTACCGAAATTTTTTTCATATTTCAGTTTCGGTTCCACTTGCATACCGAACCGAACCATGCCCACTTCTAGGTTTAACCAACTAAACTGGACACCCATTTTTACTCTCTATTTTTTATTTGGATTTCAAAAAACAGAGGTTTCGGGATTTCTCATATGTTTGAACATTGAATTTCGAAATCTTTGTAACCAATCTCTCCAGGACTACACACAGAGAAACATATGAACTACTGCATTTAGACCCATTGGCCATAAATAAGAAAAGCTGCAGGACCAAATGAATGAGGAAATGCTTACAAACATAGATTTAGATCTGAACGGACTCTTTACTCTTTTTTTTTCAAGAAATCCACCATTAGAGGTACATATGAAGAAGAAATTCTCTCAAATATGGCCGGGTAGCCTCCTCCTGAACATTTTTTTGTTTTTGTAGTGGTGGTACCGTCGCAGTGCCGGTGACCATTGCAAACAAGGAAGAATGATGCAGGCTATCAAACACCGTGGTGGAGGGGTCATTCATGGACAAAGCGGTGATAGACATAAATTACTTGTCTTTTTTAATACATGGATGAAGAGCATTTTTAATTTTTTATTGTTTTAAAAGCGGTGGTACCTAACTAAACTTTATAGTAGAATGATATTGACAGATGCCTAACGAGTCTTAGAGCGAGTCCTAATAGCAATTCCGATTGAGAAGATAGCAACCTTGTGAAAAATTAAATGATGTTTTCGAAGAGATTGCCACCTGTTAGAGTTAGTAATGATCCAAAAACCACGACCAAAAATCAAATAACAAGAGGGACATGATCGCATGTTGATCAGGGGGGTCCGAGTTATAGACGATTCTTTGTGCCGACGGCTTCACATTGAGCACATGATTATATGTACGGATGCTATATAAATTCTAGCTTTGTTCAAATTTTGTTTTTTTCTACAGCTCCGCATGCTTGTTTAATATTTTAACTGATTTGAATTTAAATTTTTATTAGGTGAAACAATTGTGATTTTATTGTGGAACAAGAAGAGAATCTTGAGAAGGAGGCTTGACTTTTGCTCTTGGCTAGGGTTTGGAGAGGGGAGAAAGCTAGGGGGAAAAAAATGCAAAGTTGTTTGCACTTCACTTCAATTTGCATTAATATTGAATATTGATGAGGTACGAGTACTTCCAACTTGTAATGAAATTGAGAGTAAAGTTCTAAAAATAAGAAACATTGTGTAGTTGTGTACTATGTGTATGTCATAGTGATGGAATGTGTACTTAGTAGTCCCAACAACTTTGATCTTAAATTTCTCGCTGAAAAAGAAAACAAAAGTCTTAATCTTAGTTTTAGGTTTACATAAATTTGAACGATTCCTTATTTACATTAAAACATAGGCTTAGACATTTGATCACATTAAGAAAACATTTTCTTTACCAAAATATATTTATATAGAAGAATTTTATGTAGATCAGATTGCTCCAAATCAACTTGCATTATATATTTTCCAAGTTGCTTCTAACTTCTAAGTCCCATTAGACTTCAATTATAAAATGAATAGTTTGACGTATTTAAAAAATACAGATTACCCTGTCAAATATGAATACTCAATAGTTACTTAGATGACTGAAGAGGTAATTAAGGAAGGTTGAGTTGTCAACACTCAATATACATACAGATGACTTTGTGTTTCTATCTTTTCTCTAGTCGTTCTTTCTTATAATTTATTCTGCCTCATGAGTCTAGTCCAGCTCCTCCAGATAGACATGCGCAATTACAAGTGTTCATGTAACGAATAATAGGTTTGGATAGTTTAACGCCTAAAAAATTCATATAACTCAAAATTTTCGATAAGATCTGAAATTTTTGGAATAAAAATTGAAACTTGTTTCTAATCCGATCCATCTGAAAATCACCCCTAGACCCTACTATCATGTAAAAAACTTCTCTTATAGTAGTAGAGCAAAAAGTTAAAAGCAAGTCATGTCAACATCACGACAGTATTGTATTATGATATCTTCACTTAAAAGATAGGATTTAACCCTGCAGTAGTCATGTACATTGTAAGTTTGTACGTAAGGCTATTTATCATATATGTCTTAGTCTTGCTCTTTGAATTCTGAATATGTAGGTCCTTTGGCGCGACATTCAAATGACTTAATAAGCCAATGTACTCCGAAGAAAAAGTCTAGCAACCAAGACTTTTCAATATATATGCTTTTTAATTTGGATATATTCCCTAAAACCAGAAGACCTCGTTTGGAAGCAAACCACTATCTTTATCACCATTTTGTTTGGGTAATTAAGCTACATAAATTTTAATTTTCGACCTTATTTCTTCTCATATGCCGTATATGTGTGTATATATATCATCATTGTTGTTTGTGGAGACTTACCTTTTGTATGATCTGGTCCATTATACTTTATTTATGCAAACCCTCAAAATCCTTGGATGACATAGACTGAATCACGGGCTCAAGTCACCCGATCTACCGGCCAAGAAAGTCGTTCAAACTTTAAAATAATGGTTTTGCTCTTTCTGAAATATCATTCTTAAATGTTGATGGAATGGATCATGGATGCACCAGGTCATAGCTCACCAAACTAGTAGGACCCAGCTCCTTATCCGTTTGAAGTATTTTATTTCTAAACCAGTCGGTTCATGTTTGTCTAGTTCGAAAGATATAAATATCTGGTTTAAAGGTTTGTCAACGCAATATAAATTATTTAGAGGCTGTTTGATAATTATTTATTTTTTAGTTTTTATTTATTTTTTATTTTTTTAAAACTAAAAGTAATTACTAAATAAGATTTTAAGTTTCAGTTAAAAAAAAATAAAAACAAAATAATTATCAAATGACCCTTTAGAAGATCTACTTTAAGTTATCATGAAAATTTATGATAATTATTAAGCACTAGTCTTTATTTACCCTTTTCTTTGGAAAACAATTACTTTTCTTTTGGGATACACAACTGCGGTAAGCTTAAATTAATTTAGGTTATCAATAAGGATATTTTTCTAACTAAAGTATGTAAGTATTACCTCAAAATTTGTCTAGTACTGATTACTAATAATACTACATTCATCACTACCTTATCGATGTCCCACTCTTGAGCGGATGTGATGGATTTGTTTTTGGCATAGTTGTCCAAAAGGGACTGAAGCAAAACATCAACTCTTCTTAGCTCTTGGGGCAGGGGGAAGCCATTCTTAATTTGATGACTTAGAAAGTTGGATATTTGTGGGCACTGGCTATGCTGCAGATTTTGTGACAAAATCTAGTTTTGTTAGATATGTTTTGAAGACTTAAGAGGGTTAGGAAAATGAGAGAATTTGTTATCATAACTTGTCATGTTAGATATACATATAATTATCTATAATCAATGGGTGAAATTCAAGAATTTCTAGTGTCAATAGATTTGCCTTTAAAAAATGTGTAATTAACATTTTTAAGTTTGCAAGAAGTTACTCAAAAAAATAATAATAAAAGAAAAATAATTACTGCATTAAATGTTTGCAAGTGAGACATTAACTGATTACAAAGTAATTTCATTATATTTATAGAAGATAATACACTGTGCTCAGTCTGCAACTTTTTTCAAACAAATACATCAAAAGCAACCAGAAGATGATCACAACCATAACACTTATTTTTAAGCCCAAAGTGCCCACACCATGGCTACTTTGGACCAACTAGAGCAAACATACAGAAAAGCCACACAACTTTTGACTGATCATATAGTAAAGGTAACACCCAAAACACCATAGAAACATGTGATCAATTTAGCAGTATGCGTCTGGGTGGCCCTTAAGGTAGCTCTCAACAAGCTTGAACAAACCATGGGCCTTCTCTTTGCCAGCCTTGACGTGCTCTTCCTTGATCTCAAAATCTCCCTTGGTGTGGTAGTGGCTGCTGCTCTTGATGATGGAACCACTTCCAGATGCCACCAGCTTGATCTCGTAAGAGACTTTCTCAATGTTGTCTGTCAAAGCATCTCCTTCGATCAAAGTGTAGGCGTATGAGTGGTTTGCTTCGTCAACCGAGTCGATCCTGTGCTTCAAGTAGCCGTACTGGCTGCCTGCGAGACAAATAAAACATATATTGTGAGGCTGTGAATCTAGAATACACGCACATATTCATATAGAAATCCACCAGCACTGTAACAGTCTGATAACATCAACGTGTATATGTATTGATATTAAACGAAACCATCGATATCATTAACAATGCTTACTGACCTTCACCAAAAGTGATTTTCTTGATGGTTCCGGGGCCACCGTCTCCTTCAAGGATCTCAGCATGCTTGATTGCCTGGGGTGCAATCTTGGGGATAAGATTGTCAGCATCGAGGACGAAGGCCTTGAACAATCTTGTCGGTGGAATCTCAGAGGTGTACTCGTTGTCAAATGTGCAGACACCCATGATGATAAAAAAAAGGTTGGAAAATGAGCAAGGGAAGGGAAAACAACTACAAAGGATGATGGTTTTAGTGAAGGTTGAGAGTATTGTGTTGGAGATGAGTACTGAGAGGTGGTATTTATAGGGTTAAGAGTTTGGAGCATATTGTCATTTGATCATTCGATGTCTCCAAATTTACAAGGAACTTAAAATGTTCAATAAAAAGTTTGTGGCACTTGAGCATTGGATATGTCCAAGTGGCAGTATTTAATAAAAATCTATATGTCTTGGTCAAATAAAGCACCTTTGAATTTTTTGTTAGACGGTGAGATTGTAGCCAAGAAACTAAAGGCTTTCTAGATGTATGGTTAGATTATCAGCTTCAATTATCATCCCCAGTACTGGCTGTGCATGCATATAGTTTCGAAACTGCTAATTTTTAAAATTATTTTAATAGTTTTGAACCCTCTCTCATTATTTTGATGATAGTAAAATTAAAAAAAAATAATTCTAATAAGAGTCGGCAGACCTCGTTTTAATTAGATGGTAAAAAGTAGGAATGTAAGATAGAGATGATGCTTTTTGAAAGTAACATGTTTGGAGCTTTTTAAAGGGAAAAGACAACCAAAGGATAAAAAAGTACACACATTCACAAGTTGTGACAAAATTGACCGATACCTATAATAAAAAATTAATGAAAAATTCATAGAACAAAATATTAATTATAAGCACTAAATAATAATTTATTAATAATAAAGATAACAATCTAAACAATATATTAATTATAAACACTCAATAACAATTTATTAATAATAATGACAACAAATAAAAAATAAAAAAAAAAGAACAAAAAAAAGAAGCGGTCACATTTTCGTAAATAAGTTGAACATTGGTGACACTGACTATTTATACACAATTAGGTCAACATGGACCTAATCGTGCATAAACAGTCGGTGCCACCAAAGTTCAACTTATTTACAAAAACTCCACTACCTCCTAAACTTCAACTTATTTATAAAAATGCCATCGGCTTTTTTTTTTTTTAACTTCAACTTAATTACAATACTGCCACTAAACTTTTATTTATTTACCAAAATGTCACCGCCCATTTTTTGTTTTTTGTCTTTATTATTAATAAATTATTATTGAGTGTTTATGATTAATGTTTTTGTTTCTCAAAGGCTTTTCATTAAAGCTCCCTAATTATAAATGTTAAAACGTTTTTAGTTTGGCTTAGTTAATAATCATCTTGGTAATTTTTGTTTCTCTTCTTTAATTTGGGAGAGGATGAGCAAGGGATGGGGTACTGGGTGTTGAAGACTTGAGAGTTTTTATTTCAACAATGGCAACTGGCAGTCAACATTGCCTATCAATTTCTCTCATTAATTTCCATTTGCTTTCTGAACAATTTCTTATTATGAAGTAAACTCTTTATCTTGCATTTGACATTAGAAGTAAACTCCTTACTAATTTACTTGGAATTAAATAAATTCGTCACAAATGTTGAATAACTATAATGGTACATTTTATTATACTTGGGATGGATTTCTACATTATAAAAAGTTTGGATTTGAGAACTCTGTCATATTTATCATGAGATAAATTTTGTGACTAATAAACTAGCTAATTTGAGTTTGTTGTGTTCACTTAGTCCAATTTATTTCGATCAAGCGATCTGCCTCTTGTCGACATCTCTTAGTGGCAAACCTTGCTGGGACCTTTAGACCTCGTGATACTTTATTGTAGTTTTTCTTTGTTGGGCGTTTAGCCCCGTTGTTAACCAAAAAAAAATAATCCAAAGTTATAGGTTAATTTAAAGAAAAATGAGATTAATATAATAATGCAGAGAAACCAAAATTCAATCGCTTCATTCATGCATGAACTAATTGGTTGGATTAATGGAGTAGTTTGCATTACCAAATACCACATATGGACAGCAATAACATGCCTCGCAACTACAGCAGACTGTGTAAATTCAAAGTTTTATCTCATGAATGTGACCAACTAACTTTACCGTACAAGAAAAAAGAAATCAATAAAAAAATTTGCTCAATAATTCTGCCGAAAGCTGGAGGAAGGTCGTCATAGAAGCAGGATTCAAGTGCTTAGAACATGATAACATTTTTGCTGACTATTTTATTTTACGTCTTTTGGTAATAATAAAATCCCCAAACAAAAAGTACTAGTCTACTTATATAATAAGTTCCCTAGCAGCCAGGCATCTGCTGGAATCAATTAATCCCTAAAGAATAAATATATCGAATATCTTTTATTCCTTATTACAAATAAAACAATTATTATTTTTGTTTTGTTATACTATTTCAACCACCTATATATATTTTATCACGAATTCAATGGATTCTGCAAATGATACCATATACTAAGTTCATTATTTGTATTTTGTACAACCAATTAATAATTTTGTTGTTGCTTTATCAACTAATCATAGTTGACTAAATGGCTTAATAATATAGATAAGCTCATGTGAACAATTATTGCAGGTTTGGCATAGTTCTCATATGGAATCCAAGAATGTTTTGCCATTCTGTTTCAGTCTACTCAAAGCTTCATTTCTAATGCAGTGTGTATAATCCGGCAGTCTCAATGAGACATTTTGAAAACTAATCAAATTTTACGGAGTTCATCAATTTTTAAGACTACTTGAAAACTTGAGGGGAAGTTGAGGAGGTAATTAACTTTACCTGGGGCTGTTCACAATTCGAGTGGTTTTTTTTTTTAAATTTCAAAACAAATTGGCTAAAACATTGAATAAGAGTTAAAAATGGCTAGTTATATACATTTATTCGTTTGAAAGTATATGCAATTCTACGGTGATCGAGAATGATAAAAGTAAGTGCATGTACGTCTCTGTTTATGAATCAAAATATATCTAAGAGTATGCTTTCATATTTTTCATAAATGTCTCGATCTAATTCAATTTCCATGTTTTGATGATTTTTTTTTTCACATGTCCCACCTCATCCACATAGAGATTAATGTAATTTGTCTTAAACTCGGATATTCCTCATTGCCCGGGATATTCCCAATTTTATGCAACCCCTTAACGAAAAGCCCTCACCATTTGGTGTTAGACCCAGTTTGATATTGTTGTTTTTTTTTTTTTTATCAAAAATTGTTTTACTTCACAGTTAAATACTATAAAGAATTTGGTAAAACTAAAATATCCTGCTTATTTTAAAAGCAATGACCTCTAGACAATAGCTTTTAAAATCAGCATGTGTGTTGCTTTTAAAGGCTACTTTCATGAAAAGTAGAGTTGAGTCTTTAATGAATAATTTAAAATTCTTATAATACCCTAATTAGTTTTTATAGATGACATTATTTATTCTTCTACACACATTTTATCCCTTGGAAAACAAAGTGATTGTCACTACCTACCACTACAACCACTAACCTTATACCACCATCGCCACTACCACCATCATCTTCGTCCCCACCGCCACCACCACCACTACCACAACCACAACTGCCACCACAACCATAACAAAAACCTCCATCACCGCCATTGTTGTTGCCACCGCCACCACCACCTCTTCCACCATAACCACAACCACAACTGTCATCGCCTTCGCCCCTACCACCATTGTTAACTCTGCACCCCAACCACCACACCTCACTATTGGTGACTCACCCCGACCCGAATATCCAGGTAGACACCGGATATCGAGGCGTGCTGACCATCATTCCGGAGGAGTGACGAAGTCATAAGAAATTGATAAAGAAATAATGAAGGAATTTAAATCAGAGTTTGTGCTAAATTAAAAGAAATACAGAGCGGAAGTGTATGGTGTGGGTTAAGACCCATGAATACACAAATATCAGAGTTAGGTGCAGTAGTTTAAAAGAATATTCCCATCTCGTAGGATGGATATAGAACACAACTGAAAAGAAATAAACATACTTCCCCTGAGGGTAAAAACGGTAATATCAGCAGTAGCCACGCTGTCTCGTCAGCTAACTAAGATCTATGTCCTGGAGGGGCGAAAAACAAAGGTGAGTGGGCCAAGTACAGTTTTATAAAACCTTTTCAAAAGTTTGGAATATAACCCATAATTTTAAAGAAAATAGGTTTACCAACAGTAAAGATAATAGCTAAATAAACGGCCCTACGCCCACAAGGATACGGGTAAAAAGATATCAACAGTAGTATAAAACATCACATTACTTATCGCATAATCAATGCACACAAGTCATGCAGAAAGTAGCTACATGACAGGCTCGGTGTTTAATAAATTACGCTCTAGCATTACATGCACGTGAAGCTGGCGCTAAGTGCATCACAACAAGTCTAGTCGCCAAGACGACCTAGAACAGGCTGGCACCTACGATGGATCCAAAGTGAGCGTGTCGGTGCGTGTGAACATACACGTGAAGCTGGTCCAGGCCCGGACAGTGCTAACACCGTGCAATATGCGTGATAAGTAATAATTTGCTAAAACGTATAGACATGCCAATATTTATTTGATAAAGCCAAATAAACATGAATACTAAGTCATAATAGGCTAGATAAAACAATTCACAAATTTTCATAAAACATGGCATGCTATACAAATCATAAAAATCACAGTTAAACACATAATAGTATAATATTTGGAGTAAAGAAAGGCCCACTCACAGGTATGTCGTCGGGTCATAACCACCGTATCTAGCTTGAGCTCGTAGCTCCTCGGGATAGGTCTCACCTATATGGGAAGTTACTAAACTAATCATTAATAGACTCGAAATCTCCTTTGTTTGCTTGTTTCGGGACTTGAAATCATTGGAAAAGTGGTTCACGCGCTGCCACGTGCTGCCACGGGGCTTCACGTGCCGCCACAAGGCAGCACGCGCCGCCACAAGGCAGCACGCGCCGTCACAAGGCAGCACGCGCCGTCATGCTCGCCCACGGGCCGTCACGTGCCCACGCGCTCGTACGCGCGCCACGCGCCCACTGTTCACTTGTCGTTAAAGTTAACGGCATGCCGTTAACTTTAACGGAATATTCTGTTTGACTGACGAAATATTCTCTAATGGCGTTACGGAATATTCTGTTACCGTTAGGGAATATTCCTTGACGGTGTTAAGATTAAACGGAATATACGTTTGGAATATTCCCCCGGTTCGACCGGTTGAACCGGATCCGCTGACGTCATAGACCGGTTTGCTGACGTCAGGACCGGGTTCGATGACGTCACTCCTCTGGTGACTGCTGCAACTTCTGGCAGCCGTGCGCCGTCCACCGGCACCGGAATCTGGAAAAGTTCGCCGATTTCTGGAAAAATTCGAATTTCTTCATTTCTTCACCATTTTTCACCCAAAAGGTGTCAAATTGAAGCTAAGGACGAGAGGGTTTCGAATTTACCTACTGGCGACCCAAAAAGTGGTCGGAGATTGCTGGAAATGGCCTCGAAAGTTTCGGCCAAAATTTGAAACTCGTCGATCTTGAGGTTTTCCTCACATGCAAGCCCTGGGTTGTGATCCGAGGGTCCCCAGTGATGGTTTTGTGAAGTTTTCGAGTGGGATCGAGGCTTGAATTGCCTTGTTGGCCGAGAAAGTCTTGCCGGAAAATCTGTAAATCTCTGGGTTGTTGTTTGGCTATGTTTTTGGGTTCACAGTGATCCTAGTTCAACTAGGATGATAATGAAGGTGACAGTGGTGGTGGTTGAACAGAGAGATAACAAGAATGTGGGTGGTTTTTGGCTCGGGTGTCCAAAGAAGTTTTTCGTGTGTTTGTGTTCTGCATGCAATCTGTGAGAAAGGTTTCTCACACAGACACGAAGGAGAAGGGAGCAGAGTGAGACAGAGAGTAGACAGAGTTGGTTTGGTTTGATGTGTGAAAAATCCACACAGTTTGCAAGTTTTAAAAGCACAAAAGTGCACTAGCACATGCATGCAGACAAGCATGCACACAGAGTCTGAAAAAGAATACACTGTTTCAGAAAATACCGCAATTTGGAAAAATTACCAAATTGCCTCTATTCGTAACTTGTCCGTCATTCCAAAGTGACACCAGTACCACGAAGTTCGGTCAAGAGAGGAATGTGACAGGCAGTAAGAGTATTCAGTCGTCGTAAGACTTCCGACTGAGGGCATCAGCTACTACGTTTGCACGACCGGGATGGTATTCGATAGTGCAATCGTAGTCACTCATAAGCTCCATCCATCTCCTTTGCCTGAGATTAAGGTCTCGCTGAGAGAAGAGATACTTCAGATTCTGGTGGTCGGTAAAGATTCTGCATGTCTCTCCATAGAGATAATGTCGCCAAATCTTCAGAGCAAAGATAATGGCTGCAAGCTCCAGGTCCTGGGTAGGATAATTCCTCTCATGAGGTTTCAGCTATCTGGAGGCATAAGCGATTACCTTTCCATGTTGCATCATTACACATCCCAACCCGTTCAGTGACGCATCACTGTAGATCTCGTAGTTACCGTTTTCATCAGGAAGTGTTAACACTGGAGCATGAGTAAGGCAGTACTTGAGCTGTTGGAAACTTTGCTCGCAGTCGTCGTCCCACACAAACTTAACATCTTTCCTAGTAAGTTTCGTGAGAGGCAGAGCTATAGAAGAAAAGTCCTTCACAAAACGTCGGTAATAACCAGCCAGGCCAAGAAAACTTCTAATCTTAGTCACATTCTGCGGTCGCTCCCAATTCTCCACCGCAGCTACCTTCTGGGGATCGACAAGAATACCATCTGCAGAGATTACGTGTCCCAAGAAAGACACCTGACTAAGCCAGAATTCGCATTTGCTGAACTTGGCGTAAAGCTGATTCTCCCTTAATCTCCTCAAGACCACGCACAAATGCCTCAGATTTAGAATACTCTAGGATGTCATCAATAAAGACAATCATGAACCTGTCGAGATACGGGCGAAATACTCGATTCATCAGGTCCATGAAAGCTGCTGGGGCGTTAGTCAACCTAAAAGGCATCACCAGAAACTCGTAGTGACCATAACGAGTCCTGAATGCAGTCTTGTGCACATCGTCGTTTTTGATCTTCAGCTGATAATAACCAGACCTCAAATCGATCTTGGAGAAAACTCGTGCACCACGGAGCTGGTCGAAGAGATCATCGATTCTAGGCAAGGGATAACGGTTTTTAATCGTCACCCGATTTAGTTGCCTATAATTAATGCAAAGCCTCAAAGTACCGTCTTTCTTCCGAACAAACAAGACTGGAGCTTCCCAAGGTGAAGTGCTAGGCTGAATGAATCCCTTATCGATAAGTTCCTGCAGTTGAACCTTCAACTCCCTCAATTCTGCTGGTGCCATACAATAAGGGGTAAGAGATATATGATCTGTACCTGGAAGTAGATCGATGATGAACTCCACATCTCGATCAGGTGGTAATCCAGGTAGATCGTCAAGAATGACATCAAGAAATTTGTTGACAACCGGTACATCGTCAACCCTTACTCAACAGTTTCTTCGCCTTCACGGTTTGCAAGTTTTAAAAGCACAAAAATGCACTAGCACATGCATGCAGACAAGCATGCACACAAAGTCTGAAAAAGAATACAGAGATGCAGAGCACCTTGGTTTCAAATGAAACCACTGGAAGACAATCCACTGTTTCAGAAAATACTGCAATTTGGGAAAATTACCAAATTGCCCCTATTCGTAACTTGTCCATTGCAAGTCCGAAATTTGTCCCGTTCGCGTCTACGGGTTCGTAAGGAAGTGTACAAATAGGAAAGTACAATAAAAGTACGTAATTAAGTCAATAGGAAGTGATTGTCCATATAGGACTCATTAGGCTCCAAGGGCATTTTCGTCAATTCACACCGTCGGGGAATAAAATACAATAAAGTTAGGGATGGGATGTAACAATTGGCACCTGGTGACGTCAGCAAACCGGTTCAGACCGGCGCTGACATCAGCAGCCAGTCCAGACATGGCTGACGTCAGCGTTGACCGTTGACCGGCGTGTGCGGCGCGTGACCGCGACTTCCACTGGCACGTGGCGGCGCGTGAGGCCATTTGGCAGCGTGTGGCGGCGCGTACGGCGACGCACGGTGGCCCACGCTCCGTTTTCGGGTTTTCGAACGCCGTTTCCTTCGTATTTTCGAATACTTTATTAATTGTGGGTGTTCTAAAATAGGTTTGGCGACCCGTGGAGTACAGAGAGCGTACAATTGGGCTATTCCGGCAAAGGTTTATGTGAGTGGGCCCCTTCCTTATTAAATTAAATATTTTATGTGCTTGGGAAATTATTATTAGGCTATGCCTACATTTTTAAATGGTATTTATCTTGTTATATTTGACGGCGAGGGGTTACTATTTTCAGAAAGGAAAGGTTTTACAAAATAATTACTTATGGCCCACTCATCCTTCTGTTTTTGTGCCCCTCCAGGATTAGTGGCTTGGAGTTGTCGACGTCGAGACGCGGTGGTATGACAATGTTGGAATCTGTATTGTATTTGTAATCTTACTGTATTCTCCTACTCTACTCCACAATTATTATTTTATTATTTCTTTCCGCCGCACTTTTGTGTACTCTGACCTTCATTTAATTCAATTTGCTTAAATTATTTCATAAATTCTTCTAAATGGCTTTCGTCACCTCACGAGGTGTCGGCCAGCACACTCGACTTTTGGGTGTCCACCTGTACATCCGGGTCGGGGTGTGTCAAGAGGAGTGTTTGAACTCGGGACACAGTGGATTGAAGAGAAATGCCCCATCTTTCAGGGCAATCCACCACTCACACTGATACCCTTATTTATTTATTTTTTAAAAGAAAGGTACCATAGAATTTCCTATACTTGATTAATTTTATTGTCTGAATAATGTAGTTAATTTGTATGACATTAAGACAAATAACGTGTTCAATGACAGTATGACAATATAACATATATACCAAACTAGATATAATTTTTATAGTTTAGTCTGTAAGGGTCTTTCCAATTTTCTCTATTACGAAATGATTAACCTAAGGTGTCACATCCCATATCAGCTCCGCCGTAGCACGATATTGTCCGCTTTGGGCCACACCCTCACAATTTTGTTTCTGGGAACTCACGAGCAACTTCCGAGTGGGTCACTCATCGTGGGATTGCTCTAGCCCAAACTCGCTTAACTTCAAAGTTCCGATGGAATCCGAAGCCAGTGAACTCCCAAAAGACCTCGTGCTAATTGGAGGTGGGCATGTTACATATAAGGCACATCATCCCCTCTCCGTTGGTCGATGTGGGATGTCACAATCCACCCCACTTAAGGGGAACCCGGTGTCCCTGCTGGCACATCCGTACCGAGTGGCAGAGTGGCTATGATACCATTCTGTCACATCTCGGATCGACTCCGCTGAAGCACAATATTGTCCGCTTTGGGCCACGCCCTCACGATTTTGTTTCTGGGAACTCACGAGCAACTTCCCAGTGGGTCACACATCATGGGATTGCTCTAGCCCAAACTCGCTTAACTTTGGAGTTCCGATGGAATCTGAAGCCAGTAAGCTCCCAAAAGGCCTCATGCTAATTGGAGGTGGTCATGTACATATAAGGCACATCACCCTCTCTCCGTTGGTCGATGTGGGATGTCACATAAGGTTTAGGAGATGTCACACATATATACTCACAAATGGTAAAGTACTCAAATGAAAAAGCTAATACCAATTGGCTATTGGTACAATTATTTTTCTTCTTAATGCTTGAAGAGATTTCATAATTAATTTTTTTTATTTATTGTAAATAATATTATTATTGGAAACTATACTAAGGGAAGTCGAGAGTTTGAATCCAAAATATAATAGGTTGAAGAGAAAGATCTTAACCACCAAAACAGCGCAGTACTTTCAAGTATAGCATTACTCTTATGTTATAGAAAACAGTATAACATATAGATATTCAATCTTTTAATTCCATGAACTGGACAACAAACATTTAAACAACGAATGAGGGAGCCGGGTTTCTAAATGGTCTTTCAACTTTGAATTTTCTCTGTCTTCGTTTGGGTTAAAACAAACTGTCAGTCATGAAAGTTATTAGATTACTTTTGGAAAGTAGAAAAAACAGATGCCTTGGTTCTTAATTTCGAAAGCACTTCATGAACTGTTTCAGCATATAAAACCTTGCAACTTAACTGCTGCTCAAAATACTTTTACAAGAGTAAATTAGGTTTACATTCCCGTCAGTTTACTTTTTTATTCAAACTTACGGGTTAAATTTGGGTGGTACGTACTATTCAATGGTCCGACCATTGACCATTGAATGATTCAAGATTCATTTGGGACTCACTGCAATTTAATCTGAAACCATTCAATAGTACGTACCACGCAAAATTTTTTTCAAATGTTATGCATTTTTCATTTCTTTTTTGATCTTATGCATTTTTGATTTCACATCAACATTTTAGTCTTTAAAACAATGCATGTCGTCATTTTTTTGTTTGTTTTATTCTTTTAGTTTGCTGTTAACTTTTATATATACTTGTACAGTATTGTAGCAAAATTCTAAATTATTTTAAATAAAAAAAAAACTACTCATCAAAATATAATTAATTATTTATGCATGTTACTTTCGGATTTAATACATTTTAAGCAAAACACATTATGAGCAAATTTACAACTTAGTAATATTTTTCTTCACCTGTAAGTTAAAAATTTTAAATTTGGGTCTCGAAGATAATGAGTTTAATATTAATTTATTTTTATTAAAGGCAATACCGATTTAATTATTATTTTATAGAATACATTACAACATAGAGATATTCAATCTATTAGTACCATGAACAACCGGTCAACAAACATTTAAACGCACCCGGTCACACCTTCACAGCTGGTAAGCTGGGAACTCAAACAAATTACAAATATGAACAAGTTTGGATTTAGTTGTAGGCATCAGGGTTGGCCAAGAGGTAGCCTTCAACAAGCTTGAAGAGACCGGAAGCCTTCTCTTTGCCAGCCTTAACTTGCTCTTCCTTGATTTCAACATCGCCCTTGGCATGGTAATGGCTGGTGGTTTTGATGATGGATCCTCCATCAGGAGATGCCTCCAATTTGGTCTCATAAGCTACCTTCTCAATTTTGTCAGACAACAAAGCATCTCCTTCAATCAAAGTGTAACTGTATACAAAGTTGTCCTTGTCAATCCCATCGATCCTGTGCTTTACAAACCCTAATTGGCTGCCTGAAAAACATAAATATACAAAGTAGTTTAAATTTTGCTTGTCATATTGCCAAAAATTTTGTACCATCATATTGTACTCATGAGATATTTAAATAAAAGGAGAAGAAATCTTTTTATTTCCCCCCTGAAATTTTCTGCTTGTTAAGATCCCCAAATCTCTTAAAATGTGTTATATATATTGCCAAATACCGTCAAATTTTTCACATGCTCTGTTAGTTTGTCCCACGTGAATGGACAAATAGTAACCCTTAAATTGATGAAAGAACTGATAGATTTGACGGCAAGAGCAAATTGGCACGTTTTAAAAGAGCATATGGCTTATAACCTAATTTAAAGTTCAAGAGAGAGTGTGAAAATCAAAACAAGGCTGTGATTTCGTGAGGTATTGCTAAAATTTGAAGGAAACAGAAAGAGAGAGACTTGAGCATAAAGAAATACGGACAACTAGCTAACCTTCGCCGAAGGTAACTTTCTTGATGGTTCCAACGCCTCCATCTCCTTCAAGGATTTCAGTACCCTTCACTGCTTGTGGAGCAATCTTCGGGATGAGGTTATCGGCGTCGAGGATGAAAGCCTTGAACAATCTAGGTGGGGGGATGACGGAGGTGAACTTGGTTTCATAGGTGAAAACTCCCATTGTGATTTGTTTATTTGGAAAAATGATCAAATGAAGAGCAAAAAGGATTAAGAGAATTGTTTGAACTGAGGAAATGTAGGGATGAAGAGACGAGAATGGTATAGATGGTATTTATAGATGGACTGAGGTTGAGAGTATAGGCCACCTGTGTTGTGAAGCTGTGGACTGTCGCTGTAGATCATCAACCATTAATTTCGAACCAAATTATTTTTGAACAATGTCCTGGTCGAGACGGAGTTGGACAAATTAAAGAAGTATGAGGGAGCCGGGTTTCTAGATGGTCTTCCAACGTTGAATTTTCTATGTTTTCATTTGGTGTTTATACTAACTGTCGGTCATGAAAGTTAAGTACATCATTTTTGGTTTCTAATTTCGAGTGTAAGAATTTCATGAACTGTTTCAGCATACTAAACCCGTAACTGCTGCTCATAATATTTTTGCAATCTAAAAAATTACGATCACATTTTTTTTTTCCTTAAAATTGTACTTTTGTTGGTAATGCAGGAAATCTTTGTAGCTGAGGGTTTTTTTTTTTGTTCTCCCTTTTTCTGACTTTTTGGGCTTGGTTTCAGTAAAGGCAACTAGCAGTCAACATTGGCTATCGATACCTTTGATTTTTCTATGTTTCAAGACTTTGCTTGTTGCCTTGATGCGTTGCGGTGCCTTTTTATGGCCTTACACTGGATAATGACTTATATGAAATAAGTTTATCGTTATGTGTCATTTCTTGTTCAATAACGTATTATTATGTGCAAGTTTTTCTTCACATGACAATATATTATTAGATCGGAACGCCATGTGATGGTGAACATGCTTCATGTAAGTTGCTCTCCTTATAGTGACCCGAAATATCTACTTCTGCACTACACAACTAACTTAACAAACATTTATTGAGGAATGGAAATGACTCGCAACTTATAAGACCTATGGATCCATGTTAGCAACAAAAAATTTATGGTGCTATCTCATATTCCCTTTTTTTAACCGTTAAATTTGAATTTTGTATTTTTGAATAAAGATTTATTTAATAGTTAAAAAATCTAAATATTTATTTTATACTTCGAAGCACAATAAAAATTCTTAGTTAGCAAATAACAAAGAAAATCTAAATTGATATGAAAAAGAATTAATATTGACAATCTAAAAAAGTGTATAAAAACACAATGGAGAATTTTTACTTCAAAGAGTGCATGATCACTTTTTTAAAGAGTGTTAATATATAACAGCTTCTCAATAGAAATGTTTAAGCACGTTTAATGTGAAAAAGTCGTGGATCACTTTGTATTCGAGAGAAGGACGTATATGTAAATGATTAACCGCTACATGTGACATTTCTTGTCCAATAATGCATTGTCATGTGCAAGTTTTTCTTTACATGACAATGTATTATTGGATCGAGATATCACGTGACGGTGAACCTGTTTCATATAAGTTATTTTCTATATTCGGGCCGCATGGATAAGTAGGAATTAATTTTTTAAATACAATCCAACATATTATACAAACGAATCTGATCATGCAATTGGTACCAAAAATTTGTCTTGATACATCCAACAAGCTGATTGTCCTCAAAATCCGTCCATGTTCAACATACATAATCATCCAAACATGTCTTTTTCTTGGTCTGACATAAAAAAGATACCCGATAAAGAGAAAAAATATATAATATTATCTACATTATATGATTTGTGAAAGAAGACTCTTTAAAATCGAGAGGACTTCCTTTTCAAGATGTTTCGTTACCGATTTATGAAACTTTGTGCTTATAATTGAAAATGTTCATATTATAAATCACTTTGTCAAGATCGTCTATGCAAAAAATTAATTTAAAATAAAATCGTTTAATCAATCAATTATAGCAAATAGATAAACAGTTCGTAAAACTTTTACCGTATCTATACTGACTAAATGATCTCATTTTTTATTGTTTTTTGCAGAGATGATCTTTACAACGTGATTTATCGTATAAACAATTTCGATCATGAAGTTCCGTGAATCGATAACAAAGCATCTTGAGGAGGAACTTCTCCTCATCTATTGAGGAACCAAGTTAATTCCTTTGAAAAATAATAATCTCTCTATATACTCACACATACAGAACAAGCTAGCATCTATCAAACAATCCAAGTAGAAAAACCACGACAAGTGGTCCAATGAAAAGGTGGTAGAATTCCAAATCAGGTATGCTCCATGATCTTCGGTTCGAGGTACGAAGCTGGCAAAAACACATGTGATTCCCTGGTTGAAAGCTTTGGGAGGATCTGTGCCATTTGATTGTGGCCAAGGATGGGTTGAAATGCCTTTAGCCTTTCCGGGCCCAGCTGGGGATTAGTTAGTCCTACCTTTTGGAGTGTGGGACCCCTTAGGCTTCAGTAAAAAAAAAAAAACTGTCCAAGTAGAAATAATTTCATTAAGAGCGGAATAATATGGGCCAAGCAAAACAAATAATGTAACAATTGTAATAAATTTGTATCGAACCTATCATTCATGAAAATTGAATCTAAGACCTCCTACTTACAAATAAAGAAACACTAGACCATAGTACTAAGTGAGTTTCTAAATTAGATTAACTTCCTTTACATGACGATCGAAGACATCCAATAACCTTACAACTTTAGGAACAAAAAAACAAAGATAATACATGGCTCATTTCTTTGGAAGTAGGTTTTCAATGGATGTCTTCAACGTCATAGGTGTGTTCACTTATGAAACAGAGCTCACCTCAGTCATCTGTGATCCCACCACCTAGATTGTTCAAGGCTTTTGTCCTTGATGCTGACACCTCATCCCCACATTTGCTCCACAAGCAGAGTGCTGAGATTGTTGAAGGATCGAGATGGAGGCCCTGGAGGCTGGAACCATCAAGAAGATTAACCTTAATTGGCACAATTATTCAACATTTTTTTTTGTCAACAATTATTCAACATTTTGAGTTCACTATTTAGGAGTAGGCTACGGTGCTCGCAAGCATTGAACGCTATCACCGGGATCTCCCTCCTTCCCCCCCTCTCTCCTCCCTCCTCCCTCCCCTCTCTCCTCCCTCCTTTTAATGGTGAAATTGGTGTGAGCATCCAATGCTTGCGAGCACTGTAACCAGTCCCCACTATTTATGTGAAAAAAATAATGCTACAAAAGAACAATGCTATATACAAACCTAAATTATTTTTCCTACTTGCAAATTTGTTAACCATCCTTAAATTTAATTTCAATTTGCAGAAAGTGAATACAGCTAGGTGAAGTACAAGATTGATGCCATTTACAGAGATAACTTTGTATACAAGTATTGTTTGATTGAAGGAGATGCTAATTCAGAAGACAAAGGAAGGGCCATGGTTTGTTCAATATCATTGAGAACCACCTTTTGGCCTACCCCGATGCGGCGATGCAGACAACTAAGAATATGTAATGAGACGCTGCATGCATGCTAAGGGCAACAGCTGAATTAGTTCCTGAATTATTATCCTAGTGAAAATTAGGTCCCTAAACTTTTTTTTTTTTTTTTGAAAAAAAAGTCCTTAAACTAATTAAATCTGCTAATTACATCTATAATATTATATTTAAAGCTATTCTATTCAATTTTTCCTCAATTTAAGTCACGTGACTTGCATATGATACTCTTTAGAGGGTAGATTCGTAGTTTTCCATGAGTTTAAGTGACACACCCCACCCGGATATCCTGAAGGGTACCGAAATCGAGGCATGCTGGCCGACACCCCGGAAGATGAACAAAGCCATGTCATGCAGACTCAGTGGAAATTCTGAATAAAATAAAACCAAAGTTTGGAATTATTTAAAATCATGCAGCAGAGTACGCAGAAGTACGGGTAGAACCCTTGATACACAACATGAGATGTTCAGAGCATAGATAAAATACAATAAAGAAAGTACGAATTATTCCCATCCTGAATAGGATGAATAAAACATACTAGTGGAAGGAAGTAATCCTACATTTATCTAGTGCGTAAGTCGTAAACACCAGAATGGTCGTGTTCACCATTAGTCCAGCTACTACGTTCTGGAGGGGCGCAAAACAGAAGGTGTGAGTGAGCAAAAATAAACATTTCTAAAACCTTTGTTTTTCATAACATAATAACCTCTCTTTTAAAATTCAGGTATAGTTTCCCAAAATCATACTACATATAGTATGAAAACTGTCTAAGATATGGTTAAACACCTTTATCTCAACATAATATAATATTCGTTGTCAAAACAGTATAAAGGCAACAAGGCCAAAGGTATGAGTAAATACCAAAACTTCTCAACACATAACATACTCAACAACATAGAAATATATAATACGGTATGTTCATCGACATATGCATTCACAGAAGTCCATGCAGAAAGTAGCTACATGAAACAAGATGGTGTAATGGATATATCCTCAGTACTACGATCACGTGAAGCTAACGATAATCGCGTCACATACGAGTACTAGCTGCCTAATGCAGACTAGTACATGTTGACACCTACAATGGATCCAAAGTGAGCATAACGATGCGTATGTGAACATACACGTGAAGGCTGGTCCTGGCCCGGACGAGTACTAGACACCGGTGAATGCATGTATAATGAGCAGATAATAAACAAATGATCATGCCATTGCAGTTTCACAAGTCTCAACATAATATAATTTCTTTATACTTAACTCATAAGTAAAAGCATGGGATGATAGAAAATAAGTCATGAAATCACAGTGAGAAATAATATAAATAATATTAGTTTCTCAAAACAAAGCCCACTCACTGATATGTAGTTGGGTCATAACCGCCTTGCCTTGCGTGACCCCTGTACTACTCGTGGTAAGTCTCACCTATATGAGATATCATTATAGTAATGATTAAACTCATAAAGGTTACTAATTAAATTAATATACGACATTTATCCTTGGTTTGCTCAACACGGAGGTCCAAAACACTCTGAAAAATATCATACGTACTGCAGTCAAACTATAGTGAAAAATACCACGAGTCGTCCCGCGTCGACGGAAGTCGAAAAAATGATCACACACGCCCACACGCGCGGTCAAACTAACGGCGTTAGTTGACGCAGTTAGATTTAACGGAAGATTTCAGTATCTCCGTTAAATCTAACGGAATATTCCTAATGGCGTTAAAGGCCGGTCTGGACTGGGTTCAGGCCGGTCTGAACCGGCCAAAACTCGCCGGTTTCTAGAAAAATTTTCAAAAATTCGTAACTTCTTCATTTCTCAACCATTTTACACGATCCACATGTCAAAATGAAGCTAGAGAGAAGGGGAACAAGATTATATTGGTTTGGAGTTCAAAAAGTGGTCGAAAATGGTCGAAAATTGGTCTGAAAGTCTCGGTTTACACCCGAGGTTTGATTTACTTCAAAACACACGATTTTAGAATGAAAATCCACCAACTCAACACGAGGATGCTAATGGTGGTGGTTAGACGTCTTACCTTGGTCGGTGTTTTCAAGAAACTCGCCGAAAAAGTCTGGTTCTTCCGTGTGCGATTCCCGTCAAACGGTAAGGAGTTTGGGCAATCGGTTTGCACCGTTGAACCCAGTGAGTTACAACGAATAAGATGGTGGTAGTGGTTTGGCTCGGTTAGAAGGAATTTGTGTGGCCACTGCACTTTTCACGGGTAGAGAAGAGAAAGAAATCAGAAAAGAAGAGTGAGGGGAAAAAGAGATCAGGGGGAAAAAGAGAAGAAAGGAGATTTTTTTCCAAATTAAGCCTGGCAACTGGATCCCGCCTGGTACACGCACTACTATATTTCCGTAACAGGAAATAATATTTAAACGTACGTAACGTTTCCGTTACACGTCAGATTTTCGTCCCGTTCGTGCTCACACGCTCGTAGGAAAGAGTATTACTTGAAAATGACAAGTAAGAATTTAAAATTTATAAAGAGCTCAAATGTCCACGTAGGACTTCCACTTAACCCGTTCAAGGGCATTTTGGTAAATTTACACGTTTAGAAAATAAAATACAATAAAATTAGGAACGGGTCGTTACATTAAGGACTTATTTTTATTTTTATTTAAAAAAAAAAAGGTACATAGTTAACTTTAGAAGGTGAATTAGATTCACAAACGACATGCAACATTAAAGATTATAGGCGACAAAATGATGGTATTGCTCTCTAAAATGTGTCATGTGCAAGTCGCATGACTTAAGTTGACGAAAAATTAGATAGAATAACTTTGAATATAATAATAGGGACGAAATTAGCAGTTTTTAATGAATTTATGGACTTATTTTACCGAAAAAATAATTTAGAAACCTAATTTTTACTCAGATGATAATTCAGGGACTAAATTAGCAGTTCACCCCTTGTTATATTATTGTCAATGATATGATAAAGAGTAATGTGTAACTTGTATTTTCAAAGATATTCGAAGATAATATAGAAAAAAGGAGGGTCTACTTGGTGGGACTTTATATTATGCTTAAATGTGGTTGTCCACAAATGGCTTTAAAAAGTCAATTATAATTTCATAAATAATGAATGACCTAAAGAGAAATTTCCAAAATATATAAAACTGTTTGTCTTTTAAATGGTAATATAATTAAAATTGATAATGAATTAGCAAAGAAAAACAAAAACTAGTTTTGTAGTATTGAGTCTGTTGACTTCAGAATGATTAGAACTACATAGTTTGGTAAAAAAATGGTTCGATAAAAGCACAGAAGATTGTCATTGGATGGAGGATGACATGCATATACGTTCTAGCTTAGGGTACAGTGTGAAGTAAAATAATTTTCTCTGGCTCTTGCTTCTCCAGCAAGTAATTTCAATTTGTAGAATTTGTCAATTTATCTAGAAGGCATTATCTTCTAAATTGGGCCATCTGCGTTTTGCCTTAATTTATAAGTTATGGTTATCTATGAGGCATTATCTTCTAAACGTGCAGGCCTAACAAGTGTTTAATTGGGGAACTGGGTTCGGTATTTATTTGGTGAACTTTAAAAAAGCTTTTGCCATTTCTATTGTTTTCCTCCATTTGCAATTGTTTATTAATTCAATCAAGTTTTCGTGATCCTACTATATATTTGTGTTTTGCTTATTTTTTCTTCAACCGAAATGACTCATTCGATTTGATGTGACAAAAAAAAATTCATTCTATTTGACGGCTAAAAATTAAAAATAATATGTAAAAGGTAAAAAAATGTGTGTAAATAGCACTACTCTAAAAATAATATTGTTGGAAAACAAACTAGAAGGTGACTGGACAAATATATTTTTTATTTATGGCTGATGTTTACGAAGGCAGGCTCCTCTAGGCATCCACTCTTGAATGGAAGTCAATGCTTCAAGTCTACTGTATATTTTACATAGCTAACACATGTTTACATGGATGAATCCCTTTTTTATTTTTTTTTTTCAGATATATAATTACAATCAACAATCTTCGATACCTTTTAAAAAGTAAAAGGGTGTTGCTACCTTTAATAAAACGATATTTTTGTAATGTAATCACGTTCACGCATAGTGTAATATGACGTCCACAAAGTAAAAATCATTATTATTATAGTAATAAGGAGCCCAAAAGTTGAGTATTAACGTCATGTTGTAACACCATTAAATATAAAGGTAAGGAGCCCATGGTGAATACAATATTAGGGAAGTCCATGACACTCGACTAATTTAGTTAGTATTATTCGATGTACAAATTATCCTATCCGACTGAAATAGTCAGTATAGTTCGAGCTGCCAAACGAGGCCTTAAGGTTGTCTTTTATGTTGCAGACAATACTTATGTTGGTCTCAAAATGGGTCTTTCCCGCAAGCCGAGAATTTCGGAATCTCTTGGTCCTTCTTATTTTTTGTGGGCATGCTAACTTGCGGTCTAAGGCCAAGCGAGTAAAGAGAAGTTAGTGATTTTTGTTGTGCTTTGATTTGTCTTCTTTCAAATGTGATTATAGACTGAGGACGGAACTCGTCTTGGTCGTAAGTTCTCCATGCCTTAGATGCAAGGACTTTTGATATGCGTTAGATGGACGTTGAGATAGGTGTTGTTCGTGTGGGCATGATGAGTGAATGGATGAGTGAAAGTGAATTTGGTTATTGATATGGTGAGATGGAATGTATGAGGAGGCGAATCGCATCAACTCAAACGAACTAGTCGAATAGATCGAAGTAATTATGCTACAATACTCCCATTATGATAAAATAAAATGGAAGAAAGTAAATTGCGATAAAATAAAAATTACTCTAAGTGCGAGAAAATAATTTTTACGCTAAGTGCAAGAAAATAATTTGAGGGAACTGAAAATTAATTTGAAATAGAAAGCTGAGTAGGGCTACATTTTGAAAAGAAAAATAAAGATAAAAAGCACGGGGGTGCAGAGAAACTAAAGAGATGAGTTGAAAAGGTTGGTTGGGGACCTCTAACAATAAGCTAGATAGCCCTTTTTATACTACTTGAGAGCATCCATTCTTGATGTATTTCCCTTGATTTCCTCCTCGACCTTGATTCATTTTTTTCAACAATTACATATTTCAAAAATCATTTCTCTCAATGTGGCAACTCTAGTCTTTAACTTGAAAATCTCTAATTAATTTCCTCCTTAAATGTCATGGTTAACCTCAATTTAAGATGATGAACATGTTATGTAGAAAGTGTCAAATATAGGTATAATAAACAACTTAGCATCTTCTTCCTTCTCTTGTATGATTAACCTTGAATCCTTGCACATGTATGACTTTCCATTGGATTTGTTCATCAATAGTTGATATCAATGCTATGATCATCGAGAAAATCCAAGTGTATTGTATTCAGAATCGACGATGTTTACAACATCCTATTAGAAATTAAGATATTATTGATGAGTTTGTTTTTGGACAATTAAAATATGAATAAGTTCATTTTTTCTAATCATGATTCTATTGGTGGCTTTCTTTGACTAATATATTTATGTGTTGATTTTTATTTTATTTTATGCATGCAATTGAAAATTATATTTCATTTTCATTTCACATGGACAACATCCATTGAAAACTAAAAATTTTGTCCTAACTCCTTTAAATATAGGGGGTTATTTTACACATATACCCTCCGTCCCAAATCTATAAATACCACCCTCTGGAGATGACATTTTCTCACATCAACAACAATCATCCTCTTTGCTTCCTCTCCTTTCATTCTTAATTTCCTTGATCATTTTCTAAGCTCTTAAAAATCATCATCATGGGTGTCTTCACATATGAAACCGAATACGTCTCAGTCATCCCCCCTGCTAGGTTGTACAATGCCCTTGTTCTTGATGCAGACAACCTCATCCCGAAAATTGCTCCACAAGCAATCAAAAGTGCTGAAACTCTTGAGGGAGATGGCGGTGTTGGAACCATCAAGAAAATTAGCTTTGGCGAAGGTTTGTTTAATTTCCACCATTTTCTCCATTAACTTGTTAATTTTACCTATTTAACATATATATCGAAAACACTAGCTAGTAACTTATTTCTCTAATTCATTTTTCCATTTGACAGGGAGTGAATACAGCTACGTGAAGCACAAGGTTGAGGGAATTGACAAAGATAACTTTGTCTACAGCTACAGTTTGATCGAAGGTGATGCCATTTCTGACAAACTTGAGAAAATCTCTTATGAGATTAAGTTGGTGGCATCTGGCACTGGTTCCATCATCAAGAACATCAGCCACTACCACACCAAGGGAGATGTTGAGATCAAGGAAGAACATGTTAAGGCTGGCAAAGACAAGGCCCTTGGTCTGTTCAAGCTCATTGAGAACCACCTTGTGGCCAATCCTGATGCCTACAACTAAAACCATGCATCCATCTGGCAACAATCTTTTTGTCTTGCTTTCTCTGTTTATTCAACTGTGTGGTTTTCAATTTTTTATCGTACCAAAGCAATTATTTGACTTGCACTTTGGATATGATTAAGGAGTAATGGTGTATTTGATTTTAATCTAAATAAATAAAACATATACTAATTATATGTAAATTATTCGATGATATTTAGCCTTTGGAGTATTATTTTTCCCTTCCAATTTCATGAATTTCACATCCAATCTGTTACGTTGTAAACTCAATTACACACAGAAAGGAAAAGAAAAGTTATTCCACTGAAATTAGACCAATTAACTCAAAAGTCAACTGTTTGGGTTGTTGGGATGCAAGTTTCTTATGACAAAAGAAAAAGAAAACATCAAAAGTTCTTAAAAAAAAAAACCTCAAATTAACAAATGTGCAAATGTGGTCTCTTATATATATATGTGTGCGCGCGCATAGACTTGACTTCAATTTGTTCAGAACAAGAAGTTTCGTCAAATGACCAAGAGTAGAAAAGATAAAAAGTTTAATTTTGGACGACAATATACTTGATATAACATGACTAAATTGATATACGATGTGGTATTTCAATTATACTGAAAATTTCTTTTGAAAGTGATAGAGAGAGAAGAGCTAACGGACATTTCGAAGAAGCATATGAGATAAAGATGTTGCAGGAGCCTCTGTGCGATTAGTCTTTGATCTTTGTTTTAGGTCAACACGGTTAGCTTTGATCAAGTAAATGGTGTGTGACTTGTTGCTGATAATGCCGGATTTCTGTGAATTGACAAATAATAAAATCAAGAAAAGATTAGGAAAAGAGAGACAAAAAAACATACAATTCATTTTTAAAAATATACTTAACACTAGTAGAAAAAAGTACTTGGGCGATAAAACAAATTTCGTCGCACAAGGTCCTTTTTCGTCGCTTAAACATTTGCGCGACTATTAATTCGTCGCCCTAAATTCGTCGCGCAAAGCCCGTGGAGCAAGCATTTACACGACGAAGAAAATACATTCGTCACGCAATGCACATTTGCGCGACGATTTTTGGCAACGAAAATATGAGTGGCAATAGAGTTCAAGCGACAAAAAAAATTTGTTGGACAAACTTTTAGGCGACGAAAATCCTTCGTTGCCCTAAATTTTCAGCAACGAAATATATTAATTGCCTATACTTGAGGCAACGAAATATTTCGTCGCGCAAAATATTGACAGGTTTATGCAATCATGTTTGTTTCGTTGCGCAAAATATTAATAATTTTATTTCAATTTAATTGAATTATTATTATTTTTTTCAATTTATTTTTTTTAAATTAATTAATTAATTAAATGAATTAATTGGTATTTAAAAGACAATAAAATATAATAAACAATGTAGAAAAACAAATTATATTATATAAAGAAATGTATGTACAAAATAACAATTGAAAATAAATTAGAATCCTAAAATGAAATGACTATTGAGATGTCAGGGGGAAATATGGTGAGGGAGGGGACTAGGAACTCGGTGGCTGGAAATAAGATGATGGGACATTTAGTGAAATGCCGGACAAGTGAAGAGTGTGTAAGATGTGGCTCATCTGGTTGCCCTGAACCGCGAGCTGCCTCTGCAGGTTCTGCACTTCCTGCTCCAATGTGTTGACCCGTTGTGAATTATTTTGAGAAGATGAAACACCTGTGAAGGAGCTGAACTAGGACTAGAGCGGCGATGTGTAGAAATCAAACCCGACATCTGTAAATTGACACAGTTACAAACTAGTTAAATAAATAAATTGTAAATAAACATTTAATGTACTTACAATTTTTTTATTTTAAACATTTAAACAAATTGTAAATAAATACCTCCTTATATTTATTTTTTTTATTTTAAACATTTAAACAAATTGTAAATAAATACCTCCTTATATTTATTTTCTTATTTTGAAATTAAGTAATAACTAATTTGTATATTAAGCAAATAGTCTGTATAAAGGCAGGACATGAACTTTAATCCTAATCAACCGACTTTAGCCAATAGTCTGTATAATAGCTTTGTCCGATAACAAGATAAGGGTGATTTAAAAAATAAACAACTCGGATCAGATCATACAATTTCGCAGTTGCAAAATGAGAAGAGAACTGAGGTAGAACAAGAAAGTTCAAATGAGAAGTTTACTAGCATTCCTAGTAAATTAAAGCAAATACCGGATCCTCACTTTAATTAGTCCTTATATTCATTCTCTTGGTTGGATTGACTTCCTTATATTCCATTTTCTGAACTCTATACTGCTTGAACATTTTTCAATATCCCAACTTATCATCACTTTTGTTAATTTTCTATATTTTTTATCACATGCCTCGTATGTGACCAACTTTAGTCATTGAAATTAATATCATTATACAATTGTTAATTAATATTACTTTAACAAAAAATAGATTGTTAGTAATTAATGGTATACTGATATACTTTTGCAATTACCACTTTCACTAGTATATGGCGAAGATCGATATTTGGAAAACATGTGTGGCGATTGAAAATTGCATTTGAGATTCTAATTCTGTATCCATTCAGGCTGCATTATTGTAATTAAGCATCTTTTTATCCTTAGGGTTTAGCTTCATTATTGTTGTATTGTATTCTCTTCATGTATTTAGCCAATAGATTGTAGCTTGCTAACAAGATAACAAGCTTATACCAGTTTAGTATATTAAACAACCTTTTCCTCCGATTGGCATAAAGAATCAAATACCCAAACATGTTGCTTTATGAAATAATACAACATATGAAATAATAAGCACAAAAATGACAGCATTAGTAACTAAATAGACTGAAAAACGACATAATAAGCCCATAATTTTTTTTTTCAAATGTTATACTAATTTGAGCATGAACATGGAAACCCATGAATAACATATAACCAATCATCTTGGCAGTAAATTCTTATAAATACAATCTTTATTCACCCACCAAACTGTGAAATGAAAAATAATAATAACTCATGACAAAAAATTTAGAAAACACACGGAAAGTAAAAACATTATTAACATCATATAAACAAAATTACTTAAGAGAGTAATAAGTTCATGAAGAAATTGAACTTAAAGTTAAGAAATTACGCACGACCAATCGTCATGAGCTCAGTTGAGCATTTCATCAAACAGCTACCGTGCAACTTAATAATTTTGTTCAACAAATCAAATTAGTATCTTAATTCACACTAATACAAACCCAACAACGAATTCAAGAGACAAACGAGAAGTAGCCAAGCAAAAGTAAAATAAACCCAGCAGAGAGTTGAATGTGTGTGTTTTAGCATTGAATTGAATTAAACACAACAAACAAATAAAACCCAGAAAAAACAAAATCAGTCCAAAAATCTGCCAAATACCTAAAAAATTCAAATTTTCTCAAGATCTATTGTTGAAGTATGTACCTGAGTTCAATAGAAATCGATTGGTGGTGATCTCGACCCACGTCGTACCTAGATTCAACTGGAACGGAGAGAGAGGGAGGAATGTAGAGGGTTGGGACGGAGGGAGGGAGGAACAGAGAGAGAGAGGGAGGAATGGAGGGGCTTGGTTCGAGAGGATGGAGTTGGGGTTGGTTCGAGAGGGAGCATTCTGCAGATACAGGAAGAAGAAAGAAGAAAGAAGAAGAGAAAAGGCACGGGTTGAAAAAGTAAACCCAAAGGCCTTTGTGCGACAAACTAGTTTCGTCGCTCAAAGTCATCATTTCATCGCTCAAAATTTTATTAAAAATTTAAAACCAGGCTAAAATTTTTGGCAGCTGTTGGGGGCAAATTTTAAGGTTTTAGGCGATGAAATGTGATTTGTTGCGCAAAACTTTAGGCGACGAAATGTGATTCGTCGCGTAAAACTTTAGGCAACAAAATGTGATTCGTCGCGCAAAATTTATAGGTTTTAGTCGACGAATTAGTTGTTCGTCGCCTAAACCTAAGAAATTTATTCCCCACCATTCTTGTTTTAATCTGCTAAAGAATGACTTATTCATTTCTGAATGAAGTAATTTTTGTTCACAATGATCTTGAAGAAGAGGTCTACATATTCAACGGTTCAGATTTAATGAAATAAATATCTATGTGTGTTTACAAATTAACAGTTGTACGAAAAATTAACTTACAGTGAAAAATTCATAATAAGTAATTGAGAAGTGGAAAAATTTGTAAAAAATATACATAGGCTCGTAACGAGAAGGTCTACAACTTTCGTTAAGAGGTCATCTCCAAAATCGAACACTAGAATCCATGAAGGCTATATTATTTTTTAATTGTCGATTAACGTTTACGTTTGCGCTCCATTATTATATCCTTAATTTATTTTTTCATCCCGGTTCTTTTTTGAAAACATGATCTTTTACTAAATGCAATAAGATGAATGGTTCATATCGTTTATATTATGTCCCGAAATTTACAGTTTAGCGAAATTTGTGTAAGACGTTATAAAGTTTATAGAAACTATACAACATCATCACAATTTTCAGTAAACTGAAAATATGGGGATTCTAACAACGATTCGAACCGTTCATCTTATTGAATTTAGTAAAAGATCATGTTTTCAAAAAAGAACCAGGATGAAAAAACAAATTACGGATAGAATAACAGAGCGTAAACATAAACGTTACTCGACGGTTAACAAATAATATAGCCTTCATGATTTCCAGTGTTCAATTTTAGAGATGACCCCCTAACGAAAGTTGTAGACCTTCTCGTTACGAGCGTTTGTATATTTTTTACAAATTTTTCCCACTTCTCAATTACTTATTCTAAATTTTTCACTGTAAATTAATTTTTCGTACAACTGTTAATTTGTAAACACACATAGATATTTATTTCATTAACTTTGAATCGTTGAATATGTAGAACTCTTCTTCAAGATAATTGTGAACAAAAATTACTTCATTCATAAATCAATAAGTCATTCTTTAGCAGATCAAAAGAAGAATGGTGTGGAATAAATTTCTTAGGTTTAGGCGACAAATCACATTTCGTCGCCTAAAACCTATAAATTTTGCGTGACGAGTCAAGTTTTGTCACCTAAAGTTTTGCTCGACGAAACAATTTGTCGCGCAGAATTTGGCTCCAAATTCTCCTTTTTCCACCACTTTTTCCATCTTTTGCTCGACGAATGTATCTATTCGTCGCCCATTTCATTTTTAAGCAACGAATGTGTTCGTTGCCTAAATGTTCTGACATTTTAGGTGACGAAACATGATTTTCGTTGCCTAAAGTCCTCTTGCCCGACGAAACTTCCTCTGTCGCCTAAAGTTTTGTCGCGCAAACTATTTTTTCTACTAGTGTAAGTAAAAGAAAAAAGGACATATAGCCCTAGACATTTCCACTGTGATGCATACCAGTTCAAATTAGTTTACTAGATGTTGACTGTGAAGTTGATATGGGGAGTAGTCAACTTTTTCTAAGTCCTTGCAAGGTTTGGTCTTTCATCAATGTGGGACTTTGTCCTCACATTTTTACACGTTTCTTCATGTGTGGCGAATTTTCAAGTCTAACATGTGAACAACACAAATTGGGTGACGTGAAGCACATATTGCCGTTGGGTTTCACATGTGGGTCAACCTGCTCTAATATTATTAAAGAAATTGAGGCTCCACCCTAAAATTAATTGGCAATAAGAGTAACTCAACTCCTTGTAGCCCTTGTAAGGTTTGATTCATCATCGATATGAGTTCTCACCTACTGAATTGTAGAACTAATTATTCAGTCAAAATCTCCTTGGTTTATACTTCATAGTTCATAGTGACTTTGTATGAATGAAAGGGATATGGACTATAGGCTCGTGTAAGTCATGTGCTCATATTTGATGAAATTGTGAGTTGAACTTCTACAATCCATATTTGATGAAATTCGCCAATTGGTTTGTTTTATTTTGTTCTTTCCCGTGGTGGCAATTTCGAAAACAATTTGAAACTCATATGAATATAGGTGTCTCAATGTGTTCACAATCAAAACACGATTAACACTATACAATTAACATTATTTAATAAGTTTATACCTTTGTCAATTATATGATATACATATATATATAATTTTTTAATTCATTTTGTATTATGATCACTCGCAAGCAACACAACACAAATATAATTATTGATCCCATAAGGAAAAAAGTCCCACCGTTTCATGGTTGTCTGATTTGTCGAAAATAATACTTAATTAGCATCTATTTCTTTATTTTTTTGTTCGAGACTGAATAATACTGAGCATAAGGACCTCAGCAATTTTTTTCATTGTACATGTATTTGGTGTGCTATTCAATATTCGTTAGCAGTTTACAATACTCTGATTATCAAAAATGCCATGTGCATTCCATATAATTACTCGGCATTTAGAATCAACTATGCAAGTAGCATGTGATTCAATATTCTAGTAAATAAGGTGTTGGGTTTTTACACATGCATTTCGAGTTCGAAACTTATCATTCTCCTAAATTATTGTAATAGTTTCAAAACTTCCGCTTCTCTTAATAATAATAATTAAAAAAAGAAAAAAAAATCAACTATCCAAGTAGATAAACATAGACATATAAATTAGGATATCATTAAAGAATTTATATTGTCATGTTCAGCAGTTAGAATAAGTTGAATTTGAAAATTGTTCTTTGACTAATATATTGTTGTACGGAATTTGAAAATTATATTAGTTTTTCTTTTGACTGGACAACAAATAAGAAAAATTTTGAGTGGTACGTACCATTAAATGGTCCGGCTATTGAATGGTCCCAGATTAATATGTACTATTGAATAATACATACTATTAAAGTTTGACTCTACAAATATTGAAAATTTGAAAATTTGTTTGAACTTCTTTTGTAGGGGGCCACTTTCCACGTATACCCTCAAGCCCTAATCTTTAAGTACCGGCTCCGGTGCTCACATTTTTTCACACCAATATCAATCCTCCTCTTTGCTTGCCCTCATTTCATTCTAAATAAGTTGAATTTTTCTAATCAAATTCTACTGGTTTCTTTACATACGAAACTGAATACGCCTTAATAAGTTGCTTCCCGTCATTGCTCCTGCTAGGTTGTAACCCTTGTTCTTGATGCTGACAACCTCGTCCCAAAGATTGCTCCACAAGCAATCAAAACTGCTGAAATTCTTGAGGGAGATGGAGGTGTTGGAACCATCAAGAAGATTAGCTTCGGTGAAGGTTTGTTTAACTTCCACCCACTGTCTCCATTAACTTGTACCTACCTATACGTATATCTTGAAAACACTATTTGAATACAGCTATGTGACAGGGAGTGAATACAGCTATGTGAAGCACAAGGTGGATGGGATTGACAAAGATAACTTTGTGTACAGCTACAGTACTGTAAGTAAACCTCCCTAGTTCAAGCGCCTTATACTAACTCAACCGAAAAATACAATTAACAACACAATTAATTTAACCATAAAAATACAATTAACAACACAATTAATTTAACAGTTCAAAACAAAACTTGATTAAAACAATTACAATTAACAACATATGAAAGAAAGTAAAAGTGTAAACCAACAATAGTGATCGGAACTTTAAAGATGAAACAGGAAATATAATAGGAAATTTTATTTGAACTCAATTATTGTATCTCTACACCCAACTAATAAAATCTATCCATCAAACTACCAAATTTGCCCTTAAATAAATGAAAAGAAAACCCAAAACCCACGACCACCAACCACACGTTTTTATCTCTTTACACCCTCTTCATTTTTTTTCCGGTGAACCAAACCCTAACGCATGTGACTACTGCTACTCTCCTTCTCTGTTTCTTGTTCTTGATTTTGACTTTTCTGTGCCTATTAATTTGTTCTACTTTAATGTGGACGAGATATCTCCTCAAGCATTATGGTACAATTTTTAAATAGATCTGGGAATGGAAAATATTATGGGTATTACTCTTCGATTTGAATTAGTACTTTTGCTTTTATTATCATACAAGTGGGCTTTAACATCAAAATTTGGAAGCTGGGGGATTAAACTTCGAAGAATGATGCATGAAAATGGAAACTACATTTCAAACCGATGGGGAAAGAGAAAGATGCCGATGAGAGGGGGAGTTGACGGAGGAGTATAAAGCGGTGCCATTGTCAACGGCGATGACCGCGGAGCATTGTGGTATTTTTCTCAAGGGTAAAGAGAAGAGGGGGAGGAGAAAGAGAAAAAATAAAAAAGAGTGGAGGGGTCGTGGCCATTGATGACGTCAAGGGAAAGTGTTGCCGGTGCTTGGGTTGGGTTACCGGAAAAAATGGGAGACAAGGTGTAGAGGGTATTGTTGATGGTCAGTGGGTTTTGGGTTCTCAGTTAGTTTCCTTTCTTTTCATTCTTCTATGGGCAAATTTGAAAGTTGAATAGAGATATATTATTAGTTGGGTGTAGAGATACAATAATCGGGTTCGGATAAAATTTCCCAAATATAATTAACAGAGGCATACGAAATCAAAAATACAATTAACAGGAACATTAAAATAATTAATTGGTGATGGAGCCCAAACTAAGCGAGTATTGGTATTTGAAATATGTTCACCACCGTTTGGTGTGTGAGGTCATATTAAGCATGCCTTATCAACTCGGGTTAGTAGAGCAACCCACACGCTATGAGTGGGTAGCAAACAGCACAACTGAGAATCGACTTGGAAAAACATAATCAACTTAAATGAAACACAAGAAATAGAAGATAATAAGAAAAACGAAATTGACATCGCCCTTAATTTCCCGAACGACATTTTATCAAATTTAAATATATATCCAAAACCATTCCATCCTGTTTGACAAATCGAGCATAACAGAACATAAAAGTCCTTAACTTTCCAATGTGTAACACCCAGATGAGAAAAGAGACGTGCAAAACAAATAAAATATCGAGTAATCTAAAACAATTTATGAAAGGTGATGATATTTACAATAACAACTTATATGGAACGGATTCACTATTATTTTGAGTTAATTTTTTAATATGAGACAGCACTTGGCGATAAACTCGATATTCACACACCCAAAATTTCTTCTCACACTTTCAATTTTTTGATATTTTTCTGATATTCTACACACCCCTATCACTCCGCCTCTCTCGAACTCTAGAGAACTGACGATGGAGCAGGAATTGAAGGTGTAGAACCGCGAGCATACCGAGATCTCTGAATCGAGAAGAATTCAATTGACGTCTTGGAACTTCGCGAGTGCCGTCTCTCCATCGCTACTCGGCCCTCGTGCCTCTGCACCGATATGGCATGAAGACGACCTGAGCAATCCAGGCGATTTCTCGCCGAATTTAGCACACAGCAGATGGTGTCGTCCCTCTCAGCGCCAAGAACCCAGATGCCCGAAGCATCCAAAAACGACACCGTTTGTCGTCCCCGGCCTCGTCCCCGACAATCTGGCGACGAATTGGAAATTGTAATCTCTCGTAGAATATAATTGCTCATCGTGCCAGTCCCGCATCCCCTTCAACTTGCCGACTTGGCTGTTTTTGCAATAATAGCTTGGTCTACAGTAAGATTAACTGCATTTTATATATTTAGGATCTATTTAGTTGCTTTTGAAGGACACTTAAATCTAAACGTTTATTTTTAAACTTACAGGCAAAAAAAGTATTCTGATCATTAAAAGAAAGAATGGAAGAAATTCAAGAGTACATTCGATATAATTATACTTGGCAACCAGATTTGACTGACTATAAATGTTAATATTATATTTGGAGTACGGTTAATTTTTCTCTGATCAACTCAATAGAGGCGGCTTCGTGCTGCCTTCGACTAAAATTAATATAAAGAAAAGAAATTCGTAACTATAATATTTTATTCACATGGGCCACATTCATAGGAAAATTAAAAAAATTTCCTTGATTGTTTTCTAAGCTCCTAAATCAACATCACGAGTGTGTTGACTCATGAGGGTGTTTATAATATGAATTATCAAATGGTTTACAAGGAAAACGAAATCAGATTTTAACCTTCATCAGTTTAAATTTCAGTTTTACGTGGTAAACACTAAGTTGTTATTCAATTATTATGATCAGCTAAACACATATGAAGTTGAACATTATGTTGTTCATTAAATATGGTCTAAATAGATGCTTTAGCATTGACATTATTAGCTAAAATATCATATCAAAAATAGAAAAGTTGATTTTGGCCCAATTATGATGGTGTATCTTAGTGAAAACCCAAAAAATGTAAATCTTCAAAATAAACTCTTTGATCAAGTTTCCTAGTAAGAAAACTATCTTTTTTTTTTAGGGGATGAGTAAGATTTGCAAAAATATTTATATCATCATATCCATGATTTTCACTTTATTTTTATTGCAAATGAAAAATAAATAAATACAAGTACAACATTCACTCTTCAATCAAAAGCTTCAATTACGTACAAGCCAAACACTATTTTGGAAGGAAAAAAATAGAAAAAGGTTTAAACCACACCATTGTTTGATGCCAAAGAGGACACCAAAGTACTGATCAATGATACTTAAACACATTGTTGCAGCAGGTAATATTAATTTAGTTGTAGGCATCCTGGTGCTCCAAGAGGTAGTTCTCAATCAGCTTGAAGAGACCTGCGGCCTTCTCTTTGCCAGCCTTAACATGCTCTTCCTTGATCTCAACGTCACCCTTAGTGTGGTAGTGGCTGGTGCTCTTGATGACGGAACCGCTGCCGGAAGCCACCAACTTAGTCTCATAAGAGATCTTCTCAATTGTCTCAGAGATAGCATCTCCCTCAATCACACTGTACTTATACACAAAGTTGTCCTTGTCAACCCCATCAGTTCTGTGCTTCACATAGCTGTATGTGCTACCTTCACCGAAGTTGATCTTTTTAACGGTTCCAACTCCTCCATCCCCTTCAAGGATCTCAGTGCTCTTCACTGCCTGTGGTGCAATTTTGGGGATGAGGTTGTCAGCATCAAGAACAAAGGCATTGTACAACCTAGCAGGGGGGATGACGGAGGTGAACTCGGATTCGTATGTGAAAACGCCCATGATTCTGAGAAGTGTTTGGGAAGTGAGAAAAAACTAATTGATGAAGAGGAAGACTGAGAAAGAAAGATGATGTATTGGGAGGTTTTGAGGTGTGAAGAGATGAAGAGGAGGTATGGTATTTATAGCTAGGCTGACTGGCTGAGGGGGAAGGTACGTGGATCCAAAAGGCTTAAAGGAATTTTGTAATTTAGTCAAGGGAAGGACCCTCTGGAAATTGAATAAGAAATGCCCAATTACTCCACGAGGTGGACTAACCACAACTTTTTCTTCCCCTAATGTTTGATACATGTTAAAAATTCCATGTGCATACAATGAGTGCTTTAGAGATCATAATTTCTCGCATTAACTGGAAAATTGACACTTTCTGTGATTCCATGCGGTATGATAGTTCAAGCAGAGCATATAATTCAATTAGAATTCCTTTCAATGGGATTTTTCTTTCTTTTCTTTTCTTTTTTTGGGTTTCAATCAACAATAGCTGCCATGGGCTATGATCGATTCAATAAATCCCATAAACTAATCACTTTCACCCGATATTAACACATATTTGACTGTTATATTTGATTCAACAACTTAAACAAAGTGATCGAGAACCGTTAAATCAAATCCAATTATCAAATATGCTTAGTGCTTATAGATACTCAAGAAAATTTGTCAGTTAGCGAGTGTGCATAAGCTGATTTTTCTAGAAAATTCAATAAATGTCATAATGTGAGCACTTCTCTTTGTCATTTCATGTTTTATTAGGAAAAATGATCATTGCTCATAAAACAACAATAGGTTGCCTCTTGAACCCCGCTTGGGCGGCATGCAGCAATCGACTAGATGATATATTCAATAGTGTGAATATGAAGCATTTAAGCAAGTTGAGAGAAATAAATTGTATCCTGATCATAAAGTTCAATAGTGTGAATATGAAGCATTTAAGCAAGTTGAGAGAAATAAATTGTATCCTGATCATAAAGTACAATAATTTAGTATTTTTAACCATACAATGTAGTGTGGTGTGTCTTTTTGTTTTATTAAGTGAGACTTTTGAAGACTTCAATTTTTGTTGCTTACAGTTAGAACATTTTCAATTATACTCTCTTTTTTATGTACATTCACAACTGGTATGGTCAGGGCTGCGTACGCAAAAAGATTTAACTGTGTGTTCGGATAACAACATGCATAAATAATACTTGTCGAAATTGACTATTTCAATTTGGAGATATGTGAAAAGCCAATGGAAAATGACGACTAATCAAATGTCGACGTAATGGAGCCCATGTTAAAATGCAAGTCAAGCCATCCTAAATTGAACTTCTGGAAGTGCATAGCAGTTCTGAGGTAGTAGGGACAGCCTTAGAATTTGTAGTACCCACTTGCATCTGACTCTAAGTTGTGACTATAAAAACCACCCAGGGCACTCTTTTCTCTCCAACTCAAAACCTCATTGTAGTTCAACAATTGTCTTAACATCTCTTTTATACTCTTTCTTTGATCATTTTCCAAATCAAAAATTCATCATGGGTGTTTTCACATATGAAGCCGAGTTCACCTCTGCCATCCCTGCACCTAGATTGTTCAAGGCTTTTATCCTTGACGCCGATAACCTCATCCCCAAGATTGCTCCACAAGCAATTAAATGTGCTGAGGTCGTGGAAGGCGATGGAGGTGTTGGAACCATCAAGAAAATTACCTTTGGTGAAGGTTAGATAGATAACCCTCATTCTCCCCCTATATATATATATATATATATATATGTTCACATTTTTTTATACTTGAATGAATGCAAAGTTATTATAAGACTTCTTTTGGTACTAATTTATGTTTTAATTCATTTGCAGGCAGCCAATTCGGGTATGTTAAGCACAGGATCGATGGGATTGATAAAGACAACCTTACATACAGTTACACTTTGATTGAAGGAGATGCCTTGTCTGACAAGATTGAGAAGATCGCTTATGAAACCAAATTGGTGGCATCTGCTGATGGAGGAAGTATCATCAAGACCACCAGCCACTACCATACCAAGGGTGATGTTGAGATCAAGGAAGAGCATGTTAAGGCTGGCAAAGAGAAGGCTTCCGGTCTCTTCAAGCTTCTTGAAGCCTACCTCTTGGCCAACCCTGATGCCTACAACTAAATCTGAAGTTATTCATATTCGTAATTTGTGTGTTACCTTTGTTGTCTTAATGATATAAGTTCAAGTTTCTTATGTTTTAGTTGGAAAAATACTAAGGGTATTGATACCTTTGTTTGAATAAAATTACACTAGAATCATAAAAAGTTTATTATCCAAGGCTACAGAAGAATATTGAAGTTATAGAATGATATTGTTTATTAATTACACTATCAACGTTGATCGTTACACCATAAATATCAAGAAACTAACTATTATTGTTATTCACTTTGGCTACCGTTTAATGGAATTACCCAGTCACCTATAATAAAAAAAAATATATGACTTCCTTTTCCTTCATTTAAAAATATTGCATATGATACAAGTTCCTCCTTCAACTTGAAAGATTCCTATACTACCAAAAACAACTAAACAAACAAGGTCTTGAAGCCAAAAACAAAACATAGAAAAAAAAATTCAGCTTTGAAAGATTCCTATACGGCCATAAACAAAATTATATGACTCAAAACCAGTTGCAGGCAATGTATGAAGCAATTGATCAGGAATTGGAGAAAACCTAATGATTGTCGAGTTGTGCGCATGAAAGTACTATCTCTGCACATATCTAGTAAAAATTAGTAATAAAATGTAACATTTCTAATATTTCTTCTAACAGATTCTTAAGGAAACAAAATAAAACTTAATATATTTGAATATAACAGTTGATAATTACAGTATTCTAAGCATTAAAAAAATAATATAGGGTATAATTGTACTTGGCAACCAGAATTGACTCACTATGAATGCAGACAAGTGATTTAGAATATTCCACTAGAAATTTCAATATTATGGAGTTAGCACACTGTTAGGTTGATATTTTACATATATTTATACCTCTTTTGCCTATTATTTAGTCATTGTTTTGTGTTAAATTGTTGAGTTTAATGTGTTTTGTGCGAGTTTTGTAGAAAATATAATTGTGAACAAAACATGAAATTAGAGGCTAAATTGGAGAAAATCTGATGATTGTTGAGTTGTTCGCATGACTTTCTTGAATCCGTGCAATTATTGGAACTTGGGCCTGCAAAACAGTCCAAACCGTGTGAATTGGTCAGCCCAAAAAAATAAGGGGAGACGATTGGGCTGGTGCAAGTTGGTCATTAATTGGCTAATCCAATTATTTGAGGCGGTGCCAAGTTTGTTTCCCACAAGGAATTGGATTCAATTCCTTTGCTGTGTGGATTAAGGATTAAAGAACAAGTATTTAAGGGAAGGATGCGGCACAATTTGAGGATACCTCCCAGCACCTACACACACATACACAGAGGGAGTGAGAAGATGAGAGCAAGGAGGAATAAATTGGAGTTAGTAGCTTTGCCGCGGAAATGAGCTAAGTTAGAAAAACCCATTGACTAGGTTCCAATTAAGCAAGTTTCCTTAACTTGCTTAATGACTCAGATTATGTGTAATTTCTCTTCCAAGAGTACTCCCATTATATTTCTCTTCCAAGAGTCAACACGTTAGAGCAAGAAGTGCAGAACCTGCAGAGGCAGCTCGCGGTTCAGGGCAACCAGATGAGCCATATCCTACAAGCTCACGGTTCCCAATCCCCTCCCTCCCATATTTCCCGCCGGCATATCAATAGTCATGTCATTTTAGGATTATAATTTATTTTCAATTGAATATTTTGTACGTACATTTCTTTATATAATATAATTTATTTTTCTACATTGTTTATTATATTTTATTGTCTTTTAAATACCAATTAATTCATTATATTAATTAATAAAAAAATTTAAATATTTAAATATTTAAAAAATTAAATATTTTTTCGTCGCCTAAACATTTTGGCGACGATATATTTCGTCGCTTTAAGTGTAACCAAACTTAGGGCAACGAAAATATTTCGTCGCCTAAAGGTTGCATTGGGCGACGAATGTATTTCCTTCGTCGCCCACATGCTTGGTCAACGAACTTTGAACGACGAATTGTGGGCGACGAAGTATTGGTCGCCCAAAAGGTTAGGTGACGAAATATGACTTTGGGCGACGAAATTGTTTTTGTCGCCCAAGTACCTTTTTGTACTAGTGTAGCCTTAATTAGGTTAAATCCGCTGAGCATAGAAGCCAATCCGATGACTTTATATGCAATCCGACCACACTTTGGTTGATCTTTATAGCTTTATCTACTTATTGTATTTACTTATTTGTAACTTTCCAATTCAGTTTATAATACATATTTCTTTTGGTGCAAGTTGTTTCTTTATGTTCAACTGTTTTACTTATGAAGCATTTCAATTGAGTACAGACAGTTTATATTCAATCCACTATTCCAACCATCTTGGCTTTGTTATATATATTTACATAACAAAAGTCTTTAACATGCAATGCAAAGAAAGAACCTAAGTTAAGTCTCTCCACTTAATGACACAATCTTTTGGTTAGAAGTTAAATAACACAATTTCAATTACACACACCTACTAGCGGGAACTAATAGTGGCACACTCTCAATCTCCAAAGTAATGTTCATATAAATTCCCGACCTACAACTAAGCGCCATGTGAAATTTATCTGTCGAACAGTTGTAAGAGTTAGTTAGATTGTTAAGCTTTTGCTTAGTGACTGAGAATGCTCTGTGAGCTATAAATACCAATTGTATCAGTAATTATATTCAATTAATGAAATCAGAAAGCTCTCAATTCTCCATTTCTCTCTGCTTCTTCCTTTCATTTCCTCTTCTGCAATATATCATTCTCTGCTCTTTTCATTTCGTTAACATAAATTTCATTTTATTTATTGCAAATAATAGGAAATACAATATTCACTCTTTAATCAAAACCTTCAATTACGTACAAGCCAAACACTGTTTTGGAAGGACAAAAAAATATATATAACGGATTAAAATTACACCAATATTTGATGGCAAAGATGACACGAGACTGAATAACACATGAATGCAGCAGCAGACAATGTTTAGTTGTAGGCATCCTGGTGCTCCAAGAGGTAGTTCTCAATCAGCTTGAAGAGACCTGCGGCCTTCTCTTTGCCAGCCTTAACATGCTCTTCTTTGATCTCAACATCTCCCTTGGTGTGGTAGTGGCTGGTGCTCTTGATGACGGAACCGCTGCCGGAAGCCACCAACTTAGTCTCGTAACAGATCTTCTCAATTGTCTCAGAGATAGCATCTCCCTCAATCACACTGTACTTGTACACAAAGTTGTCCTTGTCAACCCCATCGATTCTGTGCTTCACATAGCTGTATGAGCTACCTTCACCGAAGTTGATCTTCTTAATGGTTCCAACTCCTCCATCTCCTTCAAGGATCTCAGTGCTCTTCACTGCCTGTGGTGCAATCTTGGGGATGAGGTTGTCAGCATCAAGAACAAAGGCATTGTACAACCTAGCCGGGGGAATGACGGAGGTGAACTCGGATTCGTATGTAAAAACACCCATGATTCTGAGAAATGAATGGAAAGTGAGAAATGAATAACTGATGAAGAGAAAAATCTAAGAAAGAAAGATGATGTATTGGGAGGTTTTGAGTTGTGAAGAAGTGAGGAGAATGTATTTGGTATTTATAGGCCAAGGCTGAGGTACGTGGATCAAAAGGTTTACGCAAGCTCCTAATTGTTTAATCGGTTTTATTTATCGTGGACGTGGGAACCATTACTTTTGGACAAGGAATTTTGTAATGTAGTCAAGGAAAGGACCATCTGGAAATTAAATAAGAAATGCCCAATTACTCCACGAGGTGGACTAACCTCAATTTTTTCTTCCCCTATTTCAAATTTTCATGCGCATACAATTAGTGCTTTAATTCGCTCACATTAACTGTAGGAGCATAACACTTTCTGTGAATCCATATGATATGATAGTGAAAACAAAGCATAGAAATTAATTAGAATTCGTTTCATTTTTTCAGTTAAAAATTGAAACTTGGCTTTTGACCAACAATAGCTGCCATGGGCTATGAATTCAGTAAATCTGATAAAGTGATCACTGTATGTTTTTCTTCTATTGCAGTTTATTTATTTATTTATTTTTATGCTAGAAAATTCAATAAATCTCATAATGTGAGGTCAAACTTCAATGGTACGTATTGTTGAATGGTTTAAGATTCATTTGAGGTCCACCGCAAATTAATCTGGTCCATTCAATGGTACGTAGCACCCAAGATTTTTCTCATAAGGTGATCACTTCACATGCATATGGCCCAGATAAACCAAAATGATCATATATTTAGCCCAAATAAAAAAATATTCTCTGTCAGCTCTTGAAATATAATATGAATCATTAAGCAAGCTGAGAGAAATTAATTTTATCCTCGTGAAGTACAATAATTCAGTTTGTCTGATCATACAATGCAATGCAGTGTCTTGCGTTGTTATATTTAGTGGACGTTTTAATAATTCAAATTTTGTTATCGCATTGTTATAGCATCTCTGATCATATCTCTATTAATATTTTATGTACATTCCCAGCCGGCATAGTCATGGCTACTGGACGTAAGGGCATCTGAAGAAGATAATAGACTAGGACTGTGTATTTGGATAATAGTTGTTGCAATTGAATATTCCAAATTGGAGATGTGAAAAGAAAAATGACGGCCAATCAAAAGTCGACGCATTGCAGCCATGTTGAATTGCGAGTCAAGTCATCCTAAATTGAACTTCTGGAAGTGCATATACTAGTTGTGAGGCAGTAGGGACAACAATAGAATTGTATAGTAGCAACTTGCATAAACTGGTTGATAATCTACAGGCACAGCTATTCACATAAGCTCAGACTCTCGCTTGTTGTGGTCTATAAATAGCACCTACAGCTAGCACTCTCTTTCACTCCAACTCAAAACCTCAATTGCAGATCCACAATTTTCTTCATATTTCCTTTGGACTCTTTGATCGTTTTCCAAGCCAAAAACTCAAATGGGTGTTTTCACATATGAAACCGAGTTCACCTCTGCCATCCCTGCACCTAGATTGTTCAAGGCTTTTATCCTAGACGCCGATAACCTCATCCCGAAGATTGCTCCACAAGCAATTAAATGTGCTGAAGTCGTCGAAGGCGACGGAGGTGTTGGAACCATCAAGAAAATCACCTTTGGTGAAGGTTAGCTAGATAACCCTCATTCTCCCCCTATATATATATATATATATATATATATATGTTCACATTTTTTTATACTTGAATGAACTCAAAGTTATTAATAAGACTTTTTTTGGTACTAATTTATGTTTTAATTCATTTGCAGGCAGCCAATTCGGGTATGTTAAGCACAGGATCGATGGGATTGACAAAGACAACCTTACATACAGTTACACTTTGATTGAAGGAGATGCCTTGTCTGACAAGATTGAGAAGATCGCTTATGAGACCAAATTGGTGGCATCTGCTGATGGAGGATGTGTCATCAAGACCACCAGCCACTACCATGCCAAGGGTGATGTTGAGATCAAGGAGGAGCATGTTAAGGCTGGCAAAGAGAAGGCTTCCGGTCTCTTCAAGCTTGTTGAAGCCTACCTCTTGGCTAACCCTGATGCCTACAACTAAATTCAAAGTTGTTCATATTTGTGATTTATGTTCAAGTGTTTTATGTTTTGGCTTCGTTTTGATTTATAAAAAAATAATAAGACGTTCCAGTTGGAATAACATTAAAAGATATTGATATTCTTGTAATACATTTCATGAAATATTAATGAAAGTTTTGGTTCCAACCTGTAACTTGCAAATGTTGGCACGAATTATGATCGACATGAACCTTTCAGAAATACTTTGAACAAGTTGCCCTCCTCGCTTCCTTTGAACCAAAAAGAAGAAAAAAGGTCAGTAAATTTGAATTCTCCTCCCTCGGAGCATCTTTAGTCAGAGGTGTATATGAAGATGTATAACATTGATCGGAAAGTTCTTCACCAAGCAATTTTTATAGTGATGACAAATACCCATTTTAGCTGGAAGATAAATTTGTATCTTTTTTTCTGTAGTGAGGGTGGGCCCAAATTTAAATCTACATCTACTCTTTAGAGCAAAAACTACTTGTAAATCTTTTGGAAATGTAAATAGTGAAAGAACTTGAGGTTAAACGATTTCACACAATTTTTTTTCTTAATCAAAAGTATTCAACAACCTTTTATTAATGAAAAAGGACAAAAAAACTCTTAACAACCCAACCAAACCAAAGAACAAAGAAGCCCAAAAAGCCCACGCGCGCGCCGTACATAGCAAGCCCACCTAGAGGTCGGCAATGGGTCGGGCCGAGCCAACCCGGCCCAAAAATATTAGGCTTGGGCTGGGCCGGGCTGAGCTTCAATTATAATAACAAAAAATATGGGCCGGGCTTTTATGAAAACATTAAAGCCCAAGCCCAGCTCATGGGTGGGGCTTTTGTGGGCTTGGCGGGCCGGGCCGAACTGACCCAGTTGATCTGGGCCTAAACGGGCTGAAGACAAAAAAATATAATAAAAAAAATCTAGAAAAAATCATATTAAAATATGAAATAGAAGTATATTCAAATTATAAAAAGCTCAAAACATATTGTCTTCAACTTATGAAACTCCAAAATACAAAAAATGCAGCTCTCATATAGTATTGGCTTCAACTTCAATTGTCTCATTATCAGATTCAACCTCAGCCTCTCCATCACAAGCTCTCATCCAATCTGGTCTTGCAGCTCTAACATTCATTAATTCTTCTACAATTTCCTCCTTTACTGCATCATCTTGCATCCTTGCCTTTGTCAAGCTCCAATCTTTTAAGAAAATAAGAGCTTCTATAGTAGATGGACTCAAACAAGCCCTCTTTTCAAATACAACTCTACCACCTTCACTAAAGCATGATTCAGATGCTACAGTTGAAGCTGGTATAGTTAGCAAGTCACGAGCCATAATAGAAACAAGTGGATATAAAGACTGATTTGCTTTCCACCAGCCGAAAACACTAAATTGATTATCATCATCAACCTCTATTGTATTTAATTCAAGATATAATTGCAAATCAAATGTGGTTGAGGGAGAAGATGTGGATGTAAGCTTTGCCTTTTTCAACCCTTGCATAGAGAAATTATGCATAACAGGTAAAGTTATAGAACCAGGAGCTTGACTCAAAGTGCTTGTGTTTACACTTTGGAAAGTTGGATTCGAATTAGACACATCCCTATTACTGTAGATATTATACAATTTAAATAATTCCTTCCTCAAATCCTCAAGTTTACTATCAATAGTTAGAGCATCAAGACCCAACATTTTTAACCATTCTCCAATTGCATACAATTTAAACCTAGGGTCCATGATTGTAGCAAAGCAAAAAATACGAGGAAATTCAGCCCAATACTTATCAAATTTTTCCTCATTACAATCAAAGCATTTTCAAAAACAGAAAATTCAGAATATGCATCAAATGACCCATGAATATCTACTAAACAAGGAATAACACGACTTGATGTAGGATAATACACACCCGAAATTTTTTTTGTTGAAGAATCAAAAATTGATAAAAACCCGCGAACAAGTTGAGCTATCATCCAATCATGTTCAGTAGGAACAAGCAAGCCCGAATTCAATTTATGAACATATCTATGCAATGGGGCTTTATACTTGATAGCTACATTTAAAAGCTCATAAGTGGAATTCCACCTATGTGGTACATTAATACCAATATTTTTCTTAGGCATATCAAAATCCTCACAACATTTGACCCAAAGTTCATGTCTCTTATTAGAGGAATTGAAACTACTAACAACATCTACTATTTTTTTTTATAAAAGGATCTAAAACTGAAAGTCCATCTTGTACAATTAAATTCAATATATGACAACAACATCTAACATGAAATAACATAGTTGTCACCTCATCAAGCATGAGAGTAACTGGAAGTATTTTAGCAGCAACTTCATTATTTGATGCATTATCTAATGTTATAGTAAATACTTTATTATGAATGCCCCAAGATAACAATTCATCAAATATATGAGCTGCTAGTGACATTGCGGAATGTAGATATTCAATCATTTTAAAACAAATTATCCTTTTATTCAAACACCAATCTGTATCATAAGCAAAACTGGTTAAATTACCAGCAACATCAGCATTCCATAACATTTGATTCAGACAAATCCTAGCTTGTGTTTTTTTATGTGAATCATAATGGCGTTGTTAATGACTAGTACCACAACCACCAGCAAACAAAGTTTTACAAATAACACATTTAGCCTTTGGTACTTCTTTGCCATTTTCAATAACCTTAATTCTTTCATAAAAATCCCAAACTTTACTTGTATTCCTAGATGCAGTGTGTGGCAGTGGATTAACAGTGAAAATATGAACAGACTCATTCAAATGAGGTGGATTAACAGTGGAAATAGGAACAGATTCAGGTGGATTGACAATGGAAATTGGAACAGATTCATTTGGATGGTGGGTCTGTGAGGAGAATGAGAGATCAGAAGGTTTGTAGTGAGATTTTTTGGTTTTTTTTTTTCTTTGGGTAGAAGAACAAATTGGGAGGGGAGGTGCGGCGACAGAGACAGAGAGAGTGGGTGAGTGAGAACGAAAGAGAAAAGGGTTAGGGTTTGGATTTATGTCTGCCAAGACTGCCATCTATTATAGATGGCACGGGCCATTCAACGGTAATAATTAAACGGTCAATTTTTTTTTAATTATTAAATGGGTGGTAGTGGTAGTACTAGTAGGTATGGGCTGTCACACTGACAACCTGTCAGTCATTCAACTCAGACTCAGTAAACAAGAATCCAAGATGTAGATATACATGTATCTGCAAAAAAATTGAAATAAAGAGCAAATGGCAGATAGGCGGGCCTGTGGGCTGAGCTTTCATGGGCAGGCCGGGTTGGGCCTATGTAGGCCTACGTGAGCTGGGCCTATGGGCCAGGCTGGGCTTCAAAAGTCCTAACCCAAGCCTAGCCTACTAATTGATGGGCTGGGCTGGGCCATGGCCCTTGTTGGGCAGGGCTGGGCTTTTTCTCTTGGGGTCAGGTGGGCCCCTACCGGCCCATGGGCTTTTGGGCTAAATGATGACCCCTAAGCCCACCCACCAGGTAAAAAAAGAAAAAAAAAATATGGGCAAAAAGAGTCAATTCTCTAAATAGTCCCCACCCACATGGCCAATCATGCTCCTATAATATAGTCCATCAACAGTCAATTCTTTAGTAAGTTGATTCTACGCAATTCAATCCTAAAATACCTACTCTTTACAGAGTTTCTGACTTAGGCATCGTAGATTCATTGGCCAAATCCCCCTTCTAGGCTTGTGGTTTGGTCTTTAACCAAAAGTGTCTCTTTGTTTTGTAGGTACAATTTCGCAAATCCGAAGACGGCGGAATTTTGCTACCACAAATTGGTGCTTTCATTGAGAGCTTGATTGAAAAATATCAAAGAAGCTCTCGCGATTATTCTCGGTGATTTCTTACTTTTTGAAAATTTTCTATTGCACCCAATCTCTGAATTTTTAATTTCTTGATTCTTGTGCCCTAGAAGAAGGAAGAATGGTTGAAAATTCCGAAACCACGACAAACAACACTTCCTATATGCAGCGGAACACGGAAGCAGGGCAGCTGCCTTCTCCCACTGCCCATGTCGCAGTAGCCTTCCAAGCCCTAAGTGTTGCAACTGAAACTGCTTCTGCGGCTTAAACCACGCAGGCCCAAGGCGCGCAACCCACGACACTTCAACCCTAGGCGCTCTAATCCTAGGTTGGTCGCTCTTTGGTTTCATCACATTTTAGGTTTTTTGTCATTGTCTTCATATGTTCTTCGACTAACAAGATTACAAACGTTGGTACGATGAAGACCCTTACATTTTAACAACTATGGCGAAACAAATCTTCTATCTTGATGACCCGAAGGCAGGGAATGGTTGGAAAGTTGTTCAAAAAATTCATCACAGAAACATATATGATATTCCTGACGGAGATAATAATGAAGACAACAGCGTCGCTGACCAACAGCTTTCATCTTCAATAGATTTTGGTTTGGCAACACCGTTGGATACAAATGTAATCCAAGAACCGCTTGAGGTAACTGGAATACCTGAAATCGAAATACCAATTGATTCCATTACAATTGACCTCGGTTAGGGCTGGGTTCGGCTCCAATCAGTTCGGTTTTTTGCCAAAATCGAAACTGAACCGAAATTACTATTCGGTTCGGTTTGGTTCGAATTTTTTTTCAGTTCGGTTTTTTTCAGTTCGGTTTTTTTTTAAATAGACTGGTGCATATAAAAAGACCTTCAGGCCCAATTGTTTCTTGAGAAAACAGGGACTTCCAAGCCCATATTTTCTGAAAGCCCAAAAACACAAATCAGCTGCAAATCGGACGTCATTTTGGATAAAAATCAAACAAACCAGTCATAAAATGAATAAAAAAAACCAGTCAAAATCAAACACAAATCATCTTATGTGCACAGTGCACAACCTTGCTGCAAAATGAGAAAAAAAAGCTAATAAATAAAAAAAAATCTTTAAAACTCAAATCCACAAACAACCAGTCGAGAACTCAAGATTCTCAACATTATAAGTCAAATTTCAACCATCCAACCTAAGATCTGTTGCAAATTGAATAAGAGTCTAAAAGACAGAGAAAGAGAGGACGACCGAGTTGGTGAAACGATGGTGGAAGCCATGGGTGACTTCGACGGAGGTATGGCCATTGAGTTGGCACAGTGGGATCGGAGCGAGTTAAATCGCAAAGGGATGAAGTTGAAGGAAGTTGGGGTTTTAAAGAGTATGCACATCAAAATCAAGAAAGGGAGAGAGAGAGAGAGAGCAGGAAAGAGAGAACGAAGAGAAGGATGAAAGATGGTGGGGGCGCTGCGGAGAGAGAGAGGGAGAGGGAAAGAGAGAACGAAGAGGAGGATGAAAGATGAGGGGGGGCTGCGGCTAGGGTTTGATGAAAGATGGGAGGGTTGATGAAAGATAGAGGAGGATGAAAGATAGGGGGGCTGCAGCTAGGGTTTGATGAAAGATGGGAGGGTTGATGAAAAATAGAGGAGGATGAAAGATGGGTTGCGGCTTAGGGTTGATGAAAGATGGGATCAATTGTTAATTTTATATACCTATAAAGAAATGATGTTTTTAAATATTTTACTTATATAATCATTGCAAGATAAAGCATGTTGTCCAGTTGGTTAGACGCAAACACCCTCAACCTGGAGGGAAGGGGTTCAAACCCTCGTGCCTTTATTTTTTGAGTATTTGTATAATTTTCATAATTAAAATATTATAAAAATAATTAAATATATATTTCGGTTTGGTTCGATTTTTCTAATTCGGTTCGGTTTTTTCGGCTTCGGTTTGGTGTTCGGCTCGATTTTTTTTGGTTTTCGGTTTTGTAAACCCACCCCTAACCTCGGTGATCTGAGACGCTCTAATCCACCTGACCCTACACAGACCGAGGATAGTGATGATGAGGAATCATATGCAAGCAGCGAATCTGAACTACCAAGCGAAAATAATGAAAGTAACAATGACGATGTGTATTGTATTTCTGATTCAGACTAGGTTCGGAAGTGCTGAAATTGTATTTCAATAAACATTGAAACATACATTGAAGTTGTAACTTGTAACGTTGTCAAATTATTAAGAAGAGACATTGAAACATAAATTAATTACTTCATTTACCAAGGAAAAAAAAAACTTATTTGTAATTACAGGGAAGAAAATTACAAATATATCTTAGGCGACGAACCGTTATTTGTCGCCCAAAGTAACGTTAGGCGACGAAAGGTACTTCGTTGCCCAAAGTAAATTCTTTGTCGCCCAAACTATTAAAAATAATTACTTCATTTACAAAAAAAAACAAAAAAATGGTTTGTAACCAGATGTAAAATATTGCAAATATATCTTAGGCGACGAACTTATATTCGTCGCCCAAAGTCACTTAAGGCGACCAATCATACTTCATCGCCCAAAATATTCGTCGCCCAAAGTAAATTCTTAAATCATCACAATTTTATAGAAACTATATAAAGTTTATAGAAATTATATAACATCATCACAATTTTCAGTAAACTATAACTATGGGGACATTCTAACAACGATCCGAACCGTTCATCTTATTGAATTTAGTAAAAGATCATGTTTTCAAAAAAGAACCGGCATGAAAAACACAAATTACGGATATAATAACCGAGGGTAAACGTAAACGTTAATCGACGGTTAAAAAATAATATAGGCTTCATGGTTTCTAGTGTTCGATTTTGGAGATGACCCCTAAACGAAAGTTGTAGGCCTTCTCGTTACGAGCGTTTATATATTTTTTACAAATTTTTCCCCCTTCTCAATTACTTATTATGAATTTTTCGTACAACTCTTAATTTGGGCGACGAAATTATTATTCGTCGCCTAAAGTGTCTTTGGGCGACGAAATTATTATTCGTCACCTAAAATGTCTTTGGGCGACGAAATAAAATTTCGTCGCCTAAAGTGTCTTTGGGCGACGAAATAAAAAATTCGTCGCCCCAAACCTAAAATTTGCCCCCAACAACTGCCAAAAATTTTGGGCTGATTTTGAAATTTTTAATAAAATTTTGGGCGACGAATTGATGACTTTGAGCGACGAAAATAGTTCGTCGCCCAAAGGCCTTTGGGTTTACTTTTTCAACCCGTGCCTTTTCTCTTCTTTCTTTCTTCTTTCTTCTTGCTCTATCTGCAGACTGCTCTCTATCTGCAGCCACTGTTCTTCGATTATCAATTCAAAATTCAAATCTCACGATACACTACTCCAAAGTTCATTCCGTTTTCAACCCTTCGTCAAGTCCAGGCTTCCGCAAACCCAAAACCCCAATAAACGGTGCCGTTCTGGCTGAGATCGGCGGTGACCTATCTATGGAGGAAGACAGAGGTTCTCTGGTGCAGAGCCTGTTCGACACGGTCAACGAAATAGCTTCGATCTCCGACTACAAGTGTCCGGTCAAGAAGCAGTACTGCAATTTGGCGCGGAGGTTGAAGCTGCTGACCCCAATGTTCGAGGAGATTAGGGATAGCAAGGAGGAGGTTTCTTAGGAGACTTTGAAAGCTTTCCTTTTGTTCATGGAAGCTCTGGAATCGGCCAAGGAGCTGCTCAGATTAGGAATCGAAAGCAGCAAGATTTACCTGGTGTGTGCGTATCTTTCGATTCTGTACTTCTTTAGTCTTTGCATTTTGTGTTTGATTGTTGGTGTGGATGATTGTTTTGGTTTTTGTTTTGATTTTGATTTTCTGTTTGGTTGCTGAGAAAATGCGGGAAATGGAAGGAAAATGGAGGAAAAGATTGTTCATTTTGAATTTGGCAAGTGCTGTATTTGTAGCTTCTACTAGGTTATGGAGTATATAGTTTCTTACTTGCTTTTTACTACTGTGGAAGCAACCAAAGCAATAACATTTCCAAAGCAATAACATTTCTAAATTAAAATCTTAGATCGAAGCTAAGATTAGCAAAACAGTTGCTAGATTGGATTTTATTTTTAAATGAATAAAGCTGAGGATTATAATTTTGATTTCTTATCCGTTGCCACATTATTCTCAGCAATCGAATGGACTTCTGATCGCTACCAAATGGTTCCAATATTGAAATTCATTTGCTTCTTTTCAGTGCTTAGTTTATCTTCAAAAACATGATTCCGTTATTTTTTGTGTGGAAATTTTGTAATGATTTGAATTATGGCAGTCTTTAGTATTTAGGTTGTTTGATAAGAAATAATCCTATACCTGCTCACCTTTTTGAGATTCGACAGAAAGTTGCCAAAAAGATTCCTTTAACAAAAAATAATTCTTGTCTTTTATTTTGGGTGTAGTTGCATCCTTGTTTCGGCGACGATTTCACTAGATCTTGGGGATTTTACATATCTTAGCAGCAAACGAAAGCAGGATCTCATGTTTACAAATCTCAATTTATATAAATTTCCCTTTGTATGAATAGAATGTCTTTGCATTGGGTTTTTAGAGTGTCACTTTCATGACTGATTGCATAGTAGGATATTCTTGATTGCTTGATATCAAGCACTCAGTAGCAGGTTTCTTGCATTACTGAGAGTGGTGGCACTGTTGATGTCATCTCATTTTCGGATTTTCCATATAGTAGCTAATTTGATTGTTTGGTGTTGGGATTCTGCCACAAAATTTTGGAAAAGTGTTGCTACTTTTATTTTGGGCAGAAAAGATTGAAGCATGCTGCAGCTTCCGTGAACTGAGGGTTGAGCTACCTTCTGGTTTAATTTTTTTGAAAGCTGTATTATAACAAGATGGCAAAGAGTTCTGATGTTTTCAACATGTTCTTCTAGGATGATAAATTAAAGTTAATAACATAGTGAAAAATGGCCACCAACTGTTGAAAAGGGTCACATACTGTTTGTGGAGCTCCGAGAATGAAATTGACACATTTTTAGGAATACTACCGGATGCTACAGGGGTGATTCCCTGGACATGGTGTATGATAAATCCGAAACACCATCTCTCCTTTGGGGTTTCTGAATGGCTCGTCTCAGTATCTCTCTTACTCCCTTCCCTGTTTTCTGGTCATTCTTATTTTCTCTGTTATTCAAAAATAAGTAAGAAAAAGTGATAAGCATCCTGATTCTAAAATTTTCCAGCAATGGTGGAATATAGGGCATTTGGGTTTGAGGAGTAATATTATTTTATAGTTCGATTCAGACAGGAAGGGAATAAGATGGCTAAAAATATATGCTCAGAAACAAAATTTAGATGAGTTGGCTAAAACAAACAGTGAGTGTTCCCTATTTTGGTGATATTTGGTTGTATGATGTATTTACTGTGTTTTACTGTAATTTAATTGGTGTTTGAATATGTGCGGGATCTTATAGTAGAATTTGAATAACTTTTGAATTATGGAATTTGGTTGCTTTGATTACTAAAAATTGTAGTTAAGCTAATGCAGATTAAATGAAAGTCTTAAGCTAATGTTAAGACTTATGAATCATGGCATCTCTAACCAATAATGCGTTGCTATGTTGGAACGTGAAAATACATGACATCCTGTTGATCATTTGAAATGTCACAGATGAGTGTAAGTAAGTCATTATGGAGGTTAGAGCCTCCACTAATTGCTAGGGGCTAGAGGCTTTAAGCCTTTAAGGTCACGTAAAAATTCCTAATAAAGAAGGTGGTCATATGGCTTCAAATGATATTAGGTCTCCACCCATTGCCTATTGGTTTTGGGTTGGATACTAATGTTGATAGTCTCTAATTGTAACTACATGCACGACAGGAGATATATTTATTGTTCGATTTGCGCAGAACTGATTCTGTGAATGGTTCTACTGCAAAACTAATTCCTATTTTTCATTGCAAGCTTCTTTCATGCCAGTTCTTGTGCTGGCTGCTAGAATATGCCCAGAGGGAGTGGAAGCAACACTTTTCGCAACCCTCATGTCCGTATCAAATGCAGGGAGTCTTCTTGGGGGGCTGATGGGTGTTGGTCTTACCCAACTCTTGGGTGTAACAAAGGACCAATATGGTTTTTAATTTGACATATATGTAATCGTTTGAAGAAGTCTAAGTCTCATGTTAGTAAGTTGTATTTATAGGTGTTATGAAATACGGAGTTTATCATAAAATTTTGTAACATGTTACTATTATCAATTGAATATAATTTATTTATTTTTCAATTGAATATTTTGTACGTATATTTTTTTATATAATATAATTTATTTTTCTACATTGTTTATTATATTTTATTGTCTTTTAAATACCAATTAATTTATTAAAAAAATTTAAAATTTTAAAAATTTAATATTTTGGGCGACGAAATAAATTTCGTCGCCTAAACCTTTGGGTGACGATATATTTCGTCTCTTCAAGTGTAAAAAAATTAAATATTTTGGGCGACGAAATTTATTTCGTCGCCTAAACCTTTGGGCGACGAATGTATTTCCTTCGTCGCCCAAAGGCAACCTTTAGGCGACGAAGCCTTTGGGCGACGAAGGAAATACATTCGTCGCTCAAAGGTTTGGTCGACGGACTTCCAGCGACGAATTTTGGGCGACGAATTTTGGGCGCCCAAAAGTTTAGGCGACGAAATATGACTTTGGGCGACAAATTTTTTTTTGTCGCCCAAGTACCTTTTTGTACTAGTGTTTTGTTTTAGTTTTTGAATGTATAACGTGTCTCGTGCGTCGTGTGAGTCCATCTTTGTGCGTGAGACGTCACATTTTTTTTTTTTGGAGAAGACGTGTTATAATATTACATGAACGACAGAATTGATGTGTCATGAATTTAAGGATAATTTTTTAATGAAAAATATTAGGAAAACCCTATTTTAGTTTACCACATTGTACCATATATATCTCTCTAACAAAAGTGTGATCTTGTATTGGTGTATCCTAACATAAATTTTTAATCATTAATGTATTGTATCAAGCCAATGACACTTAAACAAAATCACTCGGCATCGGTCTTTGTAAAGCACTTGTACAACACTTGTTAGTTTGCCATAAAACTCAATATTGGCACTGTCGCCACTGCCCGAGACGAAGACCCCACTATTTTGAGTTAACAAGTTGTCATCACGCTGAGCATCCACAAACTTAACGCCGTTCACATGACACTCTGAGTACAATTCAGCGCGAAACGGTCCGACCACCAAGTTATATAATTCTTCGGTGTATGACGGCGAATTCTCTTCCTTCAGTTTCAAAACCTAGTTGAATATGTACAAAAATTTGTAATCTTGTTAGTTCAAGAACATATGAAGACAATGACGAAAAACCTAAAATGTGATGAAACCAAAGAGCCCAACCCACTCTAGTAGATCGGCCCTTAAACAGGTGCAATTGCTAGGTTTCAACCCATTTATTAGAAGATCTAACCCGGTCTAGCTTTAATTTCGAGCCTGCTATCCCCTACACTTCCATCACCAGTGGTGATGCCTACCAGCCTGACCCCTTCACTCTAAATGGCAAGACGAACATGTCCCGGTAGGTCGCAGACTTAACAAGTGCACTCGCATAACAAACCACTTTGGTGAGCCAACTTCTCGAGCATATCAAGATGCAGCACGCTCCTGACGAGGTGTCCCAAAGCAGGACACAAGTTGCCAATAATTTATGAACGTAACTTTAGACTTTAGGAAACAAGTTACCGGTAGCTTATAAATGTAACTTTAGACTTTAAAATACAATTGCTGCCGGTAATTATGAAGAAACAATTGCATTAATTTAAGCTCAAATTATGTGCACTTATTACAATATGAAAACATAGATGCATATATTTTTTTTAGATTTAGGCTATCTCCAATGCATCAAAAAATTTAGAGTCAAATTTATATTTGACTGTAAATTTGACTAAATCCATTTCTAATTCATTGAAAAAGTAGAATTATTTTTTAGTGGTGTACAAAGTCATGAACTCTAAGAGTTAAAAGAGACCATTACTTTTAGTAGATGGAAAATGCTAGAGAGACCACATATTTGAACTACATTAGTGTATCATCTGATGTGACATGCCACATCAATCCATGAGTTTATCTCATTAGTTGTTGGTTATATATGTATCATTTGCCATCATGTGGTAGACAAATGTTGTCCGAAAATGTGGTTTCCCTAGTATTTTTCCTTACTTAATCTCTCTCTAATGCATTAGAGTTAAAAGTTGAGTCAAATATGACTCAATATATTAAAATGTAATAATTTGCACCACACATTCGGAGTCAAATATGACTTTAAAGCTTTTAACTTTTGCTTTTTAGATTGGAGATAGCCCATCCAATCTAATAGAAAGTTAAAATTATAAAGTCAATTTAGAGTGTTATATCATCTACAATGAACATCATATAAGAGTCAAATATAACATTTGACGTTAAATGCATATAGTCATATATGACTATTTAAATCAAATTCAAAATTAAATATGACTTTGCGCTTGACTCTAGAGTCATATATGACTCTAAATATTTTGATGCATCAGAGATAAATTGAGTCAAATTTGAAGTCAAAAGTTATATTTGACTTCAACTTTTCATGTGCATTGGAGATAACTTTATCTCATTTGATGTTGGTTATATATGTAGCATTTGCTACATCATGTAGTACACAAATGTTTTGAAAATGTGGCCTCCCTAGCATTTTCTTTGACTTAATCATGCTCTAGCTAATGCATAAGACTTAAAAGTTGAAGTCAAATTGCCACTTAGTGCTACGATCTAGTAGCATTCATTTTCATTTAGTACTATGGTGCAGAGAAATGTGAAACTTTCTAGTTGCAAAAGAAACACTTGTAATTTATTACCTTCTCATCACTAGTAACATGAATAGAAGGCTTGAAGTCTTGACTGCTGCCGACAATGCTTGACAAAAGTGACTCGAAACACACAGTCAACACGATTGCACAAATTGACATAATCGCATAACGAATTGCCTTTCCCTCCACTGGAACTACAAAACATACCATCGTTCGCTTAGAATTCCACTCCTCGTTCTGATGTTTCTTCCACAATAGCTCCATCAACCAACGTGGCGCGATTCTTGACTGCCCTAACAACAAAAAATCGAATAAAAACATTAAAACTAAAGTTGGCTGCAACAAACAAGAAAATAACTCAAATTGATTACATAATGAGGCATATCATAGTACACGAACTTTAATATAAAAATAGTACGAAGAACTTGATCATGATCACCGGGCGAGCAATCTTCCTCCCTGGTAGCGACAATCTTCTTCTCTGGTAACGCCAATCTTCTTGGAAATGTCATCGAATTTGAACCCTCCGTTGTTTCTCATGATTCAAGTACGACTTGGTACTGTAAAACACCCCCTCTAAGCACGTTTGGCAATTTAAATGTTTCACTCTCCTTTTATTTCATGGTAAAAATGCATTCATCCAAACCCTCCATTACTTGATTCTCATCGAGGATCATAGTGAAAGGCTTGTTGTCAGTGGACACGAGCTTCATCCTGTTCTTAGCATTCTTTGTATCAATGAAGTATCCGTCGTATTGCACCGAATTTGGATTTTCCACCATTGATTTGATATTTTTCTCTAAAATAAAATCGAATTAAAATTGATTAATAAATGATGAGTTGGAAATTTACCGGTAACTTGGTCGCCCAACTCAGAGAGGATCCAGAGCCCTGCCTAAGGAGCCTTTTCCTTAATAAAAAAGGATACACGTAAACACACAGTACGTATCATATGCGGATATATTGTATCGATCACCTCCCGATACTAGATTCTAGATTAATTGATTGAATGTGTAACCCACCAGTTTACCTTGATGGAATATGTCGAGATACTTTCTTATTTGGTTTGATTTTGTTATTCATTGTAATTGATATTGTAATTATCTCTATCAAAGATTACATAGCCGTAGTTTAGGGACTATATGTGGTTAACAGCAGATTTCTAACACTTGTGATGTTGTATTCTAATCAGTGCGTCCACCTTATAAGGATCCTTTGTACCATTCTGTAAATTATCAATGAATATTACAATTCACACCAAATTCTATATGGTAATCAGAGCCTATCCAGAGCCATCATCAAAACACGACTGAAGTATGACTGGCAGCAACAACGACAACGACAGAGAAGAGATGGTGTTGAGCAGCAGTGCTGACACCAAAATAAAAAGGGACAAGAAACCAACTTCATATATGGAATCTTCCAACCCTAATCATCCATTCTACATTCATCACTCCGACCATCCTGGTCTGGTCTTGATCACGACAAACTTAACCACTAAAAACTATGAAACTTGGAGTCGTTCGATGCGAATTGCTTTAAGTGCTAAAAACAAAACGAGCTTTATTGACGACTCGATCAAACAACCATCCCCAATAGCCAAACCTATCGAGTTCGCTAGGTGGAAATGCTGCAATGATATGGTCTTATCTTGGATCGTAAACACAGTGGAGCGAGATCTCTCGAATAGCGTCATCTTCACAAACATTGCAAGCGAAGTCTGGGCTGATTTGGAGGAAAGATTTGCACAGAGCAACGTGCCTAGAATCTTTCAAATCGAGAGAGATATCGCCACACTCACGCAAGATCAAATGTCTGTTTCTGCATACTACTCTAAATTGAAAGGCTATTGGGACGAGTTGTCCTCCCTCAACGCTTTAGAGGCATGTTCTTGTGGTGCACTGAAATCTATCTTAGCTAGAGAGGAGCAACAACATTTGATGCAGCTTCTCATGGGACTCCATGAGTCCTATACGACGATTCGAGGGCACATATTACTCATGTCGCCCTTGCCCACTGCCCGGAAGGCATATAGCCTTCTTTTACAAGAAGAAAAACAACGTCAGATTGCTTCTGGTTTAACCATCAACAACGAAAGCATGGTCATGCTTTCCATATCTAACAAGAAGAATGGCAGCGGAAGACAAAGTTCACAGAACCGTTTCACCACGTCCAACAATTCATCATCTTCTTCATCCTGCGGCAGTCAGAAAGGACCATGGCATTGTACTCATTGCAATGGTAATAATCACACTGTTGAAAATTGTTTTTGGATTAATGGTTTCCCACTAGGACATAAATGGCATGATAGAGAGCCGCCGCAATCTGAGGCTACCAACCGTTCCTTCCACAGTCATAAAAGTGGTCTTCGTCAACAATCCTCTAGCAACAATGTCCAGGGCTTTGATGATCAAACTAATCACCTTCAGTCCATAGCGTCCCATCTTACTCTTGAACAATGTAAAAAAATCATGGTCACTGTCGGTAATGAGGAAGCTTCAGCGCTCCAAGCAAACTTTGCTGGTCTGAATTCTCCATTTAGGGTACACACCAAATTATCGGATGCCTCGATCATAGATAGTGGTGCTACTGATCACATCACACACTCCCCACATCATTTAACCACCAATTCACATATTTCTCTTCCACCAGTAGGGTTACCCACGGGGGAAAAAGCACAAATCACCTCACTAGGCACTGTTCACTTTAATGAAATTTTACGCCTCAAAGATGTTTTATGTGTCCCTTCATTCAATGTGAATCTTTTATCCGTTCCTCGTCTTACCGAATCACTAAATTGTTGTGTTTGTTTTTTTTCTGACTTTTTGTTATATATAGGACTTGCGCACGAAGAAGATGAATGGATTGGGTAGAAGGCATGTTACAACCCGTCCCAAAATTTTATGTGAAATTACCAAAATACCCCTAGTGGTCAATGTTGACTTTTGTTGACTTTTCGAGACGACATGTGAAAATTATTTTCTTTACATATTCAAGATGTACCCATCAATATGAACGCGTGGACGCAAGCGGAACTCAATTTGGAGTTAAAACGAACGTTTTACGAAACTTTAAAGTGTAGGGGCATTTTAGTAATTTTCACACTTGTTTGCTAATTAGGGTTTTTGGGTTGCCCTAGCTGCTTTGCATCCATTTCACTCTGCACGATCTCTCTCTCTCGGCCAAAAACCACCCAAACCACCAAAACCCTAAATTTTGGACGAATCACAAAACCGTCGAACCGTCGCTCAAGATCATTACCATTACGAGTGTCTCGTCATTTTGGACAAGACTGTGATTTCAGAATTCCCATACTCGAACCCAATTGGCCAAACCGACGCCGGAACGAAAACGGCAAACTGCCATTCAAGTTTCTGTACAATCTTGACTTAGGTAAGCCTCGAAACCATTTCCATTGGTTTTATTACGTTGAGTAGGTTCAAATCGACATAAAGAACGTGGAATTTGGTGTAGCTTTGAAGGAGAACGGAATTAGGGTTCCCCGAAGCTTTCCGGCCAATTTCAGGCCATCTTCGGCCATTTTTCCGGCCCCAAATTGGTATGAAAATATTCTACTCGTCAATACCTTCATTTTGATATATGGCACGTTAAATTTAGCCAAGGAATGAAGGAGTTATGAATTTTTGAAGTTTGGGATTAAATCGGTAAATTTTCCAGAAATTCCAGCGAACCAGGCGGCGGAGGACGGCGGCGCCGGCGGTGGCTCCGGCGACCGGCGAGGGGTTGAGGGTGAAGGAATATTCCGTCACGATAACAGAATATTCCTGACGGCTTCAGAATATTCCGTCAGAAAAGGTATATTCTGTTAAGTTTGACTGACGCCGTTGACTTTAACCGCGCTGACGTCAGCAGGCGCGTGGCTGACATCAGCATGCGCGTGGGGTGACGTCAGCAGGCGCGTGGGGACACGTGCCAGTGCGTGGCGACACGTGCCAGCACGTGGCGACACATGCCAGCGCGTGGCAGGCGCGTGAGGGCTCCTCCCGGCGCGTCCGGGGCGTGGCGGCGCGTGGCGGCGCACGGCGGCGGCAAGGTTTTCGGGTCTCGGAAATCATTCTTCGAGCCGTTTTCGCTAAAATAGTATTATTTTTTGGTTCTTTTCATATAAGGGCTTTATAAATTATATTAGGGATATTTTTAACACTTTCCCTAATATTAAATAGGTAATTCTTCGACGCAACGCTTCGAGAAGGGCAACACCGAGGGGGATTTCACTCTCGAATACTTGTGAGTGGACTTTTGTTTTCTTAAATGGTTTACATGCTTGAAAATAATTATTGCTTTGATATAATTATGGTTTTAAATGATTTTTGAGGTATGAATATTTATGGATATATAATATGAAATGGTTTATACTATGTTTTCACGTATGCATAAATACATTGGTATTTAATATATGGTTCCAAATGAACATAACTATTTATGCAAGGTTTGGATATTTGGGATATTACGAAGTATATGATATTCTTCATTTTTTTTACACATGATTATATGTGTATGTTTTCAAACACACTTGGTATGCTTTCACCGTAGGACAAGTCTCACATGTTTGGGTCACACGCACTGTACTCCAGGGGTATTGTCCGGTAAATACCTTAGTGCAAGCTTGTCTTACGTTTATGCTTATTTTTGGGGAAAAGGCCCCATTACGTAAGGACTCGAGTGTGACGCGCTATTGCGCAAGTGCTTACATGTGTGTGGTACTAGGAGTACAAATTGATTGATAACGTAAAGTGCTTGTACAGGGATTGAGAGGCTATTCCTCAACATGTACATGGGTGATTGCACATATACCCTGTGTTGGTTTTCTTATCTATACTATTGATATATATTTGGTGAAATGACTTATGAAAGTATGATTTATTATTTACGGATTTCACTTTGAGATTTACTTTCAGTATATATTTATATTATAGTATGATTTGACACATATTATGATGGTATGATTTTATAAATATACTGGATTTCAAAACAGGAGGTTACCACGTTGAAAAGATAAACGTATTTAGAAAACTTTTATTTTTCGTCCACTCACACCTTTTGTTTTTGCGCCCCCTTCAGGACCTAATGATAGAGCATCTGGTGAAGTCGAGGCATACGAGTGGCAGCTTTGATTCTCTTCCCGACCATGTAGGGATTCATTTTATTCAGTTTCTTTAATAATATCCATCCCTGTTATGGATAGAAGTTCTAAGAACTTGATTTATTATTTTGTTTCCGCTGATTCAAATTAGTACGCTCTGAACCTTGTGCATATTGGCATTAATTTCCGCAAACTTTATGACAGTTTAATTTACTTAAACTAAGTGTTGTCATGCATATAATGGTTTCGTCACTTACGAGTGTCGGCCAGCACGCCCAAACTCGGTATCCACGTGGGTATCGAGGGTGGGGTGTGTCAAGGCACGAGAACCTTTACTATTTCAATTTGAACCACGTCTTCCTAGTTCCATTCTACCTCAACCTTCCATGTCGCTACCAAACACAACCTTTGGCACCTTCGATTGGGACACCCATCTGACGCCGAGCTCCGTTTATTATCTAAGCAATTTTCTAATATTCATCTTTCTTCGCATGTTTGTGATATTGGCAAAACAAACTAGATTGCCTTTTCCTTCTAGTTCAATAAAAAGCATTGCACCTTTTGATTTGATTCATTGTGACATATGGGGTCCACACAAAATCGCATCTCATTCCGGTGCTAAATATTTTCTCACCATTGTCAATTATTAGTCACGCATTACATGGGTCTATTTGATGAAATTGAAATCGGAGACCCGACATCTACTTAAAAATTTCTTTTCTTTTGTCTCCACACAATTTAACAAGCAAATTAAAGGCATCCGTGTAGTCACCTGGGGGGGGGGGGGGAATTTGCCTCTATGCAATCTTTCTTTGCAAAACATGGTGTTCTTTACCAACACACTTGCACTTATACACCCCAACAAAATGGGGTTGTTGAAAGAAAACACCGTCATCTTCTTGAAATGGCTCGGGGCCTTCGTTTCCATGCAAATCTTCCTCTTAAATTTTGGGGGGAGTGTGTCCTCACCACAGCCTACTTGATTAATCGACTCCCAACATCCGTTTTTGATGGAAAAACACCATATGATCTACTTTTTAATCGACCACCCACATATACTCATCTCCGTGTTTTTGGTTGCTTATGTTATGCCACCAATCTCCAACCCACCACCAAATTTGATCAACGGCAAATTTGATCAACGGGCTCATAAATGTGTTTTTATTGGATACCTTTTGGGCAAAAAGCATACCATCTATACGATATTGAAGCTCACAAATTTTTGACTAGCAGAGAAGTGGTATTTCATGAAAACGTTTTTCCGTTCACCTCTACAAATTCCACTACCACACCTATCATTTTTAACCCTTACCAATCAGACTCATCATTCACCTCAACACCCACCTCCTCACTAACCCCACCATCTATTAGCCTAGATTTCACCGACCCATATTCCGCCACTTCACCTACAAGCTCAAATAAACCCACCGTGGGTCCCACCCAACAACCCATGTCATCACCACCAAACACCCCATTGCCACCCTCACTAGAAGACATGTCGTCTGCTCATCAACCCATCACTTTGCCCCCGTCATCAAAACCCCCAATTCGATCTCCCACATACATCACTGAAAACCCAAATCGCGATCCTCAATTCGCGACCTCAGTTCCTCCCACCCCCTCCACTCCCACTACCCCAAATTCTGATTCCAACCACGACACTGTCATCTCACTCCCTACGCCAGCCTCCACTACCTCCTCCTCCGCTCCAAAAATCCGGTCGCATTCCAAAACCCTCTGTCCTCCTTCAAGACTACCACTGCAATGCCACTATGTCTTCTGCTCCAGGAGAATCATCTTCTTCCTCCACACCGGGTAAGGGTACTAGATATTCTCTTTCTCATTCTATTTCTTATCATAATTTATCTTCTTCTCACCAGTCATTCGTTGCTGCCATTTCTAAAATTATTGAGCCCACTACCTATGCTCAGGCTTCCACTAATCCTCTTTGGTGTGCAGCCACGGCTAAAGAAATTTAGGCCCTTGAAATAAAATCTGGACACTTACCTCTTTACGTGCAGGAAAGAAACCCATTGGTATGTCGGCTTCAGAAATCACTGTATGGCTTGAAGTAGGGCTCTCGCAATTGGTTTGCAAAATTGACCACTGCTTTCCGTGAAACAAATCTTTCACTGCCATTTTGATATATGTTGACGATATTTTTATTACAGGGGATGATCCTCAAGCTATCCAAGCAGTAAAAGATTTTCTCAACCGTCGCTTTTGTATCAAGGATTTGGGACCTCTGAAATTCTTCTTGGGAATTGAAGTGGCTAGGTCAAAGAAGGGCATATTTGTTTCTCAGCGCTAATTGATGACGCCGGATTGTTGGGAGCTCGACCTTCACCTTTTCCCATAGAGCAAACATTGAGACTCAGACCAGATGAAGGAAAACTTTTGCAAAATACCACTAGATACCGTCGGCTAGTGGGTCGACTCATCTACCTTGAATATTACAATTCACACCAAATTCTATAGAATATGATGACAAAATAAAAGAGAGAATGAGAGGCTCCATACCAGTGCCAGGTTATTGAACCAAAAAAAAAATACCGATATCACTTTCAGGTGACATTCTGCATCTTTTTCAGCACCCGCAAAGAGAGAATGAGAGCCTCCATCTTAGCTACTCTGAGTCCAAAAACAAAAGTCTTCCGAGTCCTTCAAGTCTACCACCATTTGAGAGTGAACAATGTTCCATTATCTAGTTGATGCAATTTTGTGCATCAACAACATCTATAGAAATCAAAGTTTCCCGTGACACCTATTGACTCATCAAACTAGGGATTTAAAGTTTATGAGGTTTTTATTCATGCCATTACAACTTATATGAACAAGCATACTGAAAAAAGAAAAGCTAGCTTCTATTTGATAACCATTTCGGTTTCAATTTTCAGTTTTTGTTTTTCAATTTTTTCAAAACTTAAATCTTGTTTGGTAACTACTTTCAGTTTTTAAAAAAATGAAAACTGAAAACTACTTCAGTTTTCAAAATTTGGCCTTGAGTTTCCACTTTTTAGTTTTTAGTTTTTTTTTTTTTAAACTGAAAGTAGTTATCAAATAAGTTTTCAGTTTTTACTTTTTTGAAAACTGAAACGAAATGGTTATCAAACAGACTCTTAATTTATCATGATAAAACACTAAACATAGTAGAATACATATATAAAAAGAACAAACAAGCATGCATGCAAACAACGAAACTAAAGTCGTGGCATAGAGTCGTTATTTGTACAAATATTAGCTTGACTGGTTGCTCACCAGTATTCGGACTCATTAAAACAAGCCCGCTCTAAATATTATGTCAAAATTTCAAAACAACTAATGTGATGATGCTCTAAACCAATCATGCAACTCCGTTTGAATAAAACACTTGGCAACGCGTAACATTGCAGTCTCATGGGAGTCTTTATGTTCATCAAAGAGTTCAGATAAGTAATGAATCTAAAAGGGACCTAAGATTATTCTAATCCATAAAGATATTATTGAGTCAGCAGTCAACAGACTGAGCACACCATCTCTGCTGTAATATTCGGATCATCTAATGTTTAGAACATTCTATTAAAAAAATTCCATATTATTAATTACCACACCAGCTAGTTGTATTAAGTTGGAATTTACAAAATCAACTTCTACAGGTGCCTTTCTTTTGTTAGAATAAATTGAGTTATGAAAGTTTGTTTTAGTGAATTCAAAATAGGATGAGTACACACAGAGGCAGAATGGAAAATGGTAGCTTTTCTCTGCAAGTCACAGAGGAGCAGACTTCATTTCTCATATATTACCTTGTTCTTATCCTCACACACATCACACACAAGTCGTGCAAAAATGAGGAATATTCTACCGTTAGAGAGTGATAGATCACAACCACTCATTTAGCTAAATTATAGGATCACTACACATGGCTATTTTAGCCTTATATCTTTTGACTTCACACTTAACAGATATGCTCAAGTGAATACACAAATAAACTCATCTTATTTCACTAATACTAATCAACTATAGATCAAATTCATATGACTTGAACTCCCCTCCTCTATCACTTCTCAGACACTTAACCTTGAATCCACTTTGTAACTCTGCCATAGCGTTGAATTTTTTAAAACAGTTGAATGCATCAGACTTATATCTCAGGAAATAAACCCAAGTCATTCTGGTGAGATCATCTATCAACAACATGAAATATTCATTTCCAGCAATTGAATCATTCCTCATAGGTCCACACAGGTCAACATGAATTAGTTCAAGTGGTTCAGTTGCTCTTTGCACTTGATTTCTTGGAAACTCGTCTCTGTGTTGTTTTTCAAGTTGGCAACCTTCACAAACTCCATTGTAGTCGTCAAGCTGAGGCAAACCATGCACCATTTCCTTGTCTCTCAATTGTTTGAGACCACCAAAGTGTAGGTGCCCAAGTCTCCTGTGCCAAGTCTCAGTAGAGTGAGTGACACTAGCCTTTAAAGCCACTTGGTTCTCAGATAATAAAACCAAAGAATAGCATCTATTCACTTTCTTCTTCACTTTCATAACTAAGCATTCCAGTGATGGACAGAGCCTTTGCGTCTTGCATCAACACAGTGGCCATTTCTTCATCAACTTCATCTTTCGATGACCTTTCCACTTTCTTCTTCTTCTTCTTCTTCGAATCAAGGGTTGGAATCCCCTTTTCTACCAAATTCCACAATCCAACAGATTTGAAAATTGTTACCATTTTAATTCTCCAGAACTCGTAGTTCTCACTGGAAAAAATTGGAGTTCTCACTTCCGAGCCTCCAGATCCAGCCATCTTTGGTCTAAATGGATTGATCTCTCTTCTCCGTTGATAGTGGGTCTCCAGCGACTTCCACCGAACTTCAATTTAGCTCGATGAGCTCACAGATTTACGCCCAGGCTCAGATGATCGAACCTGGCTCTGAGGCCATGTTAGAATAAATTGAGATTTGAAAGTTTTGTTTTAGTGAATTCAAAATAGGATGAGTACACACAGGCAGAATGGAAAATGGTAGCTTCTCTCTGCAAGTCACAGAGGAGCAGACTTCATTTTCATATATTACCTTGTTCTTATCCTCACACACATCACACACAAGTCGTGCAAAAATGAGAAATATTCTACCGTTAGAGAGTGATAGATCACAACCACTCATTTAGCTAAATTATAGGATCACCACACATGGCTATTTTAGCCTTACATCTTTTGACTTCACACTTGGCATATATGCTCAAGTGAATACACAAATAAATTCATCTTATTTCACTAATACTAATCAGCTATAGACTTATAATTCAACATCTTTGACTAAAATGTTCGCATTGGAAACAAATACACAACAGCCAATAACCTATAAATACCATCTCCAATGCTCCATATCTTCCACCATCAAATACCTTCATTATCAATTTCTCTTAGCTTCCTCCACATTTATTTCTTTCTTAAATCATTTTCTAAGCTCTCAAATCATCACCATGGGTGTCTTCACATATGAAACTGAATTCGCCTCCGTCATTGCTCCTGCTAGGTTGTACAATGCCCTTGTTCTTGATGCTGACAACCTTATCCCAAAGATTGCTCCACAAGCAATTAAAACTGCTGAAATTCTTGAGGGAGATGGAGGTGTTGGAACCATCAAGAAGATTAGCTTTGGTGAAGGAAGTGAATACAGCTATGTGAAGCACAAGATTGATGGAATTGACAAAGACAACTTTGTCTGCAGCTACAGTTTGATTGAGGGAGATGTCATTTCTGACAAAATTGAGAAGATCTCTTATGAGACTAAGTTCGTGGCTTCCGGCAGCGGTTCCGTCATCAAGAGCACCAGCCACTACCACACCAAGGGAGATGTTGAGATCAAGGAAGAGCATGTTAAGGCTGGCAAAGAAAGGGCCCATGGTTTGTTCAAGCTTATTGAGAACCACTTTGTGGCCAACCCTGATGCCTATAACTAAAACGATCGATCTACATGTGATTCTGCATGTTAAGGAGTAGGGGAAACAAATTTTGTGTCCTCTCCTTTTTTCTGTTTACTCAGCGGTGTGGCTTTCCATTTTTTCTTTGGCTCATACAGAAGCATTTTTTTATTTGCAATTTGGAGTTATGATTCAAGTGTAATATTGGATTTGATTTTAATCACAATAAATGAAACAACATTCGATGACTTTTATGATCTGATTCCTTTTAATTACTTTATGATTGAATGCAATATTTGGTTTCTCTTTGATAAAGAAAGCAATGAACATTGATTTGAATCTGAATTTACCCACTAAATTAACTTGATGCATTGGCTTTGAATTTATTTTTATCATTCACTATATTAGAACTAAAAACATTATGAATTCAGGTTTGGTGCGACTTTCGATTTTTCCCTTTTCCTCTTTCTCATACCAAAGCAGTCTTTGACTTGCACTTTGGAATTACTAAAACAGAAAGTTTGTATTTGATTTGAATCTCAATATAAATGAAACAACAATGATTAGATAGTTTTTACAAAGGGTAATTTTATTGAAGCCCCCTATTTGTTGAACGGAAAGTTGGGTCAAACTTCAGTACGTATGGTACGTACTGTTAAATAGCTAAGATTTATTTAGAGTCCACTGCAAATTAATCCGAACCATTCAATAGTCGTACCATTAAATAGTACGTACCACTCAAGATTTTTCCCAAAAAGTTGCCCCTACTTAATTTTTTTTCTATGAACTCCCAATTTTATTTCTTTTCTACCTCCGGCATACATGCATATGTAATGCGCGCCACTTTCCAGCCCCTAATCGGTCCCTTAAACTTCGGTTTTAATCCACCATTATATATATAGGGTTTTACTCCCTGCATTTCCTAGTTTATATAGAATCAATAATCATGGAAAACCTTTAAGTCAATTATTGAGAGATGAGGCATGTTAAAAATGAATAAGTTGAGGTTCCACCATAAAAGCAATTAGCAATACGGAGAGTAGTCCAACTACTTATAAGAATATGCAAGGTCCCTTCTTTCCCCAATGTGAGATTGATACTCTCAATACGCCCTCTCACGTTAGGCTATCTGGTTCCACACGCGAGACAACCTGTTATGATACCATAACAAAAGTTGAAGTTCCACCATAAAATCAATTGGCAATTTAGAGAGTAGCCCAACTTATTATAAGCATATGCAAAGTCATTCTTTTTTCGTTGTGAAATTGATACTTTCAACAAAAAACTCGTTCAGCCAAGGCCATGCAAGATGCAAGTTTGAACTTTCGTAGAATACAACATTTTTTTTCCATTGAAACTGCCTCTCGAACTTCCGAAAAATAACATTCGAATGATTTAATTAATTTCACTGCAAGTCAGACTTTACAAGTAACCGAGAATTAAATTTTCAATTTCATTTCATCCCATAATATTTCGAAAATAAATTGAAAATTCCAGAAAGTAGACGTTATATGGGGAGGAGAAGGGTGATGAAGGCTTGGTGGATGAGTTGTTGTCAAAGATGTGGGGGGTAAAGCTGGGTGGTGGCTGCAGCGGGGAGGGTGTTGAATTTGATAACTGAGATTGTATATTTCATCATAGTTTGAATTTACACTGACCCAAGGACTTATAGGCAGACTAAGATCAAGTAAGGGACCAATGGACAAAACGCCATAGTCTTAACCTTATATCCAGTGCCTAACTCCCGTACTCTAATTACAGATTACAAGAAAAACAAATCAGCTAGAATTAAGGAGAGAGTTTAACGTGAGAAGATGGTAAACACCCTAGCTAGGGTGGCTGGGTGACCTGTACAGAGACAAGTTAGCTAGCTAGGATAGAGTAGCCCGGTACAGTTCTTGTAATAGAGGGGTAAAACTAAGAGAGAGAGAATGAGATAGAGGCTCCATATACCAGTGCAACTTTATTGAACAAAAACAATACCAGTACCACTTTCAGGTGACCTTCTACTTCGTTTTAGAGGACATACAAAGAGAGAGAATAAGAGCCTCCAACTTAGCTACTCTGAATTCAGAAGCCGAAGTTTTCAAGTCTTCCAAGTCTACTACATTTGGGAGTGGACGGACAAACAGCGGGCCACTACACCACAATCTATCATTGATAGCATTGAAATATAGCGTTTTTACAAAAGTGCTATTGAATGTGATAATTTAATAGGCATGTCTAGCTTGGAAACGCTATCTGGAACGAAAAATATTTTGCGCGGCCACTAAAAAGAAAAGCCGGCACTTTAAAATTTCCCACGACCCAACAATTTTACGGGAAGAATAAACATTTGTCTGCCCCTCTCTCTTTCTCTATCTCGCTCCCCCTCCTCTCTCTCTTTTTTCTGCCCCTCTCTCTCGCCCTCTCTCTGCCTCCTCTATTCTCTTGCAGATTACAAACTCTCAAGCTTAGTGACAGGTAAAAAACTTTATTGCTCATATGGTTACTTCTAGCTTAGATGATTCAATTAAAGGATCTGGGTATTTCAGTTTATGATTATATTACAAAAAAAATTCAATCTATTTCTATGTTGTCAATATGATTTAGGGTTTAATTGTTTAGGAATTAAATTGTAAGCCCTACTTATCATTACGGTTAAGAATTTGGGGATTGTGTTGATTCTCTTGTTAGTTCTATCGGTCAAAAAGGTCAGGTCGGAGACGGGGCCTTCGAGATTGTGCAAGGAAGACTATTCGCCGCCGTATCACGTCCGTTTCGACATTGACCGTGGCTTGGGTATCCATATATTTAGCAGAATCCAGGGATATAATTTTTCAAGATCTGCTTGCTGCGGACTTTAATAACCTTGGTTTCATCAGGTGGGTTCTAGAATTTTATCTTATTTATCATTTACTTTTGCTACATAATCTCTTTTGTAATTGTTATCATATTCAATAATTTTAGAAGTAACCATGATTTCTTGTTAAATTAATGGAGAGTATAATTCTTTAGTAAGAACAACCTGAGAACACAACCATCCAATTAATACCCACCAACATTCAAATGGGTTCGAGTAAAATGAGTTGGAATTTATAGGCTCAATCTGAGAGTTTTGGTATGAAATTAGTGTAATATGTATAACAAAGCTTTAGGAAAACATTTGGACAATATAGTCTAACTAAAGCATGTCATTAAACTAAGTGTGCATCCATTTGGATAAAATGTTACTAATAAAACTTAGCTCTCTGAACTTCCCTACTTTATGTGGAAAATGAATTAAAAGATAATGAGAGTTATAACATCACCAAAATGAACAAAATTAAAAACATGACAAACAGCACACACTGCAGTACACAGTCAAAATACCATTTAGCCCATAACCGCAACAGAAAGAACCAGATATATTAAAAAATAAAATGTGAAAAAGGATGTAATGTATCAACAAATAAAATCTATCAAATGTCAATAGAATTTAGAGCCATAAATGAGTACATTTTGAAGAACTAATTACATACCTTTTATGAATGAGTCCCTGCCATAATATTTTACTTATGAAATGGTCCTTGAAAATGATCACCATCTTCCTTAAGAGAACAAGAAAAAGGGATAAACAAAGACACGTTGATTATCAGTACGTTTACTGAACTTTTTGCAGAATTGTAGTATGTATACCTTTTGTCCTTGTCTTTTTCATCTCTTCAAGCTTGTAAATAACATGCTATAATCTATTGAATAAGCATTGGAGCGAAGGAATGTCGGCATTTCATACGATAGTTGAAATTCAAACTTGATAAAGCTAAAAGCTGAAAAACAAACACTCTTATGAAATTAGTAATCACAATGAACAAGTTTTGGAACGCTCCTTCAACATGAACAATTCAATGATTAAAAGTGAATGACTGTTTATTGTTGGAGTAGTCTTATTATTCACTCTGGCGTCCACTAAAATAGTTAGCATATCCTTTAAGATTGATACATCTCTCTTTTTTTTGTAGGTATGATGAAGTTAGATGACATACAGGTATGCATTTATACATCCAAGATGTAAAGACTGTATATATTTTTTTCAACATTAGCACTCTATTACTGTATATGCTATGATTAATGAGTTTGGGAATTAATGTTGTAACTTAAAAATGGAGTTTTAGGTTGCAAAGGTGGGTGGTGAGAAGTGGAAGTCTATGACAGATGAGGTTTATATTTGTTTCATCTTTTTTTATTATTTACTAATTATGTGGACAAGAAATGGTCATTAGACTTTGTCTGATCATGTTTTCATCTGTCTGATGTAAAATGTGTTTAGGAGAAGATGTGGATAAAACTAATCAGTTGAAAGAAGAGTATAAAAGAGCCTTGGAGAGTGATGTTGCAGAAAATGGGGATGTAAGACTCACTCATTCTCATGGTTGTTGAATGTGATATTATTGTTATTGTAGCTCTTCTTAAATTTTGGTTTTTTCTTTGTGGAAATTCAGGGTGAAACGGGAGGGGTTTGAGAGAAAGAAGCTTCAGAAGGAAAGGGAGTAGATATTTGATGGTGATGGGAAGTAGTACTGCTGCATTAGTGTACTAGGATTAGTATAGTTGGCCAAACCTTTTCATTTCAAGTTTCATGTGTTCTATCAACTCAAAAAAAAAAAAAAAAAACTTCATGTGTCCTCTCTGTTGGGATGGAATGAGTCCAATGAATGTTTTTGAATTCTTGTAGATCTTTATGTTTGTTACATTCGTGTAATACAATTGATACATTTTTTTGGTAATTCAATAAATTAAATGCATCTTTCTAAATGTTCTCTTGGTTCATTATACTAGCTACTCTTGAAAGCATAAGAAAAATGTGGATGAATTTAGGCCATTGCAATGGCTCTACCAAAAAGAGATAATAACATTTTATAAACGCTATCAAAAACAAATAATAGCACTTCAGAAACACTATAAAAAGAAAATCCTAGCACTTCAAAAGAGCTATGATTTCCATCTACAATAGCATTTCTAAAACGCTATAGTAGAATACTTTTCAATAGCGCTTCAAAAACACTATAAAAAGGCTTGGAGCTACTATAGCATGGGCTGTCATAGGATTTTTGGCATGCTATAAATGAGAACTTGTATTGTAGTGGTCCTTTATTTAGTTGATGCAATTTTGTGCATCGAAAACATTTATGACCATCAAAGTTTTCCGTGACTCCTACTGACTCGTCAAACTAGGGATTTGGAGTTTGTTAGGTTGTTATGCATGCCATTACAACTTATATAACAAGCAGGTTAATTACACTAACACTCTTTGAGGTTTATCGAGTTTTCACAAAATTCTCTTACGTTTGAGACATTACACTAACACCCCCTAAGATTTTAATTCCCTTTCATATAACCCCTTGAGTAAAAAATGTGCTGATAACTTTACTAATTTACCCTTATAATTAAAGAAAAACTCTATTTTTTGTTGAATAAGAAAATCTTTATAAATATATAGAAAATAATATCAAATTAAAACATTAAATATTAGAAAATCAAATAATTAGAAGAAGAAGATGGTATGATTTTCTTCTTGTCCTTTTTTTTTTAGTGTTTAATGTATTATAATTTTTGTTTATATATAATTATAAAGCTTTTTTTATAAGTTTTAAGTAATTAATAAGGGTAAAGTTGTCTATTTTTATCAGATTTTTTACTTAAGGGGTTATTTGAAAGTGAATTAAAACATGAAGGGGTGTTAGTGTAATGTCTTAAACGTGAAAGGGTCTTGTGAAAACTCGATAAACCTCGGGGTGTTAGTGTAATTAACCATATAACAAGCATACTCGAACAATTAATTGTCTAATCCACTAACGCTATCGCTCTACTCAAAAAAAGAAAAGAAGAAAAACCTAATTAATAATGACAAAACACTAAACATAGTAGAATACATAAAGAGAACAAACAACTGAAATTAAACAAGCATGCACGCATATGCAACGGAACTAAAGTCATGGCATAGAGTCAATTAAGAGAAGATTTTCACACACCCTTTTTAACTTCTTACACACCCTTGCTTAATTTTGGCCGTTGATTATGTTTGATTCTTTCAAACTATGGCCATAAATAAAATATAGAAATTTTGGTTCAAACCCAAAAGGGTTGGTGTATTTTAGCAAAAGCCCTATTTTCAAATTAAATTAATTGACCACCATTAAAAATAACAAATTTTCCATATTTGATATGATGAGTCAGTTTATATTTTCTTGCACCGTTTTTAATATTTGTTATCCCCATTTTGCCATTTTTGAAAGACAACATTGATTTTTGTTTTTTTTAATCTGGTTTCAAAATTATTTATTTTCTTATTCATTTAGTTTAATAAAACTTTTTTATCGTAATTTGTTCTACTAAGGAGCTAGTATTCATATTATTCTTATTACATTTTCTTTCAAGAAAGTTCTCTTGTAGAGACATACAAAATATTAGACTACCTATGCTCATGATAAGAGAGACATTTTTTGACTATCTATACTCCAAATAACAAATACAACACTACTTACGCATCATGACAAATAAAAAAGAACTACCACTAATCCAGATAACTGGAATTTTTTTTTTTTTTTTTTGGGATTCCACCTAAACAAGAGATTTTATTGCTATTTTTTTTTTAAATTCTAATATTTTATGGCATCAATGCAAAGCTTTCAAAATTCAAAAAATAAAATTAGAATACACAATGCACTAAATCAAGAATAATAATAATGTTTTCCTTATTTATCTCAAACAGTAAATTCGTAAGTACGAATAAATAATAACTCATTCAACTCTAAAATAACAAATTGAATAGACAATTATTATAATTTGAGCTTTTCCTAAAATTGTGAGTTGACTGGGTATAAATCAAAATATCACGGCATCAGTCCAACAAACCCGTTCTAAATATTATGTCAAAGTTTCAAAGACATTATAAAGAGAAAATTATCCAAACCAGTCATGCGACATTGTCTAATAAAACATGTGACACTCATAACGTGTCAGTTTCATAAAAGTCCTTAAGTTGATCAAAGAGTTTACACAAGTAATTAATTAAAAAGAGGATAACAACTTACATGAAACGGATTAACCGTCATATGGCATTTTGATTCAATAAAATATTGTTATGCAGAGAAAAACTTCCATATAACAATGCATTATTGGACAATAGACGTCATGTGACAGTAAACTTGTTCGATGTAAATTATTAGATTTTTTTTAATCCATAAAAATATTATTGAGTCCGCAGTCAACAGACCTAGCACACCAGTTCTGCTGTAATATTCTGATCATCCAAAGAATCCATGTACGTAGACAAGTGTTTAGAACATTCTATTTAAAAATTCCTTTTTATTATTAATTAGCACACCAGCTAGTTGTATTAAGTTAATGCTTGTGTCTTCGTATGGGAGACTTACTTGTCTCTTATTTACAATTAACAAATCTCTATCCAAACATCATAATCGGAACCGTTCATTCTCTTTATCGTCATCTAAAGATCATATCTGCAAAAAAATCATTCAGTTTGGAGATCGTTTAGTCATCTATACGTATTAAATCAATCGACAGTTTTAGTAACAAGTAGCATTGACTATCTGTCCCTCTGTTAGAAGTGTAACAGAAATGTCTGCGATCGAATAAATAGCTTCCTTGCGTATGTATAAGACCGAATCCCTTTGATTTCTAACAAAATTTACTAATCCTTAACTTTTCGAGGAATCCTTACCGGATCATTCAATAAGATGGTATGAACACGATACCAAGGCAAACCCATGGAAATACCCCATTGAGACATATATAAGTACTATCCTTTACAAAATCAACTTCTAGATATTGTAAACAACCCATGGGGAAATAAGCTTTCTTTGACTAAAACATTCACATTGGAAACAACCAATGGGAAACTAAATATTGTCCAAACTTCTGTATCCATAGGGGTCCACATTATACAACAGCCGTTCACCAATAACCTATAAATACCATCTCCAATGCTCCATATCTTCCACCGTCAAATACCTTCATTATCAATTTCTCTTACCTTCCTCCACATTTATTTCTATCTTAAATCATTTTCTAAGCTGTCAAATCATCACCATGGGTGTCTTCACATATGAAACTGAATTCGCCTCCGTCATTGCTCCTGCTAGGTTGTACAATGCCCTTGTTCTTGATGCTGACAACCTCATCCCAAAGATTGCTCCACAAGCAATTAAAACTGCTGAAATTCTTGAGGGAGATGGAGGTGTTGGAACCATCAAGAAGATTAGCTTTGGTGAAGGAAGTGAATACAGCTATGTGAAGCACAAGATTGATGGAATTGACAAAGACAACTTTGTCTACAGCTACAGTTTGATTGAAGGAGATGTCATTTCTGACAAAATTGAGAAGATCTCTTATGAGACTAAGTTGGTGGCTTCCGGCAGCGGTTCCGTTATCAAGAGCACCAGCCACTACCACACCAAGGGAGATGTTGAGATCAAGGAAGAGCATGTTAAGGCTGGCAAAGAAAGGGCCCATGGTTTGTTCAAGCTTATTGAGAACCACCTTGTGGCCAACCCTGATGCCTATAACTAAAACCATCGATCTACACATGCGTGAAAATACATGACATCATGTTGATCATTTGAAATGTCACCGATGAGTGTAAGTAAGTCATTATGGAGGCTAGAGCCTCCACTAATTGCTAGAGGCTAGAGGCTTAAGGTTACGTAAAAATTCCTAATAAAGAAGGTGGTCATATGGTTTCAAATGATCTTGGGTCTCCACCTATTGCCTATTGGTTTTGGGTTGGATACTCATGTTGATAGTCTCTAATTGTAACCACATGCACGGCGGTGGAGATATATTTATTGTTCGATTTGCGAGTAGAACCGATTCTATGAATAGTTCCCACTCTGCACCACTCCTATTTTTCATTGCAGGCTTCTTTCATGCCAGTTCTTGGTGGATGGATTTAGGAATATGCCCGTAGGAGTGGAAGTAACGCTGGTCGCAACCCTCATGTCCATATCAAATGCAGAGTCTTTGGGGGCCGATGGGTATTGGTCTTACCCAACTCTCGGGTGTAACAAAGAACCAATATGGTAATTTGACATATATGTAATCGCTAGCGAAGTCTAAGTCTCATGTTAGTAAGTTGTATTTATAGGTGTTATGAAATACGTAGTTTATCATAAATTTTGTAACATGTTACTATTATCAATTGAATATAATTTATTTATTTTTCTCAATTGAATATTTTGTACGTATATTTCTTTATATAATATAATTCTATTTTTCTATGATTGTTTATTATATTTTATTGTCTTTTAAATATCAATTAATTTATTTTTAAAAATTAAAAAAATTAAAAATTAAATATTTTGGGCGACGAATAAATTTTGTCCCCTAAACTCATGATTTATCGTATTGTCAGCTTGTAAAGGCAACCTTTAGGTTGACGAAGTATTTTCGCCGCCAAAGGTTACCTTTGGGCGCATTTAAAGAAATACATTTTGTCATCCAAAGGTTTGGCCTTGATTATGGGCGATCCACTTTGGGCGACGAATTTTGGGCGCCCAAAAGTTTAGGCGACGAAACATGACTGGGGCTTACCTAATTTTTTGTCGCCCAAGTACCTTTTTTGTACTAGTGTAGTTAAAGACCACACCAACATTTCTTTGAGGCCCATCGAAGTTCACAAAATTCTCTTACGCTTGGAGACATTACACTAACACTCTCTAAGATTTTAATTCCTCATATAATTCCCTTGAGTAAAAATGAGCACCCTTGCTTCAATTTTACCCTTATAATTAAAGAAAAAAACTCTATTTTTGTTGAATAAGAAATCTTTATAAATATATAGAAAATAACATCAAATTAAAACATTAAATATTAGAAAATCAAATAATTAGAAGAAGAAGATAAAGGATTTCTTTCTTGTCCTTTTTTAGTGTTTAATGTATTATAATTTTTGTTTATATATAATTATAAAGCTTTTTTTTATAAGTTTTAAGTAATTAATAAGGGTAAAGTTGTCTATTTTTATCAGATTTTTACTTAAGGGTTATTTGAAAGTGAATTAAAACATGAAGGGTATAGTGTAATGTCTTAAACGTGAGTGGTCTTTGTGAAAACTCGATAAACCTGGGTGTTAGTGTAATTAACCATATAACAAAGATACTCAACAATTAATTGTCTAATCCACTAACGCCATCGCTCTACTCAAAAAAGAAAAGAAGAAAACCTAATTAATAATGACAAAACACTAAACATAGTGAATACATAAAGAGAACAAACAACCGAAATTAAACAAGCATGCACGCATATGCAACTAACTAAAGTCATGGCATAGAGTCAATTAAGAGAAGATTTTCACAATATTCCTTTAACTTCTTACATTAATCTTGCTTAATTTTGGCGTTGATTATGTTTGATTCTTTCAAACTATGGCTATAAATAAAATATAAATTTTGGTTCAAACCCAAAAGGGTTGGAAATGTAGCAAAAGCCCTATTTTCAAATTAAATTAATTGATCACCATTAAAATAACAAATTTTCCATATTTGATATGATGAGTCAGTTTATATTTTCTTCTTGCACCGTTTTTAATATTTGCTATCCCCATTTTGCCATTTTTGAAAGACAACATTGGATTTTTGTTTTTAATCTGGTTGTGTAAATTATTTATTTTCTTATTCATTTAGTCAATGAAACTTTTTTATTTGTGAATTTGTCTCTACTAAGGAGCTAAGTATTCATATTATTCTTATTACATTTTCTTTTCAATATCTTCTTTTGTAGAGACATACAAAATATTAGACTACCTATGCTCATGATAAGAGGGAGACATTTAATTATCTATACTCCAAATAACAAATACAACACTACTTACGCATCATGACAAATAAAAGAACTACCACTAATCCGTATAACTGAATTTTTTTTTTTTTTTTGGGATTCCACCTCAAACAAGAGATTTTATTGCTATTTTTTTTTTAAATTCTAATATTTTATGGCATCAATGCAAAGCTTTCAAAATTCAAAAATAAAATTAGAAATACACAAATGTACCAAATCAAGAATAATAATAATAAGTTTCTTTTATTTATCTCAATATAAATTCGTAAGTACGAATAAATAATAACTCATTCAACTCTAAAATAACAAATTGAATAGACAATTATTATAATTTGCTTTTCCTAAAATTAGATGCTGACTAAGATAAATCAAAATATCAATACATCAGTCCAACAAACCTGTTCTAAATATTATGTCAAAGTTTCAAAGACATTATAAAGAGGAAAATTATCCAAACCAGTCATGCGACATTGTTCATTTGAAACATGTGACACTCAGCACGTGTCGTTTATGCAAAGTCCTTAAGTTGATCAAAGAGTTTACATAAAGTAATTAATAAAAGAGGATAACAACTTACATGAAACGGATGAATCGTGTCATATGGTATTTTTTTGATCTCAATAAAATATTGTTACGCAGAAAACTTCCATATAACAATGCATTATTGGACAATAGACGCTATGATGAAACTTGCTCCGATGTAAATTATTGGATTTTTTTTAATCCATAAAAATACATTGAGTCCTGCAGTCAATATGACTTAGCACACCAGTTCTGCTGTAATATTCTGATCATCCAAAGAATCCATGTACGTAGACAAGGTTTAGAACATTCTATTTAAAAATTCCTTTTTATTATTAATTAGCACCACCAGCTAAGAAATGCTGACGTGTTGTGTCTTCTGATAAGACTACTTTGTCTCTTATTTACAATTAACACCCTATCCAAACATCATAATCGAACCGCTCATCCTTTCTTTTTATCACATCTAAAGATCATATCTGCAAAAATCATTCGCTTTGGAGATCGTTTAGTCATCACACTTATTAAATCAACGGCTGGCCAAGTAATGCTAGCATTGACTATTCGTCCCTCTCGTTAGGAAGTGTAATGTAAATGTTCGGCGATCGAATAAATAGCTTCCTTGCGTATGTATAAGACCGAATCCCTTTGATTTCAACAAAATTTACTAATCCTTAACTTTTCGAGGAATCTCAATGACTATTCAATAAGATAAAGAAACACGCATACCAAGGCAAACCCATGGAAATACCTCCTGAATAGGACATATATACTATCCCTTTACAAAAATCAATTCTCTGGGATATTGTAAACAACCCATGGGGGAAATAAGCTTCTTTGACTAAAAACATTCATTGAAACAAATTCAATGGAAACTAAATATTGTCCAAACTGTATCCAAGGGGTCCACATTATACAACAAAGCCGTTACCAATAACCTATAATACTTCCATCTCCAATGCTCCATATCTTCCACCGTCAAATACCTTCATTATCAATTCTCTTACCTTCCTCCGCACATTTATTTCTATCTTAAATCATTTTCTAAGCTGTCAAATCATCACTGATGGTGTCTTCACACATGAAACTGAATTCGCCTCCGCCATTGCTCCTGCTAGGTTGTACAATGCCGCCTTGTTCTTGATGCTGACAACCTCATCCCAAAGATTGCTCCGCAAGCAATTAAAAACTGCTGAAATTCTGACGGAGATGGAGGTGTTGGAACCATCAAGAAGATTAGCTTGGTGAAGGAAGTGAATACAGCTATGTGAAGCACAAGATTGATGGAATTGACAAAGACAACTTTGTCTACAGCTACAGTTTGATTGAAGGAGATGTCATTTCTGACAAAATTGAGAAGATCTCTTATGAGATTCGTTGGTGGCTTCCGCAGCGGTTCCGTTATCAAGAGCACCAGCCACTACCACACCAAGGGAGATGTTGAGATCAAGGAAGAGCATGTTAAGGCTGGCAAAGAAAGGGCCCATGGTTTGTCTAAGCTATTGAGAACCACCTTGTGGCCAACCCTGATGCCTATAACTAAAACCATCGATCTACACATGATTCTGCATGCTAAGGAGTAGGAACAAATTTTGTGTCCGCTCCTTTTTCTGTTTATTCAGCGGTGCTTTCTGATTCGTTTGCTCATACAGAAGCAGTTTTTGATTTGCAATTTGGAGTTATGATTCAAGTGTAATATAGTATTTTATTCTTAATCTCAATAAATGAAACAGCATTCGATGACTTTTATACAGATAAATGATCTAATTCCTTTCAATTAGTTTATGATTGAATATCATATTCATAGTCCAAAGTCATATTCATGGTCGAAGACCATAGCTTCGTATTCACATGTCATGATCGAAGATCATGTATATGGCATCAATGAAATTTCAAATGATATAAACTTCCACAGAGAATATTTTCTCTCCCCACTCTCGAAGGGCATGTTTGGAGATAGAAAGAAGTATAAGGGATAAAAGTAGATCTGAAGAAATAAGTGACTAGCACCATAAACTTGGGGAGTGGGCTATAATTAAGGAACCTATACCCATGGAGAAAGCTAATGAACTTTCTGAATAAACACTGATTTAAGTATCGGAGAGCCAAAAGTCCCTCTCCTCCTTTATATGTGTAAATTACTTGAATATCATAAAAAGAAGTTGAAGTTGTACTTAAACCAATGACATTAGGCGAGTGGCCGTTCCTATATTCATTTTAAATATGCAAAGCAGTTGTTAGACATTGCAATGTGCAATAACTTTTAAAAAAAGCATAGGAAAAGTAAATTTCAGGGTTTCTAGCACCTTTGGCAGTGATAGCTGCACTATTACAAAGCCACATTATGGAAGTATCGATGAATTTCTAAGCGAAAAGCTTACTGCATATGATTAACCAAAGCAAAACTATCCATGCAGTCCACCAATAGATCATAATAAAATTTCGATTCTAGACCTTAGCTCTGAAACAGATCAAAATTGTTATGCAGACACTCATGTCCGGAAATAAAAAAGTGATAAGTTGAAATTTTGATTTTTGATAAGCTCACTTTAAACAGAGCCAAACTTATGCAACTACAAGTCGCTGAAAAATATCATAAAAGCAACAAAATTATCTTGAACACTATTTAATTTAGAGAGATTTCCATGACCGAATGTACCTCAATGTAGCCACAATTTTCGACATCAAGCACTCCCAACACAAGTCGCCAACTCCGTGGAGGCTAAGGCGCCATCATTGGAACCATGGTTGAAGATGAGTTCAATGTAGAAGTATTTAAACTTATTTGTTTATATTTAAATTCTTTAGTTTTAGGTTTTTGATATCGATGCTTTTAGATTGTTTAAACTTGAATTGTAAGAAATTTTGCACCTAAAAGTACATTTTGTAGAATAGAAAGACGATAATTTGGTGTTATGTGGAAGAAAAAATGGAGAAGGAAGCGATCGGTAAGACACTACTAACTCGAGTACGGATCGCAGTTTATCGACTATCCACCGATGATCGCAAAGTTCACCCATCCTCTCTCCTTCTCCACTTTTTTTGTTCTTGTTTTGTTTTTTGTTTTTCTTATATGTTATTTTATTTATTTGAGTTTAATGAAAGGTACACCAAAATAAAATGGTTTTGTTGATCACTTCCTCTAGATTTTCTGCTTTTCCAATTCAAATTGTTTTTTTAATAACCACAGGAAGTGTACTATATTGTCGTTCGTGGAAATAAATAACCAGTGTGCATGGAACATGCACGTAGGTGTAATTTGAATTACAATATTACTGAGGTTAATTAGCTAGTACACTACTGGGGATCAAATGGGTCGGTGTACGATCCCAATTGACCAAACGAACTTGTTTCCCAGAATATGGTTGTCCCTACTACTTCAAACTAGTATATATGCACTTTCCAGAAGTTCAATTAGGATGTACAGTTGACTTGCATTGTAATAGCTGCAATAATAATGTCGATTGCCCATCATTTTCATTTGGGTTTTCACATATACAAATTGAACTGGCTCAAGATATAGAATTATATAACAATTAAGGATATTATGAAGCTCTAAAAATCCAAATGATCATGTCAGTGATCGATTGTGAATGTACATAACAGGACAACAAACACTGAATTATTAAAGTCGCATTTAATAAATAAAAGATAAACAGTTATAATTAGGTGTGTTGATAAACGCTTGAATTATCACACCACTTTACATTGTCATAAACTAAATTATTGTTTAACCAGACAAAAATTTCGATCAACTTGCTTATATCATATAGCTTATCAGCGCAGCCCAAGTTGGTTTCAAATTTGAATAGACAACAAAAAAACCAAGTTGTTGAGGAGAATGTTTCTGCACATTGATTGATGAAGTTACATCAAAGATTTAGAAAGCGTCTTCAGCATTGCCAATTAATTTTGGTTTAGAAAACATCTATTATATAGGTTTCACTTTTTCGTTTATACGATATGAAATTATAGAGGACAGAAGAAAATGTAAAGTGATCGCAACATGAGATTTAGTCATAGCCCGGCGACTATTGTTGATTGAAACTCAAGTTTCAGTATTTGACTGAAAAGGAAGAAGGAAGAAATTAAGCCTATATATACACAAATGTTCAAATTAAATCTCTCTCAAATAAAATTGAACGTCAATGATTATATAAAAGAAACTATCAAATAGAATTACAAAAGGTATCAGTTTGTTTACACTAATGTGAGAGAATCTTAAGCATTTCTAAAGTACTCATTGCATGCACATGGAAAGTATAACTTGTAGCAAAAACTAGGGGAATAAATAATTGAGGTTTAGTTAGTCCACCTCGTGGATTAATTGGGCACGTATTTTATTCAATTTCCATGTGGTCCTTCTCTTGACTAAACTACAAAATTCCTTGTACAAAAATAATGGCTCCTTAATGTCACATTGAATATGAACCAATTAAACAATTAGAACTTGCATAAACCTTTGATCCACACCTTCAGCCTCAGCCTATAAATTACCTCATTTATACTTCATCTCTTCACACCTCAAAACCTCCCAATACATCATCTTTCTTCTCAGTCTTCCTCTTCATCAATTAGTTTTTTCTCACTTCCCAAACACTTCAGAATCATGGGTGTTTTCACATACGAATCCGAGTTCACCTCCGTCATCCCCCTGCTAGGTTGTACAATGCCTTTGTTCTTGATGCTGACAACCTCATCCCCAAGATTGCACCACAGGCAGTGAAGAGCACTGAGATCCTTGGAAGGAGATGGGCGGAGTTGGAACCATTAAGAAGATCAACTTCGGTGAAGGTAGCTCATACAGCTACGTGAAGCACAGAATTGATGGGGTTGGATAAGGACAACTTTGCGTACAAGTACAGTGTGATCAAGGAGATGCTATCTCTGAGACAATTGAGAAGATCTCTTATGAGACTAAGCGGTGGCTTCCCGGCAGCGGTTCCATCATCAAGAGCACTAGCCACTACCACACCAAGGGTGATGTTGAGATTAAGGAAGAGCATGTCAAGGCTGGCAAAGAGAAGGCTTCACACCTCTTCAAGTTGATTGATAACTACCTCTTGGAGCACCAGGACGCCTACAACTAAATTAATATTGCTCGCTGCCGCAAAAAGTATTGATAAGTACTAGTTGTGTCCTCTTTGGCATTAAACAATGTACTGCGTGGTTTTCATTCCCTTTTCTTGCCCAAAACAGTGTTTTGGCTTGTAATTGAATTGCTTTTGAGCTAAGAGGAATATTGTATTTCCTTTCATTTTACAAATAAAATAAAAAGAAAATCATATTTGATGATATATTTGCAAGTTTCTTTATGCGTAGTAATAATTAATGTCTCAATTTTCTATTTTTCTAACTTAACCTCTATATAACAGTCATGTCAATCGCACAAAAGATCATACACACCAATTTAAGAAAACAAATAAATCTTATCTACCACCTAATACGCGATCAATTTAAAGAATCATGTTTTTTAACTAAACGAGTTAACCTAGCAGATACAGCATTTTACAATTATCATGGTGTGACAAATGAATATATATGCTATATGGATCTTTTTGCATGAGTTGACCCAATTACTAATGAATAATGTTAACTTTAGTTTTCTAACTACTTGAGGTTATCGACCACTATAAGACAAGGCATGTATCAATTACCTAAGAAACATTAAAGATACAATTATCAAAGGAGTCGCGAAGTCCTTTCTTTTGTAGTACGAAACATGGTATTTTTCCTATTCAATTGTTCTCTCATGATCTTGCAACACTAGGAAGCATTGGTTTCTATGAATCATTTGTCTCTTTCAGCATTACAAAGTTCCCTTAAAAAAAATTGTAAATAGGCCTACTAGCTGAGCATAAAAGTGAGCACATCCACATTAATAAATGTGACTATGCCCACGTTTATGCCAATGAAGTTCTTCATATTTATAGATCTCGTCAAAATTAGAATTCTAAGTAAAAAGAATGCAATTTTGTGACAAAGACAAAGGTGGAACACCCAAATCTATTGACAACAAAGAAATCTAAAACTAACCATTAAGAATATTCATTATAGATAATAGACAATTAAATGGCTGGCATTTATCAGAATGACACTTAAACCTTCAAAGTATCATTGAACGTGAAACATAAGCTTTTAACAGTAATAATTTTGTAAACTCACTTTCATCTCTCGTACACTCTTGTTTCTTTGGACACCTAACACCTAAAACAATTTACTTAACTTCCAAAATACCTTTCTTTTTTAAGAATTTATTTTTCTCCTCGGACACTCATTTCTCTTTCTCAACGGCACAACCCCATTTAAAATTTGTTTCTTTATCTCGATTCTTTTAAAATGTCAATTTGATTGCATTGCATATCATAACAAAGGTGCATCAATGAGGTGAATGTAGTGAAAAAACTCTATGGATATCCAAAGCAAAATAATTATTTTATTGCTCGGTGGTAATTTTATATATGAAATAAAGTCTTTTTCTTTTAAATAAAATTAATGAGTGTCTAAAGACGAAACTGGGGTGTACAAAGAACTACTCTTTTATAAATTTTATCATATATATTTGAATAAGAATCCTTGCTTTCAGCTACCTATATTTAATAGAGTTATCTTTTCTTTTCTCTATGATAAATTAATTACCATATTTTGGACTCACATTGTAGGATCTGTGTGATTCTGTCCTTGGTAAAGTTCTCTGCCAAACATACTCATTACAATGGAGTTCCAACAGAGCAATTACTTAAGGCCTCGTTGGAATGACAACATCCAAATTTAAGGTATATTAAAGGTCGAAGATAATGATTTCTTTTTTTTAGGGATTAGTAGAGATGAGAAATTTTTTCTTTCTAATCCTATCATTTTGAAAAGGATTGGGATAGATAAGTTTTCTTCTTAAGTAATTCATCTCTACTCCAAGTTTGCCACAAATTTTCATTTCCTTTTCGCTCAACATACCTTGATAATAGTTTATCCATTTTAATCCAATTCTCTATACAAAACAAGGTCTAAGTGATAATTCTTTACCTTCAACATAAGTACTGCAGCATTGTAATCTTCTACAAGCATGCAATTAGTTGTTGATGTATGTTTTTAATAGTAAAAGGATTGGGCGAGATTAGCTCTTCAACACATCACATGCATTGCATAAAGAAATGACAATGCAATAGGGAATTTAGTATACAAATCAAAGGATGAAAGGAAGAAAACTTATTGAAAAACTCTAAATCTTATTCCATAGACACGCAAGAAATAAGAATACTACAAATTGACAAGCACATGCTACAATACGAATAGATTCACATCTTACGTACTAAGACTTGATACCTACAAAGTTACAAGATATATATACTTATAAAGACCTAATGTACTAAATAAATAATAAAGCAATCTTAAACCTTCATTACATATGGGAAAATAATCAATTAATTCTAATCCTACTAGAGAACCCCCTAATACAAACCATATCAAAAACACCCTAACATAAAAAGAATCATTTTACGGACTTTAATTAAAATGTTAGTACTAGTACGTACTTACAAATAATATGCACTTCCAGAAGTTCAAATTAGGGGGACTTGACTTGCATTTCAACATGGGCTGGCTGCAATTGGTCAACATTGATTGCCCGTCGTTTTCCTTTAGGCTCTCAAGCATCTCCAAATGGGAAGTGGCTCAGTCAACAAAAAAAAGAATGGAAGTGGCTCAAAACAACGGAGTAGCTATACAGCCGCAGCTGAATGCCTACACCAATCTCACCATTGGTGCTGGGAGGGAGGAGAGAGGAGGAAAGGAGGGTGAGATCGGTGCGAGCATTCACGCTTATGAGCACCGTAGCTACCCTCTAAAACAATTTCAATTGTAACAAGTATGATTTATTTCGTTATCCAAAATGCACAAAGTCCCCATTCTATTAACTTATTTATGCACAATCAAATGAAAATGACTCTAAGGCCTTGTTTGGAAGTGCCTTTAAAATAATTAAAAGCATTTTAGGTGAAATTGTTTTTCGGTTCCAAAACACTTCTTAAGTGTTTCCTACCATAAGTATTAGTGATGTGCTTCTTGGCAGAAGCACTTTATGTTTTTCTAGTATTCACTTGCATTATTCTTACTAAGAATTAGTTCTAAAAACACTTTTTCAAAAGTCACTTTCATCATTTTAAAAACACTTACAAACAAAGTTCTCTAAAATATCCAACAACCACAGCAAAAGAGACAACAAAAATTGAATTATTAAAAGTCCCACATTGCATTGTATGGTCGGATAAACTAATTAAATGAATGTTTAACTGGATAAAATTCTAGCTATCAACTTGCTTAAATGGTTCATGCATGTTCATACTTATTGTTTATCAAATGGAATCTCATAACGCAACCTACAGGAAAATAATTGAGGTTAGTCGACCTCGTGGATTAGGTATTTTTCTATTCAATATCCAGATGGTCCTTCCCTTCCCTTGACTAAAATACAACATCCCACGTAGAAAAGTAATGGTTCCCACGACAATGAATAGAACTGAGGAACTTGCATAATCAACCTTCAACCTCACCCCTATAAATACTCATACCTACCCTTCACAATCTTTAAATCTCCCATTACATCATCTTCCTTCATCTAATATTTTTTTGTCAGACTTCCCAAACACATCTCAGAATCATGGGTGTTTTCACATACGAATCTGAGTTCACCTCCGTCATCCCCCCTGCTAGGTTGTACAATGCCTTTGTTCTTGATGCTGACAACCTCATCCCCAAGATTGCACCACAGGCAGTGAAGAGCACTGAGATCCTTGAAGGAGATGGCGGAGTTGGAACCATTAAGAAGATCAACTTCGGTGAAGGTAGCTCATACAGCTACGTGAAGCACAGAATTGATGGGGTTGACAAGGACAACTTTGCGTACAAGTACAGTGTGATCGAAGGAGATGCTATCTCTGAGACAATTGAGAAGATCTCTTATGAGACTAAGTTGGTGGCTTCCGGCAGCGGTTCCATCATCAAGAGCACCAGCCACTACCACACCAAGGGTGATGTTGAGATCAAGGAAGAGCATGTCAAGGCTGGCAAAGAGAAGGCCTCACACCTCTTCAAGTTGATTGAGAACTACCTCTTGGAGCACCAGGACACCTACAACTAAATTATTTGGCATCAAAACTTTTGTCAACAAACAATGGTTTTCATTTACTTTTATGTGTTTTAAACTTCTGAAACAGTGTTTTGGCTTGTTAGCTTTTGATTGAAGAGTGAATATTGTATTTCTTTTCTTATAAAAATAAAACAATAATGGGTTTGATTATATATATGCAAGTTTCCCTTTTATCCATGCACCATGGTAATGACATGGCACACCACATCAACTGACACATAAGTTTTGTAATTGTTGTCTAAAAACATAATCTCCCTAGCATTACCTTTAATTTAAAGTATCATATTTATTTATCATAGCTTTTGACAATTACTAAAATATTTTTATAAACAATGTGATAAATAAATCTATCATCTATTATCTGACCACTACTTTGAGTTGACTCGATCACAAATGAATAATGTTAAAGTTTTAGTTTTCTTACTTGAGTTGACCTGACCGTCATACGACAAGATATATATATATCAATTACTAAATGAGCGTTAAAGATACTACTAGCAAGGAGGAGCGTCGTTTTCATATAGAAGCATGGCGTTTTTCTATCCTGGAGTTGTTATAAGAGGTTTCGTCTCTTTCATTATCTCAGTACTAGATGCATGGTTTATATGGATCTTCTGTCCTTTTTAGCATTGTACGTCTTGCAACATCTCTGATTATTCTTTTGTATTTTCAGATGTTTGTTTGCAAGTGTCCTCCTCTTTGGGTCATGTTCTTCATCTATCCTATATTTGCTCTTTTCATTTATGAAATATGGTGTTCCCTTTAAAAAAGAAATATAGATATATTGAAATTCAACTTCGGGTGCATACAAGAAAGCACATCCGATTAAATAAATGTGATTACCATACGCCTATGTCGTTATATATGCCAATGAATCTCTTCATATCTATAGATCACATCAAACTAGATCAAAGTACTTCATAAGTCGAGACGAGTACCATCAATCGAAACAAACTTCAAATTACAACCCTTTTGACTGCCCATGTTGTCTCTTCTGCCTCTGTTCAAAGCCTTTTTGCAGGATGTAGGCAGGGAGCATACGCGTTGGCTAACCGCTGGATTTCACCTTTCTACTAGTTTAGTTTTCTGCAGGCTTCACTTCTATTCCTTTGGAGGAATATTTATGAGGCCTTTGGTGTTGGTGTATTCGTCAAGCGTGCCACTATTGGCTTCTGCCAATAGAATGATGTATTTGTTAGATTCAGTTAATTTATGTTAGATACTTGCGCCACAAGTAATATAACTTCCTTTCACAGGATTGTGACTTAATTAGATAAGTTCTTGGTTAGGTTCTTTTTATTGCCTTGCTCATTAAGGACTTTTAATATCTCTCGATGTTTATACCAGAGATTGCTAAGATGGGGTTTGTTATAAACTGGTTATAGCAAAACGCGCCACTCTTGTGCATACATAAGAAAAGTAAAGACTGTAACAAAAGACGGGAATTGAAATACTTGAATGTAAATACGGAAAGTAAAGACTTGTAAGTAAAGACGTAAAGTAAGAACTGATATTAAAAGACTTTAAGTAGATAAAAGTGCAATAATATTACATGTAATGGTCATTTTAGATTGACAAAACACCCATCGAATTGGATATTGATTCATCGGGATGGTCTGTAAGCTGCTTCCTTGTAAAGGGAAATAATCAAAGACACTCTGGCCTAAGATTGGTAATCGATACTATCAAATGGGGTTAATTTGATGGCAGAGCTTAATTCACTACTCCTCAGAGGAGTTAGGGAGTATGATCCTAGGATTCTAGTCTTTGAGTTCTCAAAGTCACGAACTACACAGGTAGTGTGAATGAGATGACAACAGATAGAGATGAAATCTATATCTGGAAAAGGCTTTAAGGGATTTCCTCAGAGGTTTTTTTCTGAACTTAAAAGTTTTGTTTCTTGATTGTTTGAGTGTCCTAAGCTTCGAATCCTTCCTTCGTTTATATAGACTAGTGGGAGTCTATACCGTAGCTGTCAAATCCCTCTACGACCGTCTTTGAAGACTCAGTGAAGTAAGGCTTAATCATGAAGGTATGAATAATATCTCTGATCAGTCTACTCCCACTGAGAGAGTTTTTTATACATAGCCTTTATTCTCTCCAAAATGTCGAGTGCTTTGCATTTAATGCTGTGAATGGAGAGAGAGACACAGGCTTTCTTCTTGATTTACTGGTATGGGTTGGGCCCTTACTCTTCTAGGCCCAACCCATTACCAAAACTAAGTTCTGGCCCAATGGATATTTTTTAGTGTAAACAGCCTTCTTCCTCCAAATCCTAGATCTGAAAACCCACAGTCGCCAGCCCCTTGCTCCGGTTTGGGGTCGGCAGCAGCCCCTCTCTTGCCTCCCCTTAGTCATCCTCCCTCCCTCCTTCACCTTCTGTCTCCTATTTCCTCTCGCACTCACCGCGCCACCTTCCTACCTGTCTTCCGTCGCCCTCGCACCTCCTCGCCATCGATACACGAGGTCTCTGACGAGGGATGGTGGCAGACCAGGCTTTGTATACTACGATCTCTGATCTCTGGTACACAACAGGTTCGGTCGGCGATGGTTCGTCAAATTCCAGATCTTGTTCGTAGGATTTCTAGGCTTTAGTTCTACAAAGGAAATACGAGATATGAGAGGCTTTCATCTCCCCTTCCGTCCCACTTGCCTCACCTCGGCGCCTCTCCTCCCCCACCATTTTGTGGAAAACCTTTCTTACTCCCTCCCAAACTCGGGTCTTGCCCTCTTCCAAGGTCTTTGCCTTGATTTGAAGCTAGATCCGTGGCTTTGTGTTAGATCCACTACAACAAAAAGTTTTTGAGCGAGAAAAAAAAATTTTCTCGCTCAAAGTCCCCATTTTGTTAAACTCTAAAACTTTTACTTGCTATAGCGAGTAAACATAGATTACCTCACTAAGAGTCCATCTACAGTGAGAAAACGTTTTCTTGCAAAATATTTAAATTTCTCGCTATAGTAAGGACAAGTTTAATAATTAAAATTGGGTCAGTTTTTGCGAAGACAAATAATATCCTTGCAAAAAGTATTCTATAGCTAGAAAAATAAGTTTCTTCGCTGAAGATTTCCTCACTAAAAACCATTTTGTTGTAGTGATCTCATATATTGACTGTTGATCACAGTCCTCACAATTGAAACTTTTATGAAACAGTATGAAGGTAATTTACTGAGGTTAATTAGTTCATTGATGGGGATGAAATGGATTGGTGTCTAACGCCAATTTATGAAACCTTGTTTTACAAAATTGTTGTTTGTTTCATAATATTGTTGTCCCTACTACATCACAACTAGTATGCACTTCCAGAAGTTCAAATTAGGATACTTGACTCGCATTTCAACATATGGCTGCATTGAGTCAACATTGATTGCTCATCATTTTCTATGGGGTTTTCACATCTTCAAATGGAAAAGGCAAGATCAAAATGTTCAATTATAACAAAGTAGGGTTATCATTTATGCTAGCTCTTATCCAAATACACAGTCCTCGTATGTATTAACTATATTAATTATGTACACAGCCAATGACCATGTTGATTGTGAATATACATAATTATATATAGTAGACAACAAAACGGCCCAATTTGGTTTTAAATCTCAATACCCAACAAAGAACAAAGTTGTTATTTTGTAGTCTCGTCTGATCATTTTTGCGTATACAATATGAAATGATTAGAGGATAAGCTAAATCTAGCCCTGCCACAATTAAGGTGAAATGGTCAGTAGATTATTGAATTCATAGCCCATGTCCGTCATTGTTGATTGAGACCCAAGTATCATTTTTTGACTGAAAAAGATCGAAGGGAATAAGCTTAATTAATCATCGTAAGGAATTCCAATTTCTATGCTCTGGTTCTATCAGAAAGTGTAAAAGTAGTGACCGTGTCAGAGAATATATGGTCATCCCTAAAGCACTCAAAGCATGCAAATGCAAAATTTAACTTTTTATATCAAACAGTGGAATAGAAATAATTGAGCTCGTGGATTAATTAGGTATATTTTTTATTCAATTAGCAGATGGTTCTTCTCTTGACTAAAATACAAACATTCCATGTAGAAAAGTAATGGTACCCACGTCCCAATGAATAGAACCAATAAAACAAGAGTCTTTGTCTTTCTAGTGTGCTCCGGAGTAATATTTATCCCGGTTTTGGAGTCTTTCTAGGTTGCTTAATCCACACCATTAAATGTTTTAGACCATCATCCAACCATTCATTTTTTCCGGAGTAAAATTTACTCCGGAGCATGCTAGAATTTTTGATAAAACAATAAGGAAATGGCATAAACATATTGATCCACCTTCAGCTAGCCTCGGCCTATAAATACCAATACATCCTCCTCACTTCCTCACAACTCAAACTCTCCCAATACATCATCTTTCTTTCTCAGTCGTCCTCTTCATCAATTAATTTTTTTCTTACTTCCCAAACACTTCTCAGAGTCATGGGTGTTTTCACTTACGAATCCGAGTTCACCTCAGTTATTCCGCCTGCTAGGTTGTACAATGCCTTTGTTCTTGATGCTGACAACCTCATCCCCAAAATTGCACCACAGGCAGTGAAGAGCACTGAGATCCTTGAAGGAGATGGCGGAGTTGGAACCATTAAGAAAATTAACTTTGGTGAAGGCAGCACATACAGCTATGTGAAGCACAGAATTGACGGGATTGACAAGGACAACTTTGCGTACAAGTACAGTGTGATCGAAGGAGATGCTATCTCTGAGACAATTGAGAAGATCTCTTACGAGACTAAGTTGGTGGCTTCCGGCAGCGGTTCGGTCATCAAAAGCACCAGCCACTACCACACCAAGGGTGATGTTGAGATCAAGGAAGAGCATGTTAAGGCTGGCAAAGAGAAGGCCTCAGGTCTCTTCAAGCTGATTGAGAACTACCTCTTGGAGCACCAGGATGCCTACAACTAAATTAGCTAGTATGGCCTGATGCTGCAATGTGTTTAAGGATTGATCAGTACTTTTGTGTCCTCTTTGGCATCAAACAATGGTGTGGTTTTCATTCTTTTTTTTTTTTTGAAAAAACTTCTGAAACAGTGTTTTGGCTTGTAATTGGAGCTTTTGATTGAAGAGTGAATATTGTATTTCCTTTTATTTACAAATAAATAAGAAGAAAATCATGGATTTGATGATATATTTGCAAGTTTCTTTTTATGTACCATGGCCATGAATAACGTTAAGGATTAGGGTGATATCAACTTGTCTACTTCTTGCGACTACCGTATTTTATTGTACAAATTTTATAATTAGAATTGTTCATTTTTTTAATCAGCATTTACAAGTTATCTCTACAAAAATTCTTTCAAATCGATGATCATTTAATCATCTATGTGTATCAAATAATGAATGAACTGAAATGGAAGTCATGTCCTAATTTTAAAGCCTCATTTTTATAACCACATGAGTTGACCTGACTTCTATATGACAGACAGTCATGCCAATGACACCAAAGATGACAAATAATAACTATTGTATAAGAAAACGAATGGATTTTATCTACCGTATTGAGCGATTAATTTAAAGTATGAGTTAGCATCTGGCCAATGCATCAATTTCCAGAAAAGTGCGGCTTCCTTTAGTCCTAATATTCGCCGTGAGGGACCAGCTCGCTGCGTTCTTGGCAGTCACTCGTGTGGATGTTCAAGACCGTTATTTGGGTCTCCCAGTCGTATTGGGGCGTAATCGCTCTGAACGATTTGCACATATTAAAGACCGTTTGTGGAAGAAATTGAAAGGTTGGAAGCACAAGTTACTCAGTGCAGCAGGCAAAGAAATCCTTATTAAGGTGGTAGGCCAATCTCTTCCCATCTACTCGATGAACTGTTATCTTTTGCCTAAACCTTTCTGTGATAACCTGCAAAGAATTATCAGTCAATTTTGGTGGGGTGATACTGAGGACAAACGTCGTATCCACTGGCTCCCTTGGGAGAATATGTGTCGACCCAAATGCAAGAGTGGTCCTGGCTTTCGGTCCTTATATGAGTTTAATCTTGCTCTCCTTGCAAAACAGGGCTGGAGGATTATTCAAAACCCTGATTCGCTAGCCTCCCAATTGCTTAAGGTCAAGTATTTTTCTCACTACTCCTTTTGGGAAGCTTCTATTGGCTCTTCTCCTTCGCCGTGTTGGCGAGGGATTATGGAAGCACGTGTAATTTTGGAGAGGAGTTCTCGTTGGCGTGTGGGGAATGGTACTTCGATTCGTATTTGGCAAGACAGGTGGCTGGCACGTCCCCATCTCTTTCGACCTTACTCACACCCACATGCTGATTGCCCTGAGCTGGTTTCGTCTTTAATTGTTCCAGGTACTGCTTCAAGTGAAGAAAGTTGAGGTTCCGCCATAAAACCTATTAGCAATATAGGGAGTAGCCCAATTACTTATAAGTACATGCAAAGTCTATTCTCAATCAATATGAAATTCACTCTCAACATCATGGAATTTGGATTTAATTTCTGACTTATTCCCGCCAAGTGAAGCCTCTGAAATACTCTCCATACCTATTAGTGCTCGGTCACCCCCCGACCGATTGATTTGGCATTATGATTCTAAGGGACTTTTTTCCGTTAAGAGTGCATATAAAATTGCCTGCAGTCTGGCAGATAGCCCGTCCTCTTTTAATCCTCCTGCAAATCACTCTTCTTGTTGGAACGCTATTTGGAAATCTAAAGTTCTAGGACAAGTGAAGTTGTGTGTTTGGCGGGCGTGTTTGGATATTCTTCCTATACGAGCGAATTTGGAGAAAAAGAAAGTTGCAGTGGACAACATTTATGATTTGTGTAGTTCTTCTCCGGAGTCGGCGCTACATGTTTTTAGCGAATGTCCATTTGCTCGAGCTGTCTATTTCTCCTCGAATTTTGATTTTGATATTAATGGTGTAGGAGCTTTGTCCCTGCAAGATTGGCTTTGTCATTGCTCCAATACTTTATCCTCTTGTCGGTTTGTCCTACTATTGGTGCTTTTAAATTCTATTTGGCGAACTAGAAACAGCTTATTATGGGATGAGAAGCAGGTGGAAAATCCTACTATTGTTAGCAAGCTTGCGAGACTTTATCTTTCTGATTTTCTTTATACCCCAACCGTCCACTAAGTCCAAGCCTCTTCAGTCTCCCTCCCGTTGGCTTCCCCCTCCGCCGCAGTGGATAAAAGCTAATGTTGATGGTGCGTTTTGTGCAGCTACAAAAACTGGGGGTGTCGGTGTGGTATTTTGCGACGAAGCCGGTAGCTATGCTGGAGGTTTTGTTCCCAAAATATCGCATGTGACCAAGGTTCTAAAAAGCGTTATTATTAATATTATATAAATAATTAAGTGTCTATTTACACTTTAAAAAAAAATAAAAAACTATACTTATATTAAGAATTTGGAGAGATAAAGTTGCAAGGCTAGGCCTCAATCTCTTCTTCTCCATTTCCCTCCAAGACTCCCTCCGTATCAGACTCAAATGGAGAATTGGGGAATTAGGAATTTTGGGATTTCTTCCCAGAAAACCATTTTGCATTTTTTTTTTAAAAAAAAAAACACCGCCTAGTGCACCGCCTAGCGAACCGCCTAGACCACCTAGGCTGATTTTTAGAACACTCCATGTGATAAGTCCCTTTGCTATAGAAGTGTTAGCTGCTAGAGAGGGTGTTTGTCTGGCTTTACAACGACAATGGCAACAGATTGCATTAAAGAGTGATGCGCTTCAAGTGGTCCAAGCTATTGGGAGTCTTTGCGGTGGATCTTCATCGATGGACCTGGTGGTTGATGATATTAAAACTAGCCTACGGGTTTTGCTGCCTAGCGTTTTCGTTCTTGGTTGGGGGCTTTCTTCATATTTGTATATCCGTCTGCTGCCTAGCGTTTTCGTTCTTGGTTGGGGGCTTTCTTCATATTTGTATATCCGTCAATGTGGTGGCGTATCGATTAGTCAAGTTAGCCTTAATTTTTAGTTATAATTCTTGTTGGTTTTTGAGGTGCCGCTGAATTTAATCTAGGATGTTCTCCTAAAAGATTGTATATTTTCTTAGTGCTTTCAATAAAATAACTACCATTTCTCTTCAAAAAAAAAATAATAATAAATTAACTACACGAATTGACCTAACCAATAAAGCATTATTTGACAATTACCAAAGTGTTGTAATAAATGATGTGACAAATGAATATCATATAACGTCATATATACATTCACTACTTGAGTTGACCCGACGATTATATGACAAGGCATATATCATTTACCAAAGGATTATTAGAGATTATCAAAAAAGCCGGAATATTCAAATAGAAGCATGGTGTTCTCCCATCTCTAAATTGTTTTGTGAGCTTTCATCTCTCTTACAGCACTAAAACCTTCAAATTTTATAGATCATATGTCCCCTTTAGCACTTTGTTGCCGCATCTATAACTATTCTTTTGTATTTTCATTTCTTAGGTGATATTTTTCATCTATATGAATCTCGTATTTTATAAGTTAAATCATATATTTGAATAAGAATTTTCATAGACACAAAAGAAAGAAGAACACTACAAATTGCTCATATATTACATCACAAAAAGACTACATCTTGAATAATACATCTTATTTAGGGTTTAAGGTTGCTATTTGTTTCAAGATTAGGTCTTTATAAATAGAAAATCGTAATACATAAAATATATATAAAAAAAACATCGTAACATATATATAAACCAAATTACTAACTTGCTAAGTTTTGCAACAAATTTTAGAGAGGTTAGTTAGTTAGTACGTACCCTGCTGGGTATATATCCAAACGGGTCGGTGTCTAGTAATTCCTAATTGATCGAACCTTGTTTCACAATATAGTTGCCTCTCTACCTCACAAATAGTATGCACTTCCAGAAGTTCAAATTAGGATGACTTAACTTTGCATTTCAACATTGGGCTGCAATTGGTCAACATTGACTCCCCACCGTTTTCTTTTAGGCTTTCACATCTCCAAATGAAAATGGCTCAAAATAATTTCAAATTTAACACGTATAATTTATGCTGTTATCCAAATACACAGTCCCTGTTAACTCTATTTTATGCACACAGCCATTCGACCTCGTGGATTAATTGGATATTAAAATAATGGTTCCACCTTCAACCTGAGCCTATAAATACCATACCTCCTCTTCATCTCTTCACACCTCAAAACCTCCCAATACATCATCTTTCTTCAGTCTTCCTCTTCATCAATTAGTTTTTACTCACTTCCCCAAACACATCTCAGAATCATGGGTGTTTTCACATACGAATCTGAGTTCACCTCCGTCATCCTGCTAGGTTGTGGCCAATGCCTTTGTTCTTGATGCTGACAACCTCATCCCCAAGATTGCACCACAGGCAGTGAAGAGCACTGAGATCCTCTTGAAGGTGATGGCGGAGTTGGAACCATTAAGAAGATCAACTTCGGGTGAAGGTAGCTCATACAGCCACGTGAAGCACAGAATTGATGGGGCGGATAAGGACAACTTATGTACAAGTACAGTGTGATCGAAGGAGATGCTATCTCTGAGACAATTGAGAAGATCTCTTATGAGACTAAGTTGGTGGTCAGCAGCGGTTCTGTCATCAAGAGCACCAGCCACTACCACACCAAGGGTGATGTTGAGGATCAAGGAAGAGCATGTCAAGGCTGGCAAAGAGAAGGCCTCCCACCTCTTCAAGTTGATTGAGAATCACCTCTTTGAGCACCAGGACGCCTACAACTAAATTAATATTGCCTACTGCTGCAAAAAGTATTGATAAGTACTAGTTGTGTCCTTGGCATTAAACAATGTACCGGTGTGGTTTTCATTCCCTTTTTCTTTTAAGTTATGAAACAGTGTTTGGCTTGTAATTGGAGCTTTTGGAGGAAGAGTGAATATTCTATTTCCTTTCATTTACAAATAAATAAGAAGAAAATCATATTTGATGATATATTTGCAAGTTTCTTTTATACACCGTGGTAATGAATAATGTTTAATTTTCATTTTTTAACTTGACTTCATTATTCTATATGACAGTCATGTTAATCGATCAAAAGATCACAAAATAATTTAAGAAAAACAAATTAATCTTATCTACCACCTAATACGCGATCAATTTAAAGCATCAAGTGCTTTTTAACTACTACGTGTTAACCAAGCAGATACTGTATTTTACAATTATCATGGTGTGACAAAAAGAATATATATGTCATATGGATTTTTTGCATGAGTTGACCCAACTACTAATGAATAATGTTAACTTTTAGTTTTCTATACTTGAGTCGGCACGACCGCTATAAGACAAGGCATAAATCAATTACCAAGAGTATAGGGTCTTTTGAGCTTGCACTGCATCCATTCAACAGACGTACTATTCAAGGGTAATGTACCATTCAAATGGGTACGTACCATTCAAAGGGTACGACTCATCTAGTGGTATCGTCATTCAAAGGGTACGTACTCATTCAAGGGTACGTACATCGCGGGTACGCACCATTCAAGCAGTAATTATTCAGAAGGGTACGCATCTATCTGGGGCTGGTATCGTACCATTTCAGCTGGTACGTACTCATCTGCCAGCATTATCTGGCAATGCAATTATTCAGCAGAGCGTATTATTTCCGTTGGTACGTACTCATTCACCTGCGACTATCAATGGTCAGATTAATTTGCAAAGGGCCCCAAAATGAATCTTAGCCATTTAACAAACACGTACAATGGTACGTACCACTGAAGTTGGACCCAAAGAAGTATTAAAGATACAATTATCAAAGGAGTCGTGATGTCCTCTTCTGTAGTACGTTTAGATAGAAACATGGTATTTTCCTATTCAATTGTTCTCTCACATAATCTTACAACACTAGAAGCATTGGTTTCAATGAATCCTTTGTCTCTTTCAGCATTGTCTTACAACACCTGCAAAGTTCCCTTAAAAAAAATTGTAAATAGGCCTAAATTAGTTGAGCATAAAAGTGAGCGCGTCCACATTAATAAATGTGACTATGCCCACGTTCATGCCAATGAAGTTCTTCATATCTATAGATCTCGTCAAAATTAAAATTCTAAGTAAAAAAGAATGCAATTTTGTGACAAAGACAAAGGTGGAACACCCAAATCTATTGACAACAAAGAAAATGATACCAACCTAAAACTAACCATTTAAGAATATTCATTATAGACAATAGACAAATTAATTCGCTAGCATTTATCAAATGACACTTAAACTTTGAAAGTATCATTAAACCCAGAAACATATGCTTCTAATAATAAGAATTTTTTGTAAACTCAATTTTCGTCTTTAGACACTCAATTTACTCTCACACATTTCTTTGAACACTCAAAATAATTTACTTAACTTCGAAGAATACCCTTTTTTTTACTTTTTATGGATTTATTTTTCTCTGGACACTCATTTCTCTCTCTCAACGCACTAGTAGAAAAAGGTACTTGGGCAACAAAATAAATTTCGTCACTCAAGGTCCCATTTAGTCGCCTAAACATTTGAGTGACCATTAATTCGTCGCCCAAACTCGTGGAGCAAGCATTTGCGTGAAAAAGAAAATATATTCGTCGCACAATGCACATTTGCGCGACGATTTTTGGCGACGAACAAATTTTGTCGGGCAAACCTTTAGGCGACGAAAATCTTTCGTCGCCCTAAGTTTTCAGCGACGAAATATATTAATTGCCTACACTTGAGGCGATGAAATATATCGTCGCTCAAAGGTTTAGGCGACGGTGTTTGTTTCGTCGCGCAAAATATTTAATATTTTTTTTTAAATTTTTTAATTTTAATTTTGTTAATTTAATTTTTTTTAATTAATTAATATAATGACTTAATTGGTATTTAAAAGACAATAAAATATAATAAACAATGTAGAAAAACAAATTAGATTATATAAAAAAATGTACGTACAAAATATTCAATAATAAAAATAAATTAGAATCCTAAAACGAAGTGGCTAGTGAGATGCCGGCGGGAAATATGGTCTGGGAGGGGGCTGGGAACTCGATGGCTGGGAATCGGATGATGACATATTCAATGTAATGCCAGACAACTAGAGAGTGTGTAAGATTTGACTCATGATCCGGCTTTCCTAAGTCTCGAGTTGCCGCTTCAGGCCTTCAACTTCCTTTTTCAACGAGGTGACCTTTCCCGAATTGTTGTTAGAAGATGAGGCACCCGTCTGACAAAGTCGCGCTTTTCCCATCCCCCGGTAAACCCTACCAGGCCTACGACCAAGGGTCTGGTCTAGCGTCTCCATTAGTATATGAAGACCAGCATCCTCAGTTGGAGTCACGTCCTCGATAGAGGTCTCGGGGGGAAGATGCGATGCCACTTCTTCGAGAAGAGCATTGCTCTTCTCCACCATAGTGGCCTGTTGTCACATCCCGGACCGACTCCGCCGTAGCACGATATTGTCCGCTTTGCAGCCACGCCTACTCGCTTTATTTTTGGGAACTCACGAGCAACTTCCCAAAGGTCACCCATCTTGGGATTGCTCTAGCCCAAATCCGCTTAACTCGAGTTCGATGGAACTGGCTGTTGAGCTCCCAAAAGGCCTCGTATAATTGGAGGTGACATGTACATATAAGGCACATCACTCCTCTCCGTTGGTCGATGTGGGATATAACAATCCACCCCACTTAAAGTGGAACCCGCGTCCTCGCCGGCACATCCGCACTAAACGCAGAGTGGCTCCGATACCATTCTGCCACATCCGTGATCGACTCCGCCTCGTAGCACCGATATTGTCCGCTAGCCACGCCTTCACGGTTTTGTTTTTTGGGAACTCACGAGCAACTTCCCGGGTCACCCATCTTGGGATTGCTCTAGCCTCCAAATCCTCTCGCTTAACTTCCGGAGTTCCGCGGAATCCGGCCGCGAGCTCCCAAAAGGCCTCGTGCTAACGGGAGGTGGACATGTACATATAAGGCACATCACCCTCTCCGTTGGTCGATGTGGGACATAACACCCGTAATAATTATAAAAGGAACAAAAGTAACAAGTAATTAGAAAAACTTTCATGGAGTCATAACTGCCTCATCACCGGGCGACATAAACTTCCTCAACATGTCAATCTCCTAAACTTTGCACCTTCCTAAAAAGTAATAAAAGAAGGTTAAAATTTAAAATTCATAAATATTAAATTACATTAAAATTAAAAAATGTAAAGTAGTTTTACTTCGTCGTTGCTCCACTCTATAGGAGAAGGGCTTAAACCAGAGGGTAAGTTTCTTTTTTCTAATTCTATTAACTAATTTGGTTTAGAGAACGTCATAAAACCTAAAATTTGTTAGTGCATATATTAAACGTTGAGTAAAATTATAAAATAAATTTGTAAACTTACCAAAATTAGAGATTGAAAAGGGCCACAATCCACTCCCAACTCCGAGGCTCGCTCCAAATAACCCCAGGGCATCCTTGGCCAGCTAGCCTCCCGCATCCGATACGACTTTAAAAATGGTCACAGGTCACTCTTCCACTCTTTCACCACTTGTAAAGAGCTCCATCTATGTAAATGTCCGTCGCATCAAGGTCCAGAATAAAGTTGATCCGCAAATATGAAACAATATTATTAAAACATATGTAATATTAGACTTAATTATAAAAAGTAGTAGAAAGTATGGAAATACACTACCCATGCCCATGCCACATCACGCTTGCTTGGATTTATAATTTAGTTCCATGTTTCCCATCTCATAAGGCAATGGCACTGTGAGTACGCTTCCTATGCCGCCACCAGGCGTGTTGTGCTGGTCGTGATGTAGAAGAAGCCCTGTTCGTGAGCATAATCATAACATCTTTCAAGTCGGCGACGCAGATCTCACGCAGCATTTACTTAACTGGAAGGTTCCCGGTGTCTTTTTCTTCTCGTCAAAACAAAGAACAAATTCATGGTTAAAACCTTTACTAAAATCCTACAGAAAATTCGCAAAACCTCCTAAAAGTCTAACATTTCCCATAACTGCAAACACAATACAATATATCCACATCCATTAATAACATTTCCAACAAATTTGAGAATCGTACTCAATAGTTGAACATGCAAATCAAGAAATTTGAATATGGTAGTAAACAATCGAACAAAATGAAAAAGATCGGGGTAAAGGTATATTACCCGCTTATGAAGCCTCATTGCCGGATCGCGGATGTCCTGTGCCTAAAGTGGCCTGGTCCCTCGGACGCATGTCGGCCGATGAGCCCGGATTAGCGCTCACTCTGGGGATGTCACCAAAGCAAAGTGACGAGACAGCGCCGAGACATCTGTAGCGGCCGCGACGCGAGTCGCAGCATTAACCGCCCGGTGATGGAGTCAACTAGGACTAGGAGCCACGCGTGTAAAAATCAACCCGACATCCGTAACTTGAGCCGCTACAAATTGTTAAATAAAGGACATATGAATATTAAATAAATTGTAAATAAACATTGAATATACTACAATACAACTTCTATCAAAGACAATTTAATCATACAATCCTGTGAATGTGTTATCCAATCAATCTTAAATGTATATTTAAGATTGAAGACCTAATAATAAATTTAAAACTTGCCTTCATCTAAAGTAACATTGCATCACACGCTTAACTAATTTAGGATCAAAGGTTTGAATGCGTTGCAAGCATTGAATATACATTATCGCAGACATAAACATTTCAATGAGTGATGCACATACAATTGCACGAGTTAAATGCATGTGAGTGATACACACACACATATACACACAGCATACACACACATACACACACATCATACACACACATCATACACACACATACACACACATCATACACATATACACACACACATACACACACAGCATACACATACACACACACAACACATATATACACATACACACACACAACACATACACACACACACATACACACACACACACACACACACACACACAAAGATACACATACACACACACATATACACATAGCACATACACACACAACACACACACTCACTCAAAGACACACACACACACACTCAAGACATATACACAGACTCAAGATAAACATACTATAAGGCACATCACCCCCTCTCCGTTGGTCGATGTGGGATATAACACCTGTAATAATTATAAAAGGAACAAAAGTAACAAGTAATTAGAAAAACTTTCATGGAGCTGCTAAGCCGTCTCATCACCGGGGCGGACATAAACTTCCTCGAACATGTCAATCTCCGGAAACTTTGCACCTTCCTAAAAAAGTAATAAAAGAAGGTTAAAATTTAAAATTCATAAATATTAAATTACATTAAAATTAAAAAATGTAAAGTAGTTTTACCTCTCGTCGTTGCTCCACTCTATAGGAGAAGGGCTTCAAACCAGAGTGGTGCAGAAGTTTCTTTTTCGACCTATTAATCGAATTGGCTCGAGAACGTTTCTGTTAAACCCAAAATTTGTTAGTGCATATATTAACTGTTGAGTAAAATTATAAAATAAATTTGTAAACTTACCAAAAAATTAGGAGATTGAAAGGGGTTACATAACCACTCCCAATCCTGAGGTCGCTCCAGCAACTCCTTAGGGCATCCTTGGGCTAAAGCAGTCTCCGCATCCAGATACGACTTAAAATGGTTGTGGAGGTCACTCTTCCACTCTTTGTACCGACTTGTGAAGAGCTCATCTATGTAGGCTGTCCGGTCGGCATCAAGGTCCGTAGTATTAAAGTTGATCTGCAAATATGAAACAATATTATTAAAATATACAGAATATTAGACTTAATTATAAAAAGTAGTAGAAAGTATGGAATACACTCACCGACAGCTCATGCCACATCGCTGCCTTCGTTTGATTTAGGACCGATCTCCATGTTTCCCATCTCATAAGGCAATGGGCACGTAGTATCGCTCCTATGTCACGGACCAGGGTGTTGTGCTGGTCAGATGTAGAAGAAGCCCGGTGTTCAGGAGCATAACTGATGGCGATCTTTTCAGAAGTCGCACGTGTGATCTGCGCAGACTTCAGTTGTCTGGAAGGGCCCCGAGTCTTTTTCTTTCCTGTCAAAACAAAGAACAAATTCATGGTTAAAACCTTTACTAAAAACTCTACAGAAAATTCGGCAAAACCTCCCCTAAAAGTCTAACATTTCCCATAACCTGCAAACAATAATACAACATATCCACATCCACACAACATTTCCAACAAATTTGAGAATCGTACCAATAGTTGGAACATGCAATCAAGAAATTTGAATATGGTAGTAAACAATCGAACAAAAATGAAAAAGATTGGGGGTAAAGGTATATTACCTGTTTGCGAGCCCTCGCCGTCGACTGTGGATGTCCCGGGTGCCTAAAGGGCCTGGTCCTCGGGACGATGTCGCCGATGAGCCCGACGAGCGCTCACTGGGGGATGTGTCACCAAAGCAGTGGACGAGACAGGCGCCTCAGAGACATCCAGAGCGGTCGACGCGAGCTCTGCAGCATTAACCGCCCGTGATGGAGCTGAACTAGGACTAGAGCCACGGCGTGTAAAAATCAAACCCGACATCTGTAACTTGAGCCAGTTACAAATTGTTAAATAAAAGGACATATGAATATTAAATAAATTGTAAATAAACATTGAATATACTTACAATACAACTTCTATCAAAGACAACAGAATCATACAATCCTAGAATGTTATCCAATCAATCTTAAATGCATATTTAAGATTGGAAGACCCAATAATAAATTTAAAAACTTCATTTCATCTAAAGTAACATTGCATCACATCAGTTAACTAATTGAGGATCAAAGGTTTGAATGCAGTGCAAGCATTGAAGAAGGTTAATATCGCAGGACATAAACATTTCAATGAGTGATGCACATACAATTGCACGGTTAAATGTATGTGAGTGATACACACACACATATACACACAGCATACACACACATACACACACATCATACACACACATCATACACACACATACACACACATCATACACATATACACACACACATACACACACAGCATACACATACACACACACAACACATATACACATACACACACACAACACATACACACACACACATACACACACACACACACACACACACACACAGCATACACATACACACACACATATACACATAGCACATACACACACAACACACACACTCACTCAGCACACACACACACACTCAGCACATACACACACTCAGCATAAACATACACACACACACACACACACACACACACACACACACACAGCACATACACACACACATATACACACATAGCATACACATACACACACACAGCACATATACACACACAGCATACACACGGAACCTAAATCAGCCAAAAAAACCACTAACATAACTTCAATTTCTACTTCAAACAACAATCAAATTCCGTGCAACAATCTGTAACCAAAATTGAAATTTTTAGAAAAAAAAAATGAAAATTTCTGAATAATTATTGTTATAGTATGTACCTGAGTTGAATAGAAATTGATTTATGGTGAACTCGACCCACGACGTGCCCAGATTTGACTAGAATGGAGAGAGAGAGGAACAAATTTCTCCCATACACGGACAGAGGGAGGAACGGATAGAGAAAGGGAGGAACATAGGGGGTTGGGACGGAGGGAGGGAGGAACAGAGAGAGCAAGGGAAGAACGGAGGGGGTTAGTTTGACGATGAACGAGCTGAGCTTGTTTAATTTTCTGGGTTCGAGAGGAAAGAGCTAAACTGTCTGCAGATGGGAGGAAGGAGCAAGAAGAAAGAAAAAAGAAAAGGCACGGGCTGAAAGTAACAAAAAGCCTTTGCGCGACGAACCACTTTCGTCGCTCAAAGTTTCATTTCATCGCGCAACATTTTATTAAAATTCTTAAACCGAGCCCAAAATTTTTGGCGATGGGGGGAAATTTTAAGATTTTAGGCGACGAAACGCAATTCGTCGCGCAATATAATCCAAGGTTTAAGGCAACGACATATTCGTCACGCAAAACAACTTGAGGCGACGAATTAGTTGTTTGTCGCCTAAACCTAAGAAATTTATTCCCCGCCGTTGTTCTTCTGATCTCCTAAAAAATGACTTATTCATTTCTGAATGAAGTAATTTTTGTACACAATGATCTTCAAGAAGAGGTCTACATATTCAACTGTTCAGATTTAAAGAAATAAATATCTATGTGTGTTTACAAATTAACAGTTGTACGACAAATTAACTTACAGTGGAAAATTCATAATAAGTAATTGAGAAGTGGGAAAATTTGTAAAAATATACAAATGCTAGTAACGACAAGGTCTACCACTTTCGTTAAGGGGTCATCTCCAAAATCAAACACTAAAAACCATGAAGGCTTAATCGTCGATCAACGTTTACGTTTACACTCCGTTATTATATCTGTAGTTTGTTTTTTCATCCCGATTCTTTTTTGAAAACATGATCTTTTACTAAATGCAATAAGATGAATGGTTCGGATCGTTCATAGAACCAATGAAGGATATGCACTCATGTGAAGGATATGCACGCATGAACCAATGCGCTACCTCCATGTCCTTTCCAGAAAACGATTCACCTCTTGGTGACGCGCCAAACAGTTGTGCAATTTGTGCAAAAGCATAAAGTTTCTCTTTTCTAACATCACCGTCGTTGTTGCGTTGAGGACGATTGAAAGTCGTCTCAACATCAGTTAGATACATTGCACAAAAAGTAAGCGACTCACATGCGATTCATGCCTCCACAATGGATCCTTCCGGCTTTGCCCTGTTGCGCACAAATTTTTTAAACTCCCCAAGAAGTCTGCAAAATCGAAAAGCGATGGTTATAATTATTAAACATCTATAAAATGATGAAGAATCATACAAAGGTCATGGGTCGACGTTACCTCTCTATTGGATACATCCACCGATAGTTGACTAGTCCACCAAGCAATGCCTCATCCGCCAAATGTATCATCACGTGAATCATACTGGTAAAAAAAGCTGGCGGAAAAATCTGCTTGAACTTGCAAAGGATGTGTACAATGTCATCTCCGCACTTTTTTACATCCGACACACGCAATGACCTTGCAGTCAACTGTGCGAAAAATCTAGACAACTTCAATAGCGGGTTCACCACATCATAAGGCAACAGGCTTCGGATTAGCGCATGACAATCATGGCTCTTTAATCCCGAAAATTGATTTGTGTCCACGTTCACGCAACGCGAGATATTCGAAGCATACCCATCTGGAAATTGTACGGAAGAAAGAAACTTGAAAAATTGTTTCTTCCCCTCCGGTTTCACTGTGAAAAACGAATGGCCCTTTCTGAGTATACCGCCAACTTTCTTCATCCACAAAGGTCGCCTTATGGCCATTTGTTCCAAATCTAGCCGAGCTTTTATCGTGTCCTTCGATTTTCCCTCAATGTCTAGAATTGTCCCCACCAATGTATCACACACATTCTTCTCAATATGCATCACATCAAGGTTGTGTCTAAGCTTTAACTTGGACCAGTACGGGAGTTCAAACAAAATACTCTTATGCGTCCAATTATGATGTGTAGATGGTATGGGCCCAGTAACACCTTTGCCAAATAGACCAAATTCTAAATTGTTCAACTTCGCCAGAATGTTATCTCCCGACCATTCTCTGGGTCTGAGGTGAGCCTCTGTGTTGGCATCGAAGTCTGAGGTGAGCCTCTGTGTTGGCATCGAAAGATGTATCGTTCGTACGCCACTCGTGATCCCACGACAACCATCTATGATGACCCATATAACAAACTTTTCCGGCGTGCCAAGAAGATGTTACGTCCTCCTTGCAGACTGGGCATGCCATATAACCCTTTGTACTCTAATCGAAAATCATTGCATAAGCAGGAAAATCATGTATCGTCCACATCATTGCTGCTCGCAAGGTGAACATCTTCCCAGTGGACTTATCAAATGTACGCACACCGTTTTCCCATAAATTCTTTAACTCATCAACCAACGGCCGCAAATAGACATCAATGGACTTTCTTGGATCTTCAGTTAATAGACTCATCATCGTAAATTCCTTTTTCATGCACTTCCAAGGCGGCAAATTATAAGGAAGTACGACGATCGGCCAAGTGTTGTGGGTTTGGTTCAGAACTCCGAACGGATTAAATTCGTCAGTAGCAAGTCCTAGTCTGACATTGTGTGGGTCTGTTGCAAATTCAGGGTACATCCGATCGAATTCTTTCCATGCATGTTCGTCTGCAACATGCCTCATAACATCATCATTAACCCGTTCTTCCTTATGTCATCTCATGTCGGTTGCAATGTGCATCGACATGTACAAGCGCTGCAATCTAAGCGTTAATGGAAGATAATGCAACACTTTTTGTGGAATCTTCGTCGTTCTATTTTTAGGTGTGATTTTATGTCTCGGCTCATTACAAACAGGGCATTTATCCAACTCTTTTTTTTCCTTATAGAACAATATACAATTATTTGCACATGCATGAATTTTTTCATACCCTAATCCCAAACTGTTCAACACCTTCTAGGCACTTTTATAATCTTTAGGCAAACAATTGTCCTTTGGAAGCATCCTCTTCAAAATACCCATAAAGTAATCATAACACCCGTTTGACATACGGAACTTCATTTTGCCTTGCATCAACTCCACAATCGCCGTAAGAACCGAAAAGTCTTCGCAACCCGGGTATAATTCTTGCTTGGCATTTTTCAATAGCCTTTCATACTTCTCGAATTCTTCCTTGTCCATGGTGGGAGGCACGTCATCCCCCACTTCCTCATTATCATTGCTCGAGGCGTATAGATAACAGTCATTTACAATACCCATGACTTGGTCATTACCAGATAAACTTCCTTCAACAGTCTCCGCTCGTGACTGGTATGAAGACGAAGCATGATGTAATGGTTCCCCATGATGATTCCATCTCATATAGGTCTGCGTCATCCCATTTCTTACCAAATGATATCGAACATTTTCGAATGTCTCCCATATATGATTGTTACACATTCTACACGGACACTTGATATCAATTAAACCCCAGTTGTGTCTCATTGCAAAGTTAATAAACTTATCTACCCCTTCCAAATATTCATCAGCACGTCTATTCGGATTCTGTATCCACTGTCTGTTCATTTTTCCTGTTACCACATTAAAGAGAGAGAGAGGGGAGCATTAGAACAACTTCAACTATGTTTCGTCACCTTATGCCTCTGGTAAAGGCCCTATCCCATTCGGGAGTGCACATTTGTGTCTAGTAGTTTATGGATTCACCAAGATTAGATTTCGACGTGGGAAAATTTTGGCAGCATCTCCCTACAGTTCTCCAAGTGCACGACGTAGATATCAAATACCTACTATGCACTCGAAGAACGTAAGAAGATGTTACCAAAAACCCACGATCGAAACCTAATCCGTGAACCGCAAACTACGACACACAAATGTACACTCCCAAACTGTCCAAAAATGGGACAATTCAAGAATCAATTGGATCGCAGTCACGCTTTCGCATCCATGCGCGAAATCCAATTAATTCTCAAACGGAAAACTAAGTTTTTGTTAAAAAAATGCATACGAAGTTAATTACTATTAACTTCGTACATACAACACAAAATAAATTTGTACAAAGTTCATTACTATTAACTTCGTACGTGCAACACAAAACAAATTCGTACAAAGTTAATTACTATTAACTTCGTACGTACAACGCAACATAAAGTCATTCAAGATATACAAACTTTTTGCATACAAAACCATATAAAATAAATTCGTACGTCAACAACATAAAATAATCAAGAAAATACCTTCAAATTGGTGCTCCAACAAAAATCCTATGCAACAAACCTATAAAAAATTAATTAATTTATGTTAATTTTAATTCAAAAATAATAAAATAATATTAAAAAATAAAAATTACTGTTAACGATTACCGGGTCCGGTGGTGGTGGAGGAGGAGGAGATGGTGGTGGTGGTGGTGGAGGAGGAGATCGTAGCTAGCTTGGGGGAGAGAGAGAGAGATCTAGAGGGAGAGAGAGTGAGATAGGAATTAAGAGGGAGATGAGTGAGATAGGGAGAGAAATATGGAGATGAGTGAGATACGGAGAGAGATTTGGAGGGATAAATTTGAAGGGAGAGATTAGATAGGGAGAGATTGAGAGGCAAATTTGCAGTTTTCTGCAAAAACTGCCTCTCGCGTCTAAGGAAGGGGATTAAATTAGCTTAGTTTTGCGCGACAAACATATTCATCGCCTAAAGTACTAATTTCGTCACCTAAAGTCACCGCTTTGAGCGACAAACCATTCGTCGCGCAAGAAATTTTAGGCGACAAAATTTTTTGTCGCGCAAAAATTTGATGCCAAATTCTCCTTTTGCCGCCACTTTTTCCATCTTTTGCGCAACGACTATATTTATTCGTCACCCATTTCATTTTTAAGCGACGAATGTCTTCGTCACCTAAATGTTTTGACATTTTAGGCGACGAAACAGGAATTTCGTTGCCCAAAGTCCTCTTGCCCAACGAAATTTCCTCTGTCGCCTAAAGTTTTGTCGCGCAAGTTGTTTTTTCTACTAGTGACGGCACAACCCCATTTAAAATTTGTTTCTTTATTTGATTCCTTTAAAAAATGCCAAATTGATTGCATTGTATATCATAACAGCAAGGTGCATCAATGAGGTGAATGTAGTGAAAAAATCATATGGGTGTCCAAAGAAAATAATTATTTTACTAAGCTTTTTGTGGTAATTTTATATGTGGGTATAAGAGTCTTTTTCTTTTAAATAAAATTAATGAGTGTTCGGAGACAAAATTGGAGTGTACAAAAAACCACTCTTTTATAAATTTTATCATATATATTTGAATAAGAATCCTTGCTCTCAGCTACCTATATATTTAATAGAATTATCTTTTCTTTTTTCTAGTAATAAAATTAATTACCATGTTTTGGACTAACATTGTAGGATCTGTGTGATTCGTCCTTGGTAAAGTTCTGCCAAACATACTCATTACAATGGAGTTCCAACAAAGCAATTACTTAAGGCCTCGTTGGAACGACAACATTCAAATTTAAGGTATATTGAAGGTAGAAGATAATGCTTTTTCTTTTTGAGGGGATTAGAAAGGGGTTAGAGATGAAAGAACCTTCTTCTTTCTAATCTTACCATTTGGAAGAGGATTGGAATAGATAAGTTTTCTTCTTAAGTAATTCATCTCTGCTCCAAGTTTGCCACAAATTTTCATTTCTTCGTTCAACATACTTTGATAATAATGGTTTATCCATTCCAATCCAATTCTCTATACCAAACGAGGCTTAAGTGATAATTCTTTTACCTTCAACATAATAGTAATTGCAGCATTGTAATCTTCACAAGCATGCAATTAGTTGTTGATGTATGTTTTTTTTAATAGTGGAAAAGGATTAGGTGAGATTAGCTCTTCAACAATAGTCACATGCATCGCATTAGGAAATTTAGTATACAAATCAAAGGAGAAAAAGAAGAAAAACTTACTGAAAAACTCTAAATCTTATTCCATAGACACGCAAGAAATAAGAATACTATAAATTAACAAGCCTATGCTACAATACGAATAGACCACATCTTGCTAAGACTTGATGCCTACAAAGTTACAAAAGATGTACTTATAAAGACCTAGGCCTCATTTGGCATGCCGTATTACACACCATATATTACTATTTTAATACGAATTCGGTGTTTGGCTCTTTATGTATAATTTTAGTACCCGTATTAATTTTATCCAGCCCCGCCATTTAATACCCCTCACACCCGCTTCGTTAACCTCCCCAAAACCTATGTATTAATTTAGTCCGGTTTAGAAAACACGCTCGCCTCTCCATCCCTCCTTCGCAAATTTGATCCCGAGCATCGTTTGCGAATTTCCTTCCCGCTGCTGTCTTTCAGCCATTGCCTCAGGTGTTCCTCGTTCTTCTCGCTCGCTCTCTTTCTCTCTCCCTGCTCCCTCCCTCTGCCCGCACCCTCTTCCTCTTCGGTTGTATTGAAGACTCAAGGTGCCTGAGCCAGACTCTTTGGGTGACGATCATGGATCTCGGCAGTTAATCGGCCTCGATCTGGTGGTTGTGGGTTGACGTTGGTGAATCCTCTGCCTTTTCACATGGCCAAGAATCAAAAAAATTTTGTCTGAATGTCATAAAAACTTTGTAGAGAGAGAGAGAATTGGGTCTCAGATATTTTGATTTGGAAAGTGAAAATGGTTTTGTGCAGAGAGGGCGGACGGAAGGAAGATAAGGAGAAAGGGAGTTAGGATGGGGGGAAGGGGTGGTGGTGGTGCGATGAAGAAAATCTAGGGAAGATGAGGATTTAAATTTTTTTTTTTTTAATTTGAAGTAATTGGACCCTTTTGATTTTGTTAAAAAATTTTCTTTTTTCTTTTTTCATTTTATCATTTGCTTGTCTTCTTAAAAATAAAATTATATGGACAATGATTTTTTTTATAAAAAATTAATAAAATAATAAAAATATGAAAGTACTCTTATACAATATAATACCAAACACAGTATTAAATAGTCAGTCTTTAGTCTGATACTGCACCAAACGCCTGACTATATTAGTCAGTACTATCCGATGGACAAATTAGTCAGTCCGACTGAAATAGTCAGTACAATCCGACGTACTAAAAAATAATAAAGCAATCTTAAACCTTGATTACAGATGGGAAAATAATCGTAATCAATTCTAATCCTACTAGAGAACCTTAATCCAAACCATATCAAAAACACCCTAACATAAAAATGAATCAAATGGTTAACTTTTCCAATAAATTTTACGGACTGTAATTAAAAAAGTCAGTACTAGTACGTACATACAAATTAATAATATCCACATCCAGAAGTTCAAATTAGGGGGACTTGACTTTCAACATGGGCGAGCTGCAATTGGTCCACATTGATTGCCCGTCATTTTCCTTTAGGCTCTTTCACATCTCTCCAAATGGAAGTGGCTCAATTGACAAAAAAAAAAAATGGAAGTGGCTCAAAACAATTTCAATTGTAACAAGTATGATTTATTCTGTTATCCAAATGCACAGCCCCCGTCCTATTAACTTATTTATGAACACGATCAGACTCTAAAAATATCCAACAGCTACAGCAGTAAACAACAAAAATTGAATTATTAAAAGTCCCACATTGCATTGTATGGTCGGATAAACTAATTAAATTAATGTTTAACTGAATAAAATTCTATCAACTTGCTTAAATGGTTCATGCATGTTCATACTATTGTTTATCAAATGGAATCTCATAACGCAAACCCTTGTTATGAAAAATAATTGAGGTTAGTCGATAGGTATTTTCTTATTCAATATCCAGATGGTCCTTCCCTTCCCCTTGGCTAAAATACAACATCCCACGTAGAAAAGTAATGGTTCCCACGACAATGAATAGAACCAAGCAGGAACTTGCATAATCAACCTTCAACCTCACCCCTATAAATACCATACCTCCTCCTAACTTCTTCACAACTCAAAATCTCCCATTACATCATCTTCCTCTTCATCTAATATTTTTTTGTCAGTTCTCTCAACAATTCTCAGAATCATGGGCGTTTTCACATACGAATCCGAGTTCACCTCCGTCATCCCCCCTGCTAGGTTGTACAATGCCTTTGTTCTTGATGCTGACAACCTCATCCCCAAGGTTGCACCACAGGCAGTGAAGAGCACTGAGATCCTTGAAGGAGATGGAGGGGTTGGAACCATTAAGAAGATCAACTTCGGTGAAGGGAGCACATACAGCTATGTGAAGCACAGAATCGACGGGGTTGACAAGGACAACTTTGAGTACAAGTACAGTGTGATCGAAGGAGATGCTATTTCTGAGACAATTGAGAAGATCTCTTATGAGACTAAGTTGGTGGCTTCCGGCAGCGGTTCCGTCATCAAGAGCACCAGCCACTACCACACCAAGGGTGATGTTGAAATCAAAGAAGAGCATGTCAAGGCTGGCAAAGAGAAGGCCTCCCACCTCTTCAAGTTGATTGAAAACTACTTTTTGGAGCACCAGGATGCCTACAACTAATTTCTTCTGCTGCTTCAACTCATTAATCCAATAAACTTTGTGTCCTCTTTGGCACCAAAGAATTGTGTGGTTTTCATTCCTTTTTTTTTAACTTCTGAAACACTATTTTGGCTTGTAATTGGAGCTTTTGATTTAAGAGTGAATATTGTATTTCCTTACATTTACAAATGAATGAAAAGAAAATCATGGATTTGATGATATATTTGTATGTTTCTTTTTATGCAACTTGGTAATGATTAATGTTAAAGCTTCATTTAATTTATAACTATATGTGACACAACTTATATATGTAATTCCTATTAATCACCTAATGATTTTTTTAAAAGAAAATCATAATCAAACAAATAAATCTCATCTACCATATGATACGCCATTAATTTAAAGAATTATATTTTCTAACTATATATGAGTTACCGCAGTATAACATTTGTCTACTAAAAGATTGTAATATTTATGTGACAAATATCATATGTCATTCAACCTACTACTTCATATTACCCGACCACTAATGAATAATGTTAAAGTCTTTAAATTTCTAATTACTTGAGTTGACCCGACTGTAGTAGTGCAACAAATAGACATGTCAATGGATCGGATTTTGATCTGAATTCAATCCAAATCTAATGTAATTAATAGGATATGGATAGCAACTTTCAATCCGATTATCCGAATCAGATTCGAATCAGATAATCCAATTATAAAATGGATTGGGATATGTATCGAGGCTGATCTGATCCGACTTAGGCCGCGTTTGGTATTGCTTTTTTTTACTAAAAACTACTTCACTTTAAAGCTAAGCAAATAAAAAGTGTTTGGTACAAATGAAATATACGGCTTATTTTAAAAGTTATGACATTTAAACAGCAACTTTTAAAAGCAGCATGGAGGTTGCTTTTAAAAGCTGCTTTTATAAGCAGTTTTTTTCAAAACACAGCAATCCCACATTATTTGATACAAATGAAATATACTGCTTATTTTAAAAGTGTTTAGTACAAATGAAATATACTACTTATTTTAAAAGTATTGGCCCTTAATATAACATATTATTTGATTTTAATATTATTTTTACTTTTGTGTAATGATAGTTTAAGTTTTTTATGCAATAAAAATACATTTCTATTCTTTTCTTATTATTCAACATGAAACTTTTATTAAAAATTGAAAAGTATAATAAAAGAATGAGGTTACTAATGATATTTTAATTTTTTTTCTAGGTCTTTAACTAAATTCAATAAGAATCTGATTCAATCTGAATCCGATAGTAATCGAATATGGATCGACAAGTTAGATCCGATGATCAGAATAGAATCCGAATCCGTTAATCTTATTAGAAATGAATTCGGAAGACTAATCCGATCCGAATCCGACCCGTTTGAAGGACCATAATAAAGGATATAATTAATTTAAGGACCATATGTCAATTACCAATTTAAGGACCATAATAAAGGATATAATTAATTTAGAAAAAAAAATAACGGATATAATTAAGTTATTGACAAGAGCTAAATGAGTTGACCCGACTGCTATACGACAAAGGCTTACAATTCACAAGCGATTCCTATCTCTCACACGAAACGATTATTTTAAAGCGTCATACTTTCTAACTACCATGACCACTATACGGCAAGGTCTATGTTGGTAACGAAAGGATCATAATGTAACAAATGAATCTCATCTACCAGATAACGCGATTAGTAAATGCAATTAGAGAATCTGATTTCAATTTTCTTGTAAACCACTTAGCAATTCACACCATAAATACACCCATGAGTGTTGGAAACCTCAAAGTTGATGCTCACTGACAAATACCTCAAGCTTGTGATCACTAAGTGTATGCATGCCCATCAAATTCGATCAAAATCTTCTTGCCTAAAAGCTCAACGTGTTATTTATAAAATCAAGGGGCAATCAAGTCTTTCAAATGGGCCAGCTCAAGGCCCACACAAATTGGACTGGTTCAGGCCCAAATCAGCAAAACTATTCATTTTCGTTGCAGTTTACACTTGGACCGGGACAAGTACGTCAATTACAAACAAGGAAGGACAATGTGGTAGTTTCACAATCACCATATATACAGAAGTTCTTCTGGAACGAACCCCACAAAGACCACAAGCTGTTCTGGACTCTTCGTTTTCCCTAAAACAAAATCCCTTCCGCTTTCACTGTGCTCTCGAAACAGTTTCATCCAATACACCCCGTCTACTGAATCCGGTTTTCCCCAATGTCAGGCGTTTCGATTGCTCGGGTTCGGGGAGAGAATCGGTTCTACAACCCGCCAGCTATACGACAACGGCAGCAGCAGCAGCGACAAAAGTTGAAGGAAGAGAAGCATCAGAGGCAGTCGGTGGATTCAGACGACTGTGCGACTTCCTACAGTTCCGGTTCGGGTCGGGGAGTGGTGAGCGATGCTACGAATTTGGATCGGTTTTTGAAGTATACCACACCCGTAGTTGCGGCTCAGTATTTTTCGAAGGTATTGCAAAATGGATCTTAAAATTTTGAAAGAAAAATCATTTCTTTTGTTTTGGGTTTGACACTTTATTTAGTGTACATGAAAATTGAACTCAAACGATCTTAGATAATTGAGGAAGTATATATACTTATATGGTATTGCTGAGAATTTTGTAAATTTCTTATCTTTATCAGTTTTAAACCCTCTGAATTGAGCTCAATGCATCTTATCTGTTAAACTTGAATTAAATTTTTCAACTTTAAAGAGTCATATGTTTTGGGTTTTCTGCAATTTGTAGTTTTGGGTTTCGGTCCGTTGTTTTCGTAATTGTTGTATAAGTGGTTTTTATGTGTTTCCATTTGGTGATGGATAGACAAGTGTGAGGGGATGGAGGACTCTTGAGGCAGAATTACATCCATACTTTGTGCTTGGAGATTTATGGGAATCTTTCAAGGAGTGGAGCGCGTACGGTGCAGGTGTCCCTCTTTTGTTGAATGGGAGTGACTCTGTTATCCAGTACTATGTTCCTTACTTGTCCGCTATTCAGCTCTACATAGACCCATCAAAGTCCTCAACGAGAATAAGGTGAGTAATTTACGTTTTGATGTTGCTGCTCATTTCTAACTTATGGGTTTTGACATGAACTTCATTACGTGGGGAAATTGTCGGAGGAAATTTGAATTTAGTGAAGTGAAGCGGATGGATTCTGCTTCACATTTTGATGTCATCAATTTTGGGATTCCCTGTACTTGTATGGAGGTTATTCAATGTGCTCTCGGAGACTTAGTTTACCTAATAATAAGACAGACCTATAAGTGTAGGAAGGTTAAGTAATCTCATGCGCTGTCTGTTACTATATCTTGTAAATGTCGTGTCCTCATTTACTGGTCCTTTCACTTGATTCCTCGTTTGGAGTGATCAAGGAGATTGCAGATACAATTTTTATCTACTTGTAGTTACGGCTTACAGTATATGAGGATAGGAAATGTCTTCTTATCAAGCTGTGTTGAGAACTTGGTTGTGGTAGTAGACAGTGGGAAAGATATATTGTAAAGATAGGTTGTGAAAGACAAATTATGGTAGTGGACTAAGTGGAGTGCTGTTGGTCGAGTCGGCAGTGAGACCTCTTATAGGCAGTAGGTGACAAGATCTTTTATATAATGCATGGTAGTGTACTTGGATATGGTGTTACTTGGTGTTGAGGTGAGATGTCTGATGGTTTACGGCTTAATTTCAACTTGAATTGGCAAAACATTGCACGGAGTTACATGCTGATAGTTAGTTTGAACTGTATTTTTCCTTTCTTTAGTGAAACATGCTAGTATTGGAGCCAAAGAATTACCTATCTTTATCATCTGTGAGATAAATTGTGCGCAAAGGCTCTGTGCATGCTAATAGCTAGTTTGAACTTTATTTTTCGATGCTTCAGATAAATAGGCTAGTACTGGAGCCAAAAATATTACCAGTTTTTATCAGCTGTGAGTTAAACTGTGCACAGAGGTACACAAAATCAATGTTCACTCAGATGAAATCAATCTGTTGGCTAGTAACTGTTCTTGTTACATAATTTTCCACTGGTGTGCATGTTATTACAGGAGGCCTGGTGATGAGAGTGATGCAGAGTCATCGAGGGAGACAAGTAGCGATGGCAGCAGTGATTATGGAACAGAAAGAGGATTCAACAATGTTCCTTATAGTGCTTTAAGTTGGCAGAATGCTGCAGATGTAAATGGTCATGGCTGGAATAAAACCTTACCGAGAAATAAACCTTTAAATGGCTCCTCAAGTGATGAAAGTGGTGAGGCTTGCAACCCTCCTGGCCAGCTTATATTTCAATATATGGAGCATGATCAACCATTTGGTCGTGAACCTTTGGCTGATAAGGCAAGTCACTCATCGTCTCAGAACACTTCATACGTTGAGTTTTCCTTTTTCTTGCATGAGACTGATGGTAACATGCACTCATCGTTACCTTCCAACAGATTTCAGTTCTTGCATCGCAATTTTCAGAGCTGAAGACATACAGGAGCTGTGATTTATCACCTTCTAGTTGGGTTTCTGTAGCATGGTATGCTTTATTTTACTCGTAAACACAGCATTGATGCATATGTAGTCATAAATCTAAAATAGTTGCTGTGTATATTCTTGTTTAAGGTATCCGATATATAGGATACCTACAGGTCCAACATTGCAGAGCCTAGACGCCTGCTTCTTGACCTTTCATTCCCTATCGACTCCCACAAAGGGTACATCTCTCTCTATCTCTTTGTACATATGTATTATATATTTGTGTACACATGCACTTGATTGTTTTGCAAATCACGTTATAATATATCATGTTGTCAGGAACAGGTGCAAGCACTGATAGACTTCAGTTTGGTGGTGCACGAGCTAGAGACAATCAAAATGCCGATTTCAAACTCTCATTGCCAATCTTTGGGCTTGCTTCGTACAAGTTCAAGGTTTCCTTTTGGAATCCTAATGGAGTTTACGAATGTCAAAAGGCTGATTCTCTATTGCGAGCAGCTGACAACTGGCTCAGGCTATTGCAAGTTAATCATCCTGATTTCAATTTCTTTGTGTCGCACAGCATTCCAAAGAGGTGAGAAGGAGAAGTATCTCTATTCAGCTTGCAGTTATCATCCCAATGTAAAAGGGATATAACCTACTGATGACGAAAACCCTATTCACCGGCCAGTTTTTCATGTTATTGGTTGGATATCAGTTCGCACTCCTGTCGTTATATTACATAGACTTGGCCCTTGATATCTTATATTATCATCAAAGCAGGATTAAGAGTGATTTTGGCTTTGTGAGGGCTTTGATAGGCTGAAAGAAGAATAGTGATGGCATTATCGTTAATAAAGGCCTTTTAATTTGGGGAGTGTGCTTCAGAGCGGGTGTCATGTATTGCATCTGGCATTATGATGACGGCTCTTCTTAGTCTATTTGCTGTTCCGCAGTTTGGCGGTTTAGGGTGATGATCTCTCAGGAACATGTCAGTAGCTGTTGACAATTTTCTATTACTATTTAGATGATGATGAAAATATATTAACTTATCGTTGTATATATATCTCCATATATGTAGAGGTGCCTTTTGTATAGTATGTTTAATCACACCGTGTGTATGAACCAACAGTAAAGTTCAACGCAAACATGTTCTGTTAATGTATAATGTGATCCTATAGCATACTAGCAGTGAGTTACGGTGAACAATTTAGGTTGTCCTTGCATTCATGCTCACTCTCCTAATGGCACATCGTGTCAAATGAACTTTAGGATATGTGCCTGCGGAGAAAGACTTTGATGCAATTGGGATGTTGTTGTAGTAATATTCCAAGCCAATCATGTATTGTCATGTGTGATTTTTTATTTTTTTAGGATGTTGTCACGGTGAGTTTCTCTTGTGCCTGCCCTACATCTGGACACGTCTAGGATCTTGATGGGACACATGGGAGTGTTATCCAGGGACTTGTTATAGACCAACATTCAAACTCCAATGGAATGCCAGGTGAGAATCATACTCTCCAAGTCTGATCTGCATGTTTCCTTCCATTCCATAAAAGAGAGAAGCCAATAGATTGGGGAAAGGAAATTGAGAGCTTTATGGTTGAAAGAACAACTCGCAGTGCACCTCCATTGTGCGTATACGTTGAGGTTGTGCAGACCACTGAATTTCCTGCAGCATTTTTCTTTTTCCCTACTGAAAAGTTGAAAGATGCACATTTATGGAAAGCTTTCATCATCCTAAGAGGCGAATTTACTATAGTTTGGTTTGCTATTGATAGAGTTATTAGACTGAGGGCACGTTTGGTGAATCGGATAGGATAGGATTTGATATTTTGGACTGGTTAGCTAGGATTGGATTGGATAGGTTGGATTTTGACACAACAAACAACAAACTGGACTCAAAGTCCATTTTAGTTGGTCACAATCAATCCCAACTAGCCCACCAAATAGGCCCTTACTTCGGGTTATGATTGGGCAAATCGCCAAGTCTCAATGCTTCCAAAACATTAAGGGCGTGTTTACTAACTAAAGATCGGCGTAAGCATGAATCGGGGTGAGTAGGAATCATTGTAAGCAAAAATCAAGGTAAGTAAGAATTGGAATCAGATATTTTCATTCAACTATTTACTAACTGTTAGGAATCGGAATGAAAATAGAAAAAATTCCCATTACACTTGTTTACGAAATAAGTTTGATTACCAAAAGACCCTTGTGCAAAATAAATTTTATTTTTTTAAACCACTTAGACTTTTCAAATGATTATAAAACCAGGTTGTTTAATATCAAAGTGTATGGCTTAAATTGGCCAAAGAAAAATAGAGCATATGGATTTATTCGATTTTTTCATTTGCATTTTCTTAAAAAAATTGAGGCAAAAAAAAAAAAGAAAAGAACAAAAAATGAGAAAACGATGAAGCCAGAACTCCAGGTTAAAAAAAAAATACGATGAACCCAGATTCAGGCAAAAAAGAGAAAGATGAACCCCCAAGGACTATGAACCGCGCAAGGTCTAGTGGCCGACGAATCAGACGATGCAGCCGGAATTTTCACCCGACTCGGAGCTCCGACGTGGCTGCGGCATGGGTGTGATACCGTAGCGGAGCTACAGGGGGTGCATTGGTTGCACTTGACCCCAATAATTCAATATTTTTCCTTTTGTTTTTTAGTCTTGATCCCTATAATTTTTTCAGGAAATCAATATTTTGTCGGTGAGTTTTAATTTTTTTTTTTTTTCCTAACCTACTCCACTCGCAGGTAGCTCATCCTATCTCATGCCAATACCCCTTTTATAAGAAACAGCTATTTCTTATATTTGCTTCTTTGATTCCTCAATCTTTCTTCTTTTCGAACTCAATTAAACACAATACCTGAGTTAATATTTTATGATTTATCTTAGCCTAGAGATAATCTCTTTTGAATCTTGCAAGAAATTAAGAGTGATTTATATTTGCGTATATTAGTAGTTTTTGCTCACGTCTTTTGGTGTATAATACGATTTTTTTTTTTAATCACGACTTTTTTCAAATATGAGAACACAAAGATGTAAAGTATAAATGAAAGTACGATCATTTTTAGGAAGCTTGTTTATTATGACCATATTATTATAAAATACTGGTTCCGCCACTAGTGTGATAGACAGTCGGGTTAAAATCTAAAAGAGATGGGTTTTGATTTATAAGGGGTATATTAAATGGTTCAAGATTCATTTGATGCCCACCACAAATTAATCATGGACCATTCAATGGGCGAATCATTGAATAGTTCGTACCATGCAAGATTTTTCCGTATTTTCGACCCAAAAAAAAAAAGATTTATAAAGGGTATATTTGTATTATTAGCTAAACTGGCGGGTAAATTAGGTATGAGAATGTTCATTCTAATTCACCATTTCTCAATCCGACCCCTCCCCTCCAGAGCCTGATTCCACCAATTTCAGGAATCACATTCCTAATTGGTGGGTCCAGCACAATTTTTTATGAGAGTTATGAAAATGACATTTTTAAAACTTTTTCTTAACCAAAAGCGCCCTAATAACTTTTTTTTAATGAAAAAGGCAAAAATTTTAATCAAAAAGACAAACTTTACCACTACATGACAAAAAATAAAAGGCCAATGTGCTGAAAGCAAAGCCCAACACACAAGCTACAATTTTTTTTTCCAATCTGCCCCTAACAGAACCTCAAACTTTGTTAGCCCAAATCAGCCACATTTTAATTACGAAAATGTCATTGGCATTTTAATTACGAAAATGCCACATTTTAATTGAAACTTTCATTATCTACAAATATGTCATTAACTCATTAAAGTCCAATGACCACAACCAAAAAAATTATAATTTTTTTTTTTTATAATCAGCCTAATGCCTCTAATTATAACTTTTTTTTTATTAAGTTGTAACAAGCTATAATTATCACTATTATTCATGTATCAAATAATACATCATAATAATAAGGTGACATGAATAAAATGCAAAATTTGAAAAATTCGACAACAAAACAAAAATTGCGTATCAGCATTGGGATGAATTTTTGTTTTGTTTTGGGTCTAATTTCATACCAAATTCTAAAAATAAAAAATATTCAACAAATACATAGTGTTTTAGCCAACTCCTCGGCAACTTCTTTGCGTTTTCGAAGTAGAGGTACGTATGTGTGGATTGCATTTGAAAACCTCATCATGTTGCACTTGAATGACACGTAGCCTCCAACATTCGTCCTTTTTTTGTATCTCACTTTCTTTTCTATGATTTCTAGATTCTGTTGATTTTGATATTGTCCTTGCATATCCACTAATAAACATAGTTTAAAAATTAGTGGCAATCTAAAGTTATAGAAATAGTGGCAGTATGAAAGTTCTATAAATTGTGGCAGTGGTGTAGTTGTATAAATAGTGACAGTGGTTGTGTGGAATTCTAGAAATAGTGGCAGTATAAGTGTAAGTTCTTTAAATAGTTGATGTATGAAGTTCTAGAAATAGTATGAAATTCTATAAATTGTGGCAATGTGCAGTTTTATAAATAGTGACAGTGGTTCTGTGAAGTTCTAGAAATAGTTGATGTATGAAGTTCTAGAAATGGTGTGAAGTTCTAGAAATTGTGGCAATGTGCAGTTTTATAAATAGTGACAGTGGTTGTGTGAAGTTCTACAAATAGTGGCAGTATAAGTGTAAGTTCTAGAAATAGTTGATGTATGAAGTTCTAGAAATAGTCGATGTATGAAGTTCTAGAAATAGTGTGAAGTTCTAGAAGTTGTGGTAATATGCAGTTTTATAAATAGTGACAGTGGTTGTGTGAAGTTCTAGAAATAGTGGCTGTATAATTGTAAGTTCTAGAAATAGTTGACTGTTTCCAAAAGTATTTGCCGACTGTTTCTAAAATCTTCATATCCAAATCACTAATGTAAATGATTGTGTATTAGCATTGGAGTGAACTTTGATTTTGTTTTGGGTCTAATTTCATACCAAATTCTAAAAATAAAAAAATTCAACAAATACACAACTATTTATATATATGTGCCAACTATTTATAAAAGTATATGCCGACTGTTTCAAAAATCTTCATATCCAAACTACAAATACAAATGATTGTGTATTAGCATTGGGGTGCATTTTTGTTTTATTTTGGATCTAATTCTATAACAAATTCCAAAAATAAATTAATGAGACCCAAGACATCACAAATTCCAAATGCAAATTATTTTTGTTTTATTTTTGTTTTATTTTGGGTCCAATTGCATACCAAATTTCAAATCCAAATGATTGTGTAAATTGTCTTGTTCAACTATATCCTATATATACCGTTTCGGACAAGAAGCATTTAAAATTAAAAATAAAAATTAATGAATATGAGTATGGGTTTCCTTGGCAGAAGCATAAGACGGTGCTGGTGTTGCACAAGGAGAAGACAACCTGGGTTTAACGAAAAACATACTAAAAAAGGTTACTTTTTCTCTTGGCTTTGCGAATGGGCATGCAATCAGAAATCCAAAAGATGTTTCATTTTTGTTACCAACTCACCATTGGTACTACTATTCTGTTATGGCCTATTCCTGCCAAGAATGTATGATGTAGCTCTTGAGTGGAACTCCCACATTTATAACTACAAAAACAAGTGGAAAAGATCAAGAAAATTGCAAACTACATAAAACACATTTCCAACAACTTCAATGGAATTTTGTTGTTCTCAAGGAATTTTTCTCTGGGCAAATGAAAGAGTAGCTTTGAGATCATGGTATTTTTCACATCCACTGTTTTTATGCCATGAACGGGCATTGACTGGTGCCGGTACAAAGATGCAGAACTTGCAACTCTTACAATGGCACATAGTAATGAATCTGAAAGCTTACCTTCAAACACATTGAAACTACACTTATCATTTATCTCATAATCAAAATCATTAAAGATGATTACTTTACGGAATACGAAACAATTCTAAACACAAATTTGAACACAAAATGTGAGCTAGTATTGGATTGTATACCCACCATGTCCCTCCAATTTCTCAAGAACATCAGCACACACTTCGATCAAATGCCCGCAATCCCGCTGAGAAATCGAGCTCCCAACCAGCAAAATCTCGTCTTTCGGAGACAGAAAGACCTTGCAACGAACGGAAGACAACAAAACGGCGACAATTGTCTTCACCAAATACTCAATCTCCGAATCGAAAACCTAAACAACACAATACAAATGCACAGATATAAATTCCCAAAATTCAACATTTTATTTGTCTATGAAAGATAGTTGACCTGGGGAGCTTTGAAGCACATCAGAGAGATGACCGTGTTCATTAGTTTTCCCTAGGTGTAAGGAACCGGAACCACCATTGTTGAGTAATAGAGCTCTCGAGTGTGGTGGAAACTAGATGGGAAGAGAGATTGAGACTATTTTTGCTTATTATTCAAGAATTCAATGTACCTCAACTTGGACTTGCTCGGCTTCAAGCAAGCACTCCAATTTCACATGCGAAACGGACCGCGAAACCGGCTGCAAAACAAAAATTAGAAAACCAAATTTCAATAGAAGTTGAAGATTAAGAGCAAAAGTCGAAGTGAACGACGAACAAAATTTGAATAGAAATTGAAAATTTATGGAGAAAGAACCCTAGAAGTGGAGGTAGAAAAGACGACCTCAATGGTCCAGTCGAGGGCGTTCCAGCTGCCGGTGGCCTCCATCTTCTCGGACTCGGAAGAGTCCCTGAGAGGCATTAAGGAACCGTCATTGTTGTAGAGGTGAGCTCGAGAGGCAGTGGAGGCAAGCGGGAGTTGCAGAAAGCTCTCGGAAGATCGGAGATTTCAAAAATGGAGGAAATGGAATTGAATTGGAAACAAAAACGAAAACAGAGATAAATATCAAGAAAGGGAGATAAAATAAGCACGAAAGGTTGCCGTCAGGGTAAAATGGGAAACTAGACCTTTATTTTGGTTGGGCCAGCTTTATTTGGGTTGGTTTGATGTTGAGCTTGTCTTAACCATTAAATAAAAGTTATTAAGGTGTTTTTGGTTAAGATTGAAAGTTTTTATATCTTTTTCATTAGTTTTCCTATTTTTTATTCCTCCATCTTTGGTAAGTAAAGGAGTGATGCAGAATGAAAATCACTCACATTCTTTCCATTTTCATTCTAGTTATGTAAACACACCCTAAGAGTGGCGGCCCACCCTAAAACCTTGAATAATTGTACTTTTATTTTATGTACCACAAATACCGAGTTCAAACTTCGAACCCACAACTACCACTCCTTGTCTAAACCAATGAAGAAAATTAATCGTAACATTACGTGACATGCTGACGTAGTTTTGACAATTTACTCGAATGTCGATGAGTTTTTACTTTGAGCATATACTTTCTAGCAAGTGATCAATTTACATTCTCCTTTAATCTGCATACACTCATCTCGCTTTTTACACTCGGCGAATTGAATAAATCAATAAAAATTAATTTACAAAAAAAAAAAAAAAAAGTGCAAACAAAGAAGAAAATTTGTAAAAATCATTACCCTAACTGAATAAATCAATAAAAATTAATTTACATAAAAAAATATAAAAAAAAGATAAGTGCAAACAGAGAAGAAAATTGTGAAAATCATTACCCTAACTTTTTCGTTCAAAAAAACAAAAAACATCTAGTCGAAAAGGCTAAAATCCTCGTATCCCCCTCCCCTCACACCCGACCCAAAAAATTTATGAAAACCTATTCATGTATGACAAAATGTGCAAACTACCCTTGTTACATTAATTGAAAATAAAAGATGAATTACTCATTAAGAAAACTTTACCCGTTCCGATCTCAAAAACGAAAACCAATTTTTTGAGCAATCCACTCAAATCTAATCTTAGACACCAGACGAACGTAAAGTGCCCCTACGCCATATCTAACCTAAAGTGTCACTATTCCATTTGATTTTGTATCCCCGAACTTGGGATCGGTGCAAATTAATTTCTTGATAAACCTCTGGCAAGTTATCAAGAAAATGTAGAAGAAAGAAAGCAAACGCAGAAAGTGGATAAATTATTCCATATTTTCATTATACACATAAAGGTCCGAGTACATTACGAATACAGAGTTGTTGTTCTGATCATCTAACTATTACCGGTTGTTACATAAATAGCACCGCTTTTTCTTCCCTCTCGTATTACTTAGGCTCTGCGCTCTGCTCCTAATAACTTATCATTTCCACAACTCCCACTACTCTTCTAACTCATAAATCATCAAGAATTGTCGACATGAGCAATCCTTGGACAAACTCACACCTCCGCGCCTGCTCCTCTTGGTCCTTGCGAGATAATGGTGCCTGTTGAACGCTTCTGTTGCACCACAGACCAGTGTTAGACCTTGAAGAAATCATAGTAAATTCACCGCACACAACGGAAACACATAAATAAGCACACGTGATATATCTGTTGGATATCCAGACCTCAAGACAATCCCTCGATACAATCCCTACATATCTATTGTTCTATATACCTAAACACGAATCAAGATATGAGGACTCTCATTTATTTCTCAGGCACCAAAAACATAAAAAAGAAAAGGACGATATTCATACCTTTCCGAGACCTCTTCCTTTGTGCTCTCCTTCACAAAAGATGGTTCAACTGAAGGATGGGGCTGTGTACTCACATCCTCATCAACCGTGGGAGGGTTATATATAAAAGAAGACAACAAAGGATCAGCTTCAGTGTTTGAGGACAGGAACGAAGACCCTCCTAGAAGGGATTGTAAACTTCCTTCTCGCAGCTCTTTCCTTAATATAGAAAATGTTGAACTAGATCCCCTGCGAAATTTCCTCTTGCGCTGAACGTAACGTATAGTCAAGGAACACATGACCCCTTACTCTTGACTTAAAAGGGATAAATGACCAAACCATAAAAAAACATGGAATGGAAACTTATCAAAGTTTTGATGCAAGAAGACCATTGCAGCAGAAGAGTGACTGGTGCAAATGCAGGAAAGGTGCGTAGAACAAAGGGAACAAGGTCAAGGTAATACTCCATCACATTATAATAACTAGTCTGCATGCTTTCCGGATACATGAAGATATGCTAGAGTGAATCTCAGATAAAGGTCATAATTTTAACAAATCCACAAATTCTATATGTTATGAACATATGTTTTATCATCAAAAACGAATGCAACAAACATTATCTTTTCTAAAACACACTTTTTAAAATCATTTAACATCTTAAATCCTAGAGAATTAGAAATGTGAACATATTTTAGCATGAAATTGGGGATAAAATGAAGTTCAAGGCCTTATCTAGACACATGATTCTATAACCAACTACCTCAATGATGTCGATCTTCCTTTTGCATTATCGAACCAATTTTGATGGTACAATGAGCATGCATGTAAATCATAACCAAAACAAACAAAGAAAAAACCAAATGAAAGGATATCTTTAACAAACTCCCGTGTTGCGTAGTAATATGGCTCACAAGGTTTGCTCCAACCCTTTTCGCACAAACTGGACAGACCTGGAAAAAGGGAAAGAAATGAACATTTAGTTTCATAAAAATCCAAGAAAAGGGAACATCCCAAACAGTAACAATGGGCAAGTTCATAAACAATCCAAGAGAAACATTCCTTCCATTTCATTAATTAAAACACCAATTAGACCTGAAAGATTATCTATCTGTATATCAACAAAGAAAGTAACAACGAGGTTGGCTCAAACCCATCATAAAGACACACTCAATGAACAGGGACCAGATAACAGTCTTCAACACACCACACAAAACTAGCAAGGAAGAATACCAATATTGTCGGTCTATTAAAGCTTGACGCAAAAATGTCGTACTAAGATGATCAACTGTCTAAACGAAAACCAGCCCCTCTCTAAATGAAAACCAACATTGTCGGTCACCATCATGTACTACATGAACCACATCAGCAGACAGCAGTCATGACAAACTCACTTAAATGACCCCTCAACGTAACCCACTAATTTGCAACTCAATCCTACTCAAATGGAAGTCCTACTAGACAAACAAAACCCTTTCACAAGCAGAGCCAAACCCCAAGAGAAAACCAAGTAAACTGCTAGCATCCTTTTGTATGCCTTGACAATGATACATTTCCTCCCCAAAAGTTCACTCACTCTCTACGGACTCATACAGCTTCTTCATAAATTACAAAACTAGTAAAACAAACACAACAAAAATTGTAGCTTTCTATGCCGAAACGAAAACTAGACTACCAACAAAACGCAAACATTAAATTTGTAAGGGAAAAACTACGGAAAGCTCGAAAGTTCGTATTTTCACACATTTCGAACAACCACTTTTCTAATTAAGCCAGAAACTAATTAATTGAACTGTAAAACTTCAAAATTAAACTACAAAAAAAGTGAAATTGAACAAAATACCCCGTTCTTAGCCTCCACCGGATGCTCCTCATCGATGTGGCAGCAAAGCCCAACGACGTCAAAATCCTCGGCGCAGAAAGGGCACAAAAACTCGGCCTTTAACTCATCGTCTCCGTCAGTTTCTTCGTGCGAAAACAGATCTGCACCACCAACCACAATCATCAGGACCAAAAACCAATCCATAAAAAAAAATCAAGAAAATCAACAACAAACATTGAACACCGCCAGGGGCAGTTCGGTAAAACTCACCGGATCGCGATTGGTACCGCCTCGACGAGGAGGTCGAGAACAGACTGCTCCACGAATTATCAGAGTCCATTTTTTATGCAGTACAAAATCAAATCACGGCGACGGCGAATTCGGAGCTCCAATGGGAATTTGGGGGTCCGAATTTGTGAAATTTGAAACGGAGACGATAGATAAAGCGAGTGTGTGTGGTGTGAGAGTGTGAGGAAGCGACCAAGAAATTGCGTGTGGAGAGAGAGAGAACGCAGCACAGACTCTCTACCGAACTTCCGGAGCGGGTTAAACCGCCTTTTATAGTACCCTTGTGCCGGAAATGCCCTCGCGCGTTCGGGTGAATTTCGAGGGAGTGCCACTAACTACCTGAGCCATGCGATTTTTATACGCATACATGGATTTCATTGGCCGGATGACGTGTGTGAATTACTATTCACACGTGCGGAGAGCCACTTGGTTGATGGTGTTTCTGTGACTTGACGCGGTTTTAACTTTTCATGACCTTCTCGCACACGTTTTGGAATTTTGATACAAGTTATCAGTTGTTGGTAATGTTAAATTGTATTTTGTATCAGGATCGGTTAAAATGTTTTCAAACATTTTATGTTTATATAAATTTTATTATTAGTGGTTAGATATATATTTAATAGTTGATGATTAAACTCGTATAAGCAGTAAATGTTTATAAGCATTCTAGCATATAAAATGAGTAAATATAATTTTCATTCATGAATAAAATGATAAATGGTTCTCACATCAGCTATGGGTATTGCATACTTGAAAAATTAGGTATGCGATAACTAAGACAGAGATTGTTTATCTCTTGCACATTCTTTCTCATCCTTATTATTTCTCACACCGATTCATGGCTACTCTGACTTCAAGCAACTAAATATGCCATAAATAAGATTTGTTTTGCTTCACAAACAATTGTTTGTAGATTGAATTACATTAGATTAATCTAAATCGATTTCAAGGGTTAAACAAGACTTGTTTTGTTGTTTTTTGAGAACTAAGAAGTCAGTATATAAATTTGGAAATAAGGGAATTGTTATAAGCTCTCCAATTATGTAAAGAAATATAGAAGGACAATGTGATCATTGTTAACAATAATTACCAGAAATGATCTACAAACAAACAAACTGCCTACATAGTTACAATTGTACAAGGAAAACAAACAAACAAAAAAAAAACTATGGTATTTTAACATATGCTTGCAGATTGAGTTCTTCATGTTTCTTCTTCTTCAAGTAACACTGCAGACAGAAGCCTTGAAACTCCTCTGCAAAAGGTCGGCGACGCGAAGGTTGAGGTCAGAAGTCATGTTTGGAAGTATGGACGACAGCAAGTTCACATCTGCCATGGCCCTGTGTTTTGGACCCTCCCTAGGGATCTTGTAGAACTCACTAAGTCCCTCGAGTGAGATCTTTGGAGGAACCTTTGGCCCTGTCAATGGCATTATTAGAACCCACTGTTTTTTTTTTCTCGTTCGAGCAGTATTCTAATTAGTCTAATCTAAACTAAGAGAGTGGGGTTTTGAATGAAGGTGCAGAAAGAGAGCGCACTCCTCTAGCCAACTTGTCTACACAATCTGTGAAAGAAATTGTATTGTTTATAGCTCTTACCATATAATTTCCTCAACTCATGCCCCAGAGCGAGGGTGTCCAGAAACAGCCAGTCAGGAGGAATTTCGAACGAGCAGCAGCTGAATTCCTTGATCAAGAAGGGCACGTCGAAGCGCCGTGCATTGTGAGCTGCAAGTAAAACTTTCTCTCCAGGTACTTGCCGGCTTCTGATGTATTCAAGAAGAATCGGAATCAACTCCACCATCCTGCACAATAAATTCTAGTCAGTTATAGCTGCCAATTCTTCCTGATGAAGAACGTAAAACTCACGTCAGTATCCTAACGTATAATGAGTGGCTCCACTACTAATTAAAGATTAAAATTTTCAAGGGGAAACTAGAAGGAGGTGAAAGAATAACATACCTCGGGACATCTGGGTGTGTCACCATGTCGGTTGTTATACCGTGGATGCTAGAATTTGGAACATGTTGTTGAGGGTTCACCAGGGTTTGGAAGCAACTGTTCTTACCGCCTTGAAGATCGCGGAGTGCGATTTCAGTAACATGTTCTATCTTTCTGGAAAGTCCGGTGGTTTCAAGATCCAGAACAAATATTTTCACAGGATGCTTCAAAACTCCGTTGTCCAAAATCTTTGCTTGAGCATCAGAGTATTGTATGCTTCTGAAGCATTTCGAAGGTGATTTGCTTAAAGCGGTTCTTCTTGTTAGTGTTCTTCGTAAAGATGGCAATCGAAGAGATGGCGATTGAACTCCAAACTTAGGTACTTGCAAGTTGGAATAGTACATGGAGCATGCCCTCATTTCTCCTCAGCAACTGAAAAAAAAAATCCATAAGATTGTAGCCATTTCAGAGGGACACGGCAATTTCCATAAGGAAATTTCTAGCTCAGTGCACAATCTGAAAAAATCCATGACGGGATTTAAATTCAGAAGAAGAATTGGTCACACAAATGATGACAACATACAGAGGTTGAATCATTCAACTTTCAAATCAGGCAAATTCAATCCTGATTGTCTTTTGTAGCTACTAACAATGCCACAATTTTCGTTTCTCATAATTAAACGTCAAGCGTACGTGGGTTAGGCCAGTTTGCCAGTGATCCCGTCTCTTTGCACCCAAGTAAAAATCCCCCATCCCGTAAATTAGAGTAGTTTAGAATAGAAAATCGCCTTGTAAAAGAAAACATCAACTTGAAGTATTACATTTACCTGCTGTGTTCGAAACGGGAAAGAAAGTACATTACATTTGCAGATTTGCTTGAAGCTGGAAAAAAAAAAGGTTTTTGAATTTGATAATATAGGAAGGGGGAGTGGGGGGTGGGAGAGGTGGTTTTTTTAGACGGTTTTTGTAAGGAGTGTGTGGAATGAGCAGCAAGTGCGGAACCCACGTTGCCCTCCTCTTCTCTACACTACCAGTCCCCGAGCTGTGCGCGATTTGCCGTTTTAAGTAATTGAGTTTCAGAGTTTGGCGCTTCACTATTTTCTCATGGTCTCTCAAGTTTTGGGCCTTTTGGATATGTAGCATTTGATATGATATGTTTTGAATGTTGGACTTTGAATAATTTAGGCCCTTTTTCATTTTCCCTTTGTTGGGCCAGAGTGTATAGCAATCCTCATTCCCTGACTCGTCGGCGGAGGTTTACCAGATATATGTTGGTTTTGGCTACTTTTCAACCATCATCTTCTTCTTCATCCTCTTCACCTTCGATTTTCAGATCTCATTTCTCACAAACCCTAAGAATCAAATCCAATATCATCATATACACAAATCCACCACTTTTTCCTTTTAGAGAATGCGCCTCTGTGATTTTCATAGTCCATTTGATTTATGTAGGGATGATTGAGAAAAGGGAACTAGAATCATGGACCACTTTTGGCGTGACCACTCAACCAGATTTCAACTCTAGTGTGCCATGTTTCTTTTATTTTCATGGGTGATCATATTTTACCGGGTTTATAGTTGGATTTTTTGATCCGGTTGTAACTTAATGTGAACTTTACATCTCCTCCTTCCATTTTAACCCAAAGTCTATTATTCATATGTGTATTTAGGTTGTGTAAACAAGAATGTGCACTAGAGAAAAATCTTCGGTAAGAGAGTAGATATACTTAGGTGCACTCTCTTCTCATTGTGATTAATGAATCTTTAGTGTATGGTACACTCTGAAATTGACGGTTTTAATTACAAGTAAGATTTTTATGGAGGAAATACTATTATTAGACTGTAGTGTTAACGCATAGTCCTTTTAAACTCTTAAAATAATATATAATTGTTGTTGGGTCTAATGAGATGGACTTGAAGAGAGCCCATTTAAAGATGAGGAGATCAAGATGTAGGCCTTACAGCTCAACCCAAGAAATCTAGAGAACATAACACTACCACAATGATGAATGACAACCGCCGACCACTCAGAATTGTGTACAGACAAGTAGGATAAGGGCTCAACTTAAAGTACTTTCCGACTATTCGAACTAGTTGGCAAATCCTGACAACTTAATGGCACAAAATCCCAATGACAGGTCTACCCAGATCTTTTGGGGTCATTGATGGCCTATATAAGAGAGTCGAATACCCCTTATAAGTTGTTGGATGACAAGAGGAAAATTACCTTACACTATTGTAGAGCACTTTTTGTAATCCACATCAAATATATACATATCACTACAATAGACGTAACTCAATTTTGAGGGTGCACCACTTAAACCTTGTTGTCTATAATTCAGCTTTATATCCCGAGCTCATCAAGGGTTGACTATATTGATCTTTGTTGACCTCTTAGTTTTGAGCGTTAACACATACTACTACTTGCTATTAAAATTTTTGGTTTAGTAGGGCTAATGCGTCAATTTACAGTATGAACCAGTTAAGAAACACGTCAATTTTGATGCATTATCGTTGTTTAATTGATATTATGAATTATCGACCAAATATCAAGCATAATATGGAGAACATTTTGACTAAATGTTGAATAAACTAGTTTAAATGTGACCAAACACTACTCTTTTAGTTTGACCAAAAAAAATACTACTCTTTTAAATCCCTTTTAATTATAGCAATCTAACAAGTGGGAAAATTGTAAATTAAAATTTGCGACTTGCAAGTGATTATTGACAAAAAAAAGTTTTAAGGATCATTGCGGTTTAGGGCTAAAGATGATCAAATCCTCTAACTGATTTTGTGAATAAATGTGTGATAATCCATAGTGGAAAGTGGGAAGGAGGATCTCGCAGGTGCTTATGTTATGTTACACCATGTCCATGTGCTTTCATCCTAGGAAATTAAATAAATAATTTACACCATGTGCATGCACCTAAATATTGTTTTATAGGGAAACAACTATGTCGTTGTCGTTGTTGTTATTGGGGCCACCGGCCGCCGGCCACACCGTTGCAATATAGGATGATGACTTTCAATTATGCAATCATCATAAATACATATGTATATATACATATACATAACATATGCATGCATGCATTGTGCAATATAGGATGATGACTTTCAATTGAAATTATTGGCGAATGTTGACTCAATACAAGCCATGTAATCTTATAATATGTAACTACATATGTAATGTAAGTATATGTTGTTGTCAGATATGATAAAAGAACGTTTGGAAGATGATGGTGGTAAAACCAGATACAAAAGTGGGAAGGTTTTTAACTTTGTAACAATAATCGAATTTCATCCTCCAGTGAATCAAACCCTATTTATAAACAGTCAAGTTGGTGTTAAATCGACCATGGACCTACTTGGCTACTTTTACTACCATGCACCTTGCTTGCGAGCCTGGCAAAGGTGTGCTTGGTCTGAGCTTGTGAGAGGTTGATTTATTTGCTTGAATGACAGATAGTTTTCGCAAGCTTCACTTCAATAATTCCTCTTCTTATCAATTCATAACATTTTTGGTTATCTGCATCTGCATGTGAATATTGCACAAGAAGTTGGATGTCGGGAGGAAGCAGAGACTATCTGCCACGTGCTCATCATCATCATCTATCCTTTCCTTTCTTTTTTGTAAAATTATTGAAAGTCCTAATGTTACCAAAAATAGTTCTAAATAGACGGGACAACAAACCCACCTGGGACCCTTTGATCCTTGACGATCACCACCCTAATTGAAAATTAAAATTTGGTTATATTTTATCCTGTGCAGTGTACACTCAGATCACAACCTTGAGTATTTTCTAATCACCAATGTCTAGTTGTACGGACAGTATCGATAACATATCGGATCGATCTACCTTAAAATCAAAGTTTATTTTCTCACCTTTTATATATGCATGCAGTCGCCACTCGGCAATGCATATCTTTCTTCAGACTTCATCAGTTTATTTACCCTACTTGTTGGTTCTGGAAGATGAGAACATTGAGAGCTATAGTCCATTTTTTACGTTTGTGAAAACTGAGTTTACTGGAACGCTAATTGGGTTGACAGTTGATCGGTTAGACCGTGTTATATTGTTAGGTGATGGGCTTGGTATAACTTCATTGTATTAGACATGACATGCAGATGTGAAGCCTAATTAGGTAAAAAAAAATCCTCGCAACAGTTAGGGTTTACATAAACCCTAGCTACATGCATTTTGGAGATGTTTGTACCCATTTTTGACATACTAAACTTACTATATATTCTATAGTAGGAAGCAGAAGACCTTCCTCGTCCTGTAATGACAAAAATCAAATATTCAGTACGCTTTTGCAATTAGTATAAGGATAATGTTTGTGTCCCTTCACTTACGATTAACAAACATTTACCATCCGAACATCATAATCGAAACCGTTCATTAAAAAACAATATTCAATTTAGAGATCTTTTAGTCAGCATAAAACAAATGGACGGTTCATCAGGAAGATGCTACTTGTTACCAAAACTGTTGATTAGCTTAACACGTATGGATGACTAAATAATCTACAAATCGAACGATCTACAAGAATTATCCTTAATATAATAGTCTATACTCTACAAATTACTTGTAAGCATGACAACTTAAGTTTTTCATCAAGTAATGCTCTAAACCCTACATGAGCACTTCATAAGTTCGTTCTTTTTTGTATTTAGAGACATATGATAGAATTCTAACTGATTATGTAAGTTTGAGAGATAAATCAAAGTCTTCTACCACTTGATAAGATATCTCCAGAAGTAAAATATATCAAGAATTTGTATTGTACCAAAGAAGTTGTATTCGAAAGACGTATGCATGATGCATGTCCCTAACACCAAAACTTCATCCCATCATTCGTATACTACGTACCAAGCAAAAATACCCATTAATTAAGTGTTTACCAAAAAAATTACTCACTAATTATTTAACTAATTAATATAACAGTTTGAGAGAAATATATGCTCACATAGACTGAAGAATTTTCCCTCACATACAAGAACAAATAATGTCCTCGAGCCTCCTCTACTTTGTGTCCCTAGTGATGAGCCGCGATAGGGTGTAAGAGAGGCGCACGTACGTTACCACTGGAGGCCCCACAATTAGGGTCGTGTAGTGGGGGCCCATCTCAATGCCCTTCCCGCGTCGGCCGAGCCCTCCCGCAAACGCATCCGGCCTCTTCCATTTGTACAGTCCGGATGGGGCCCGCCGGTTGCGCTAAGGACGCCACCACGTGTCCGTCCGATTTCCCGGGTCGAGCACCGCTGAACACGTCACGTCTGCGTTGCTTTCGTCGCTGATGACGTGGAGGGCTCAGAGTGGGCCAGGTGGGCCCCGTCCCGAGTCATCTCATTACTTGTCTTAGTTCTTGTGGGTGGGTCTTTGACTCGTTGTTCATCCATCATTGCTGGTACTTGGTAGCATAGCTTAGCTGGATCTTGCTGTAAAATTTTGGATTAAAATATTGCAATATCAAACGGAAAAAAAAAAGGTAAAACCCTCAAAGAAAATGTAAAATTTTTTGATTGGGTAATTGGAGTGAGGACATGCATGCATGTTTAGTTTTTACTTTGTCAACAATCAACTTAAAAGTGGGTAAAAAGAGAGCAACAAAATGGTGTCAATGATGATGGGAAAGGCATGCCCACAAGTGATTTTGATAGTGATTACATGCAAGTGATGTTAATGTAGCAACAAGAGAACATGTGATAGAATGGGTAAGTGAGATGCAAGCCTTTTAGTCGAGGGAAACAAAAATTTGACAATGATTGTTAACAACCCAAGGAATATACAACAATGTTACCCAAAACATGGAAAGTAAGTAGGGTGAAAAACAAAAAAGAGAAATGCGATCAACAGCCACTCACACACACATGTAATTGTAAGCTATTGATGCAATAAGATAACTTGAATTAGCCAGTGATTATTAGCCAGTAATACGACTTAATAATGCAATGTTATGTGATTAGTGATTGTTAGTCAATAATACGACTCGCTCGAATTAGTCACTCGAGAGCATAACGTTTTTTTTCGAAATAACATACAATCTAAAAGAAAATTACATCGTTTAATTCTTCCATTTTGTTTTTCATGTCCAAAAGGAAAAGCAATGAAGGTGAAAACTTTGTCAAGATCACAAGTATATTATTTTTCACAAGGCGCATGCAAAGCAAGATTGAGGCTCCTATCATTCATGTTGTATGTCTGATTTGAAAAGTGAGTTTGGAGAGGGTGTTTGCTTGGGACTTGGGGAGATGACACTCATGATTTAAATGGCAATTGCCAAAGGAGATGGGGAAAGTTGGCAAAAGTAGCTTTGGACTTTTTCTCCAGCTTCCACAATGTGCCACGTGGCAATGCAACCAATCACCTGAAACCTACCCAAGGGAGCTACCACCATCGCATTTTTGCATTGCATTTGCATTTCGATTAGTTTAATGGACGCGCGTGAAATCAAGCTCGGGTTCACACACAAATATTATTCCATTTTTTTGCGTTAAAAGCAACCCTAAATTACTAAACCCATGAAAAGCTAGAACAAGAAACAATAAATAATTATTATAAACCATTAGCTTTATAGATTTAAATTTCTGTGGGAAAGCCCAGAAAAGCCAGAGCTTAAAGCATAAAAAGCAACCACACTCGCAGACGCAGAGGTTTCATTTGCTGGTTTTTCTTGGGGCTGGAGGAGGAAGAGTGGGTTGTTAGGTCACGAATTTACAGAGTTTTTTTTTTTTTTTTTCTGTGACGGGTGAGAGATGAAAAGCAAGGAAGGTTGGCGTTTGTTCATCGTAATAGAGAAAAGGCTAGTTACTAGAGACTTACAGGGAATATACGGTTTCAGAATACGCTTAGTTGCTTTAGCATGGCTGTCACAGCTTTTCTTGCATGAGGAGTGGGAAAGCAATCCTTTTTTTTTTATTTAATTATAGTTTACAGGATTAATATACGAAAATAACTTGGCTGCTGACAATTCAGCAGCTACTCCTGCTGACAATTCAGCAGCCATTCCTGCTGACAATTCAGCAGCCACTCCTGCTGACAATTCAGCAGCCACTCCTGCTGACAATTCAGCAGCCACTCCTGCTGAATACCTAGTCCTGTATGGACACGTGTCCAAGTTTTGATAAAAAAAAATCAAAACGTGGACACGTGTTCACACAAGAGTGGGTATACGCAGGAGTGGCTGCTGAATTGTCAGCAGCCAAGCCTTGTTCTTAATATACTGGTCTAGTTTGCTAATTCAGTTCTGCTATCCTGAATTCTATGGTCTAAAAAAATTGTGATTATTTGTTCGATCTAATCCAACGATGAAGCTCCAAGTCTTCTTCGTAGGAGGTCCTAGATTCAATTTTTCCTCCGGTATCGCTTATACAAGAAGAAAAAAACACCACTATTTAAGCTAATGTCAATTAAGACTATTTGTACCATACTTTACCAATCCCAAAACTACCAAGCACTAGTCAACTTTATATTTTCAGAGACCCGTTGAAGGGTTTGTGCTGAGGCACTCCTGCCGAAACACATGAGTTTCTCTTCAACCAGGAGACCAATCACAATGTGACATGTGTCAACACCAGAATAAAGCTCCTAGAGTCTCACCTAGACCACGGACGAAAACAAGGGGCTCCTCTCAACTATAAAAAGGAGATCATTCTCCAACAATTAATCCCTTATGGTCTTAGACCCTCTAATCCATTATTTGAAATTACTAATGATGATTATGCCTAAACCCTTGTATCATGTAAACTATCCATTACTAATGAGAACTCATGTACCTTCGTGGATGTAGCCCAACTTAGGGTGAACCACGAACATTTTGTGTTTGCTTCCCTATCTATATCTCTTTACACATTATCTTCACTTAGTGACCTGAGCAATCTAGTGAAGGTTACTTCAACTTGACACTTTACGTTGTTCTAAAGTCCACTTGATTTTGTTCATCAACAAAGGCGTATGGTTGAAGGAAGTTAATGTTCCACCTCAAAATCAATACGGAATAAGATTACAAGGACATTCAAAGGTCCCTTAACTTTTCTATGTGGGACAACATCCTACATCCTTACAAGCACCCTCACATAGACACTCAAGTGAAACATGTAAACAACACATCAAAGTTCTAAAAGACGCTAGGCGATAGTCGGGCGGTGAACAGGGGCCTAGCGCCTAGGCGCCTAGGCGGACTAGGCGGATTTAAGAATTTGGAGAGATAAAATGCAAAATAGAAGAATATATAAATTTATAAAGCACTACAATTTATTGAAAATAAAACAGGGAAAAAAGTTAAGAATATAATGAGTGTTCTTGGATGAAACATTTATCCAACAAGTCTACAATTTATTAAACACATAAAATGCAAAACGGAATGATATAATAAGATACTTGCAAAGTTGCAAGGCTAGGCCTCAATCTCTTCTTCTCCATTTCCCTCCAAGACTCCCTCCGTATCAGACTCAAACTCAAATTCCTCATCACCTCCCTCTTCTTCCGTGTCCTCATCCGATACAAAATCTTCCTCATGAAGTTCTCTTACTTAAACATTTCTAGAACTATCCACTTCTGATGTCTCTCCCTCCATTCCAGAACCAAGCTCAACTTCTTCATCACCACCCTCCACAATCCATCCTTGCGCCATACTAGCCTCACTAACAAGTAGTGTATCCACTTTCTTATCCTTTACTCTTTTCTTCTTGTTCATGATCCTTGCATTAAATTGGACATAGACTAAATTATTTAATATTGTTGTATCTAGTCTATTCCTTTTCTTTGTATGTATCCCCTCAAAAGTGCTCCAATTTCTCTCACACCCGGATGAACTTGTAGTCAATGAGAGAATCTTTATATCCATTCTTTGCAAATTAGGTACACCATTTCCATAAGTACACCACCATGAAACTAAACAAGCACAAATTGCACAATTAGTAAAAAAAATAATTAGTAAAGAAAAATTAATAATAAATAACCATATGTGAATATTCATACCTGGATCATAGTTGTCATTATTTTCAACGCATCCAATCTCGGCCAAATGTCTTCCAAATCCACCATCTTTTCTCCTATACTTCGACATCTCTACATTTATCACTTGATTTTGGACATCATAGTTCTCAGGGAAGAACTTCTCAATACAAGTAAAGATACCGTCCATGACAAGTGGATCAACTTATATGCTTGGATCTTTGAAGAAGTAATAAGGGTTCAAGAGGTAGGCCGCCAAATGTAATGGACCATCAAGCCGATCGCGACCTTTTTCATCAATAATTTGTAGGATTGGTTGATAGTGTGCCTCATTATTTTTGAATACCTCTTTAATCTCCTTCTTTGCTTGTTGTAGCTCTCCATACAAAAACCCCATTGATGGCTTTTTATCCCCATCCACAAGTCAAAGCACCTTAAATAAAGGTTCAAACACATTCAAGCAAAGTGAGACCCCATTCCAAAAATGTGCACTCACCACGGTAGCATATGCCGCTTTCCCCTTCGTACTCTTGGAATGCTTGCATTGTTCCCATTCATCACTAGTAACCATAATCTTCAAGTCCTTTCTCTTATCATTCAAGCTTCGCAAAGTTAGGAAAGAAGTTGCAAATCTAGTGACTCCGGGCCTCACTATATCTCTTTTGTGGGTATGCTTCCTCATCAATGCTAATGTTTTATGATGTGCATAAATGAAGATAGTAAACGCCTTCGCCTTGTCAATCACTCCTTTGAACCTTGGTAGGTTACCAATTCCTTGAAGCATGAGGTTCAAAGTGTGAGTGGCACATGATGTCCAAAATATATTTGGCCTCTTCAACTTCATCATGTTGGCCGCCACCATATTGTTAGAAGCATTGTCGGTCACCACTTGAACTACATTTTGTGGCCCAACTTCTTCAACACACTTGTCAACATATTCAAAGATGTATTCCCCAGTGTGTGCTTCTCTAGAGCATTCTTTGGAAGAAAGAAATAATGTGCCTTCCTTGCAATTAACACACAAATTCATTATACTTCTTCTTTTTCAGTCGCTCCAAGCATCGGTCATAATTGATCAACCATTCAAAGCCCACTCTTCTTCATACTTCTTAAGAGATTGTTTTACTTTCTCCACCTCTTGTTTCAATAATGGCTCCCTTAAATCATATTGGCTTGGAGGTTGGTAACTTGGGCCAAATTGACCAACCGCTTCCACAAAGCGTAGGAAGCTGTCATTATCAATAGCATGAAAAGGTATACAGGCTTCATACACCCATCGAGCCAAATATTGATCCACTTGATGTGTTTTATCCTTCCAAATTGCATCATGGATATTTTGTTGTCGCGTCTTCTTGCTTCCATCATTTGAAGAATTGGGATTGATGGCGGATGTAAACCTATCCATAGGCCCAAGAGTGTGCGACCTTTTCCTTGACCCAACAACTTCAACGTCTTCATTATCTTCGATGTGTTGAAGTTGAACATCTTCCCTCACTTCCTCATTGTGTTTATTCCTTTGTTTCTTCTTATTTTTTGTTTCTTCTAATGCGGCTTTACATTTAGCTTTATCCTCATCCGAAGACTTTGTGCACCCGGCTACATTTCCCTTCACATTGGCTATGTGTTGTTTCATTCGATATACTCCACCACTAACTATTTTCTTACACAACTTACATTGCACCTTATCAAAGTTTGTAGGATTTGCCAATACCCCATACTCCCATCCCACATCATCCGAAGCACGTTTCAACGTATTATCTGTTTGGGAAAATGACATTGCATTGGATGCTCCAGACGATGCAATACCAGCCATCCACAAAAACAATTCTACAATCCATAACAAAAAATGCTATTCTATATTAATTTAAGCATGAACAATTGAACAATCCACTATTTAGCTCAGCATACCAATTCACAACATTTGAACATCACAACATCACAATTCACAATAACAGATTCACATATCACAACATCACAATTTCACCTTTTTTGTTTTCCAAATTTTGCTCAGCATACAAATTTTGCTCTGCACATTATCCAGATTGCTTTTCCTATATGGAACACCAAACGTAGTATAGCATTAACCAGGTTATAGGTATGTACATAAATTCTCAAACTTCACGTAGTCTAACATTAACCAACAGTATACAAATTTTGCTCTGTTTTCCAAATTAATAGAATCACAACATCACAATCACATCACTCAAGCTTCACAGAATCACAAGCTACCATTAACGATTAAAAAAACAAAAAACACACACCTCTGCAGCTAGCTCCCTGCGATGCAACTCCCTGCGAATCCAACAAAAGCAACCACCAGAATAAGACCAGAAAGCCACGACCACACCCAAGCAAGCCACGACCACACCCCAACAAGCCACGACCACACCCCAGCAAAGCAAACAGAGAGAGACATGAGCAGCGAGTCAGCACGGGAGAGAAGGGGAAGAAGAGGCACGGGAGACGGGGAGAAAAATTGGGAATTAGGGATTGGATTTCTAATTTCGAACCCAGAAAACCATTATGGATTAAAAAATAATAATTTAAAAAAAAAAGGCAGCACCGCCTAGGTCGATTTTTCGAACACTGCAACACATATCAAATGAGCATATGTAGTTGTTAAACTTTTACACATAAGCCAAATATGTTTGATTTTACAAATGATTGCATGTATTCAAGATTTACCTTAAAAGTCTTGTACTTCAATGAGAGGAAATATTTTGCCAAGTCTCTTGTTGTTAGTAATAACTATCTTGTAATCTAGGGTTTGAGAGGAAAGAAAAACGAAGAATCGAAGAGAATTGGGAATATTTAGAGAGCGAAATTAGAGAGAGAAAGTCGTAATTTTGTGAATTCTCATTAACTAACAAATATAATACAAATTTGCTATATATATCCTTCTTACAATAGCTTAATTATTAAGCTACCACACTATTCACTAATGCTGACTTGGCAGTACACCAATATATCAACAACATCTGGAATATTCAGTTATTACTCCTCCTCAATCTTAGCCTAGATTTCCAAGGCTAAGATTATAGCAATGATGAACAAAAATTGAACTGTGAAGTTCTTTAGTCAAAATATCAGCGACCTGCTCCTTGGTGGGAATATAGTTCACAAGAAGATCACATTTTTTGAACTTTTTCTCTAACAAAATGGTAATATGTATCAAGATGTTTTATCCTAGAGTGAAAAACCGGATTGGAACTGAGAGCTAGAGCAGATAGATTATCACAAAGTAAAAGAGGGACACTATCTGAAGTTTTCTTAGTCTGTCGGCTACTATCAGCGCCTTGTGAATGACTTCTCTACTATAGCCCTTCATCTCATGAAGTTGACCAGGAAAAGAGGGACACTATCTTTACGGAGAAACGTGCAAGATTTTCACCGAGCACAATAGTCTGAAGTACCTACCTACACAGAGAGATCTGAGCTTGAGACAACGAAAGTGGATGGAGTTGATTAGTGACTATAATTGTTCTATCGAGTACTATCCCGGACGAGCTAACGTCGTCGCGGATGCACTCAGAGGAAATCATCTCACAGTCAACTCAATGCACTGTATGCCTGTCATGTTCCTCTCTTGATTGAGCTCAGGAGTACCGGTGCAATCTTAGGTTATGATCATACTGGAACTTTGTTAGCCAATTTATCTGTTAGACATTTTCTGTTGGATCGTATTCGTGAGGCTCAAGCGAGCAATCCTACTTCTTAGAAATTGACTCAAGCAGTTCTTAACAATACCAAAGAGGACTTCAGAGTTCGACATTTAGACGGATTACTCCTGATGAATGATCGGATGTATGTGCCTAACGATGCAGACTTGAAGAGGGCAATCTTGGATGAGGTGCATAATTCCACCTATTCTAAGCATCCAGGTAGTACTAAAATATACCATACTATCCGACATTTCTACTACTGGCGTAGAATGAATAAGGAAATTGCAGAATACGTGTGTCGTTGCCTCATTTGTCAGCAGGTCAAGACTGAAAGGAAGAAACAATTTATATTACTACGGTCCCTTCCTATTCCCTAATAGAAGTGGAAAAATATCACCATGAACTTTGTGTACAAGCTACTCCTAGAGCGCGGAGGCTATGATAGTATTTGGGTGATTGTTGATCGACTTACCAAGTCAGCTCACTTCTTGCCAATCCGTGAGAACTTTTCCCTTGGCCATTTGGCTAAGCTTTTCATCAAAGGAGTTATCAAGTACCACGGTGCTCCTGTCAGTATTATCTCCGATCGTGACCTCAGATTCACTTCAAAGTTTTGGAAAGCTTTCCAAAAAGCTTTGGGTTCGAGACTACTATTTAACACTGCTAATCATCCTTAGACAGACGGACAATCGAAGAGAACTATCTAGACCCTTGAGGACATGCTGAGATCCTCAGTGCTATAGTTCGAAGATAAGTGGCATGTCTCCATTCGAGGCGTTGTATGGTAAGCCTTGCCAAAGTTTTTTATGTTGGTTGGAAGTCGACGAACGAGCTTTTATTATTCTTGAGATCGCAGAAGAGACAACTCAGAATATTCAGGTAATCAAGGGAAACCTGAAAGCTGCCCAGGATCGACAGATAAGTATTGCTAATCGTCACTTAACCAACCGAGTTTATGCAGTTGGTGACATGGTGTTCTTGAAGCTATCGCCATGGAGAGGCGTTGTGCGATTCAAAAAATAGGGAAAGCTGAGTCCTTATTACATCGGTCCGTACTTAATCACTGAACAGACCAAACTTATGACGAGCTACCAGTAACCATCCTGGACTGGAAAGACAAAACTCTACAGAACAAGACGATCTGACTGGTGAAGGTTCTATGGAGAAACCACTCAATGGAATAGACGGCCTAAGAGCTAGCTACCCTTACTTTTTTTTCGCTTCTACTTAATTGTAGTTTGAATTTTGAGGACGAAATTTTCTTAAGGAGGGTAAATTGTAACATCTCGTCAAAAGTTTGTTATAAAATATTCTCCGAGTGATATTTTGGACACGTGCATGTTATTTTGTACACGGAACCGTGTAATTTTTACTATTTTGGTGGATGCACAATGCTCCCAAAACCAAAATATATCTCTCTCTTTCATTTTTTTTCCTCCCTCACCCCTTCACTCTCCATTCCTTTCTCTCCCTCACCGATTGTGCACAGTGTACATTGTCAAAAACCGACAAACCGAGGCAATCCAAAGTTACCACATTGTTCTTCTTGATGCCCTGAACTCAACGATACTAACCGATCGTCCAAACTCTCAGTCGTTCGATGGAAATGGCACACGGAAGAACTAAACCTTTCCGACGATATTCTCGTCATTCCAGACCGAGGTGAGGATTCTAACTACTACCATTGGATTCCACTCGTTGAGTGGATGAATTTTCATATGTCATTTGCTTGATTTGGTGGAGTTTTGACGTAGATCGAAGAGTTACCGTAGCCGCTGTCTTTCGAGGGAAATACATGCCATTTTCCAAGTTTTTTAGGCCAAACCAAAAGTATACCGTCATTCTACTAATCTCTAGCTTCATTTTGACATAAAGAATGTGAAATTTGACTGAGAAATGAAAAAGATATGAATGTTTGAAGTTTTTTCAAAAATTGGCCACTTTTCCGGCGATTGCAGACGGCGACAGAGCTTTGTAGAGCCGAGGTAAAGGACAAGGAAATATTCCTTTAACGCCATTAGGAATATTTCATTAAAGTTAATGGAGATTTTGGCATTTTCAGTTAAATCTAACGACGTCAAATGATGCTGTTAGTTTGACCAGCTTGGGGTTGACAATGCATGAGCTGCGCGTATGAGCGCGTGGGACCACTTTTTCGACTTCCGTCAACACGAGGTGACTCGTGACGACGCGTACTACCTAGGGGCAATACGTATGGTATTTTAAATAGTGTTTCAGACTTTCGAATTGAGCAAACAAGTGATAAGTGTCGTTATTAGTTTAATCAGTAACCTTTATGAGTTTAATCATTACTATAGTGATATCTCATATAGGTGAGACTTATCCAGAGGATTGCCAGGGCTACCCAAGATAAGGAGGTTACGACCCATCTACTTACAGGTGAGTGAATAGGTCTTTGTTTTGGTAAACATATTATTTTGTATGGTTTTCACTGCTATCTTTAAATTGTTAGCATGACTTATATAATATATGGTTGTTGGAGGTAGAACATTCATATTATATTTGCTCTCATATTGTTGCTCATTAGTAGATGTAGAACACCCAGGTATCAGTACTCAGTCTCAGGGCCAAGACTAGCTTTGACGTTTAGAGGTTCACACCTAGTACCACTACGTAACTTTGGATCCAATGTAGGTACTAGCATGTTCTAGGTTGCACTAGGCAACTAGGACTTGTGTGTGAGGCGCTTTGCGCACAACGATTAGCGTTATGACTCGCGTCATTGTAGTACTTAGCGTATTCTTTTATATACCTAGCATGTCCTCGTAACTTATCTACTTGAGCTTATGTATGTTACATATGGATGAACATTCAGTTTTGTTTTCGAGCAATCCAATATGGTTTTACCAATGGTTTTCGGGGAGTACCCGTATTACTATTATAGTATTTTGAAGATCATACCGGAAAGTATGACGTATTATCAGAAATTATACATGTTTTTCAGCGAGAGGATAGTATGCTCTTGAAAACAAAGGTTTTATCAAACTTTACTTTTTGACCCACTCACCTTTTATGTTTTGCTCCCCTCCATCACTTAGTAGCGATCTTAAGTACCAGTGAGACGAGGGCTTCCTTCGACTAGTTGGTGATTCTGACAGCTTCTCTAGACTAAGTAGGATTCGTTCCTACCTTTAGTTTTTAGTTTTCTGTTATGTATATCCATCCTCACAAGGATGTGAATATTTTATATTCTTTGCACTATTTACTATGCTCTGACGGTTATGCACCTGTAATAATGAGTTTTACCCATCATCGCACTCTTTACTCCCGTTTCCAACTCTAATTTACTCACTTTTCTCAGGGCTAGTTTGTGGTTGTTGTGCTTTAAAAAAAACTGCTTATTAAAACGGCTTTTAAAAGCAACCTCCATTCTGCTTTTAAAAGTTGTTGTTTTAATGCCATAACTTTTAAAATAAGCAGTATATTTTATTTTCACCAAATACTTTTTGTCTGCTTAACTTTAAAGTGAAGCAATTTTAGTAAAAAAAAAAAGCAATACCAAACGGGGCCTCAATCATTTGCATAATTGGATTTCGTCACTTAACACATGTCGGGCAACATTTCCCGACACCTGGCGTGTCAAGATTGGGATGTGTCATTACCTATACATAATAATAATAATAATAAATAATAATAATAATAATAATAATAATAATAATAAAAGTGCCCAGTATATATAATAATACATGCAAAATAATCTACCTACAAAATATAAGAATGTTATTTGATTTCAAAATAATTTTTTTACATTCTTTTAGTGTGTACAACGGTGCTTATTTATAATAGGTAAATTATTTTGTAGGTAAATTAGTAGTTATATATGTTATTAATCAATTTATATAGGATCACTTTATATATTCGTGCATTAATATAATATATTAGTAGGCATATATGTGGGTCCAACTTCAGTGGTACGTACCATTGAATGGTACGTACTGTTAAATGGCTAAGATTCATTTGGGGCCCACTGCAAATTAATCTGAACCATTCAATAGTCGTACCATTAAATGGTACGTACCACTCAAGATTTTTCCCATATATGTTAGTAATATTCTTAATTTCCTTACCGGGATCATTGCCTCATCACAATTAGGGTGATAAAGAACATTAATTGATATAATTAGGGTGTTGTGGGCCTTGTGACATAAGTTGTAAATATTTTGTAATAATATGTCACTTATTTGTCTACATGACAACCTATTTGAAATTTGAAATTTATTTGGATGTTTAAAATTATGTGAGTTTTTGTTTAAAAAATAAAAGTTGCAAGGGCCTATCTCTAAGTTACAAAAAAAAAATTGTGTTTGTTTTTTAATTTACCTCTCTGTGAATTGGTACTATAAAATTTGCAAGTTGTTTGTGACCACTTGAAAGTGGAAAACTAAAACCACCCCCACAATACATGGAAGTAGTTGTTTACTTTGGCAACATGATTTCCAAGTTTTGAACGAACGAATATTATGTTGGTGTAAAACATCAATCGATCCAAATAGCAAAGATTATCCTTTGACAAAAAAAAAGAAAAGGAAACATTATCCTCTACCATCTTCATGAAAACGGTTTTTTATGTTTTTGTACTTATTTATGTACTTAAGGTTGTCTTAGGTGTCTCTATGCTTATGCACGACGCTTTTTCAAGAATTTATCTGGTCAGAATTTTGTTTTACATTCGTGACGGTGTAGTTTCTTCCCTAATCAATATATTTCCTCCCTAATCAGTATACTTCCTCGTATCGTCATATATTTTCTCAAAAAAAAGTTGTCTATATTTGTTTCCTTATATCTAATACTAGAGTTCTAGTGACCCAAACTTAATATCCTTCAAATAAATGAAACACAAAATAAAATCCCAACTTATTTGTGTGGGTATTATGCAATTGACTATAAAAAGAAATTCAATAATGCAAGCAATAATATTGTTTGAATCCAAAGCATTTACTAGAGAAAAAGGAAGAAAGAATCCATAGTTATGAACATTAAAGTAAATCAAAATTTGGAGGACTTAATTATTTTCTGTAACTAGTTTACATGGGCTGCTTAATTAAATTAGTAAATTTAAATACTATTTATGAATTATTATTGACACTCTAAAAATTTAATTGTGCACTCTTCATAAAAGTATTTTTATTTTTCAATATAGAAAGTTTGTGGTGCATAATTAAATTTTTGAAGTACCAATAACAATTTTTTATAACTTATTTTCATATTTTGTGTATTATTCTGTCATCATCATGTTTAAAATTTTAAAAATTTAAATTAAATGATTCGACTTTGATTCAAACATTTGATTATTTGAAAGGTCAAACCATAACCACTCAATTTCTGTTGGAGTAAAAACAGCAAACAGATAAAACAGTCCACAAAACAGTAAACAGATAAAACGGGAAGGTAAATACCAGAGATAAAAAGGAAAAGTTTTATACAAATGGTAAGTAGTAAAAGTGTAAAAACCAAGCCAAACATTATTTGGGAGTAAATTTAGGAAGGATCGTGTTAGTTAATCAAGTTAATTTTTTATTTATTTGTATTTGCATATGAGCTGGATCCACTCTTCCAGGAGTGACCCACCTCTGAATAAAATATTCATTATTAAAATAAGTTAACAAATAAATGATTAAAATAAAAAATAAACCCAAAACACAGACAATTAAAGCTTGGAAGCAGAGAGAGACAAGTCCAGCTCTTTCAACTTCAATCTGAAGAATAAATATATATATACATATACATAATAAAAATTTTCTCAGCAGAAAATCAACAATCTTTTTCAATTCTGTTGCTTTTACTCAACTGGGTTCTTTGAATTTTGAATTGGGCATGAATCAGAACCGGAGCTTCAGCATGTAATTCGGGTTATCTGGTTGTGGGATATTTAGATATATATATCTTGCGGTTTATTCGGTTTCCGAGATTTAGGTTTTTTGAAGCTATGCATCTGAGCAACGGCATGGGATCGATGTCAACGGCTAGTTCGAGTGGAGCTTGGAAATCGGGGGACGTGGTCTCTGACCAGTTTCCTGCGGGACTAAGAGTCCTGGTGGTCGACGATGATCCTACTTGCCTTATGATCTTGGAGAAGATGCTCAGGACTTGCCTCTATGAAGGTACTCTCTTCTGAGTTTCTCTCTCTCTCTCTCTCGATTTTGCCTCATGGGTTTTCTTCAATCCTTCTGGAGATTTCAATTGTCTGTCTCAAAGCATGGATTTATTCTTCTTGTGGGTGATTTACTGCAAGTTTTTACCACTTGGGTTATAATTACTTGTGTTTTTCATGCTGTTGTTTAAGGGATTTGGAGCCTGTGGTAGAAGTTAAGATTTGGATATAATTTGATATCTTTTACTGTTTCAGTTGTAATTCTGATTAGATTTGAATCATGGGTTGTGTTAAATTTTGTTACTTGTTCTACATGGTTTGTAATTGTACAGTGTTAATTTTTCGCTTTTAAAAAGTTTATCGAATTGTTCCAGAGATAAGATTTGAGTTTTAATTGTGTCTTTGTAGATTCATAGCCCTGTTTTATTGATATTTTTTTTTCTATAGTTTGTTTCTGTACTAAATTTTTGGATTGATTGAGTTGGTTTGTTTGGGATTTTTTAGTGACAAAATGTAATCGAGCGGAGATCGCACTTTCGCTGCTTCGAGAGAACAAGAACGGATTTGATATTGTTATCAGTGATGTGCACATGCCAGACATGGATGGATTCAAACTCCTAGAACACGTTGGACTGGAGATGGACCTGCCTGTTATCAGTGAGTACCTCGTTTTAGTAATTTTGTATGGATTTAACTGCTGTTAACATGAATCGTATATGTTAAATCTGGAGCTGATACGTGATACATGTGATTCCACAGTGATGTCTGCCGATGATGGAAAAAGTGTTGTCATGAAGGGTGTGACTCATGGTGCTTGTGATTACCTAATCAAACCAGTTCGCATTGAGGCGCTGAAGAACATATGGCAGCATGTGGTTCGGAAGAAAAAGAATGAGTGGAAGGATATGGAGCAATCTGGAAGTGTGGAAGAAGGGGATCGGCCGCAAAAACCATCCGAAGATGCAGAATACTCGTCCTCAGCAAATGAAGGGACTTGGAAGAACTCAAAGAGGAGGAAGGATGAGGAAGAAGAGACAGATGAGAGGGATGATTCATCCACATTAAAGAAGCCCCGGGTCGTTTGGTCAGTCGAACTCCATCAACAGTTTGTGGGCGCTGTTAATCAACTAGGCATTGACAGTATGTCTTCTTCCCTATACTTTTCAATTTTATATTTCCCGATTGACTGTAGTCTAGTATGTATGGACACTGGGAGTAAACACGTGCTCTTGATTGTTTGATTTTTGCGCCTGTTTCTTTAACTAGGAGCTGTGTCAGTTTGAATTTATGTACACACTCTTCGTGCTAACGGAAATGGGCATGCATGACTCATAATTAAGACTTGTTTTATCACAACAGTGTTGAACGAATTACTTTACTTTCCTTTGCTTTTAGATAAAGTTGAACCATGGATTTATGTATGTATGATTAGTCAACGTATGTCGCATTTCCTATTGCAAATTATTCTCATAACATCAAACTTGATTATTTGATACAGAGGCCGTTCCTAAGAAAATTTTGGAGTTGATGAATGTTCCTGGGCTTACGAGAGAAAATGTTGCTAGCCATCTTCAGGTATGATAATTATGCATAATGTGAAAATTATGAGGACGAATTCTCTTACGATATGAATTTGAGAAAAGTTCTTTGTTTTTATGTGACACGGTTAATATATATTTTCTGTTTGAGAATAACTCAGTGTGCAAATTTATGAAACAGAAATACAGGCTTTACCTTAGAAGGTTGAGTGGGGTGTCTCAGCACCAGAATAATTTGAGCAACTCTTTCATGAGTCCCCAAGAAGCGTCTTTTGGAGCAATGTCATCACTCAATGGGCTGGATCTTCAGACGCTAGCTGTCACAGGTCAACTCCCTGCTCAAAGCCTTGCCACACTCCAAGCAGCCGGACTTGGGAGGTCAACGGCAAAATCTGGCATGCCTATGCCCCTTGTTGATCAAAGGAACTTATTTAGCTTTGAAAATCCAAAGTTGAGGTTTGCAGAAGGGCAACAACATCTGAGCAGTAGCAAACCGATGAACTTACTTCATGGAATTCCAACAACTATGGAGGCAAAACAGCTTGCCAACTTGCACCAGTCTGCACAATCCCTTGGGGCTGTCAATATGCAAGTCAATGCTCATGGAGTCCAGAACAGCTCTCTACTTATGCCGGTACCTCAAACGCAGCCAAGAGGGCAGATCTTGAATGAATCTTCGGGAAATCATGTTCCGCGGCTTTCATCATCAATGGGGCAGCCCATCATATCTAATGGTATGAGTAGTGGAGTTTTGGGAAGAAATGGAATTGTTGATAGCGGCAGAGGCATAGGATATAATCCAGTGCAGCAGAATTCCTCAATGTTGAATTATCCCCTGAACAACAGTTCACAACTATCAGGAAACAGTTTTACTCTTGGAAGTACACCAGTAATGTCCAGCCTCACGTCTAAAGGAGCATTCCCAGAAGACGTGAATTCTGAAATAAAAAGATCTTCCGGATTTGTGGCAAGTTATGATATTTTTAACGAGTTGCATCAGCACAAATCAAATGATTGGGACTTGCAGAATGTAGGCTTGACTTTTGATGCCTCTCAACATACAAACTCCATGCACGATAGCCTTGATCCCTCAGTTTTAGTTCATCAAGGATTTTCTTCTAGCCAAAGGAGTGGGCAGAGCAGGAATCCATCTACTGTCGGAAAAGCTGTGTTCTCAATGGGGGAAGGCAGTCATCTTGGGAATGTGCAAAATACCGGTCAACACCTTAACGGTATTGTTGTTGACAATACAGTTAGGATTAAAGCTGAAAGTGTCCCCGATGCAACTTCTCAAACGAGCTTCTTTCATGAACAATTTGGTCAGGATGATCTTATGAACGCACTTCTCAAACAGGTCAGTTTTTTGCCTTCATTCTGTTTTACTGTATTTGAATTTTCAGATACATGTTTGGAGCTATCAAGGTTATTATTTACTCATTAAATTTGTCTTGTTTTTCAACAGCAAGACGGACTTGGACCCGCTGAAAATGAGTTTGACTTTGATGGGTATTCCATGGATAATATTCCCGTGTAGAATGCGCTCGCTGCAGTATTTTGTATGATTGCAGTTCTGGTGTATATAGTTGCTGCAATAGACGTCATTTCTTCTGCAATCAGATGGTGGATATTCAAGTTTGTTCCTACTTCATGGAAAACCGGGGTGCGTGATTTCACAAATCATATCTTTCGTTGTGAATAACATGTTCTGCTGCTGCTTTTAGGAGATAAAAGATGTGGACGATGGGTAGTTGAGGAGGATCGAATATGTCGAAAGATATTTGTTATGCACAATACTGCTGCATGGCATGCAAAGGCGTACATGCAAAATTTTGAGTGGCTCGAAAGAAGCCACAATTTCTGGGGTGCCCGTCGGTTTTAGGCTCATCTTGAGTATCTAGGGTAGGTTTTGATACATCTTCTAACTCTAATAACACATGAAGTTTGGCGTTAGTGAATTTCTTTTGCCCCGTCTTTCGTTTCGTTCTTGTTCAAGGAATCGACTTTGATGTACATATATTCTATTTGCTTACTCAAGACAAAAGTCTCGGGTATTCTTTTTCTTCTACTTCAATTTCTAGCAACTCTCATTCATGCTTTTTAGCTTTGGTGTTAACCAGCATCTCCAATCGTTTCTCTAAACGCGACTTTTCAAATATAAGTTTGTTGGCTCACATGGCAATTTGAAAACTAAAATCGGTTTGATTCATAGTTTTGTTCTAACAGAGTCTACAAATCTTAGTATTTTTTTTATTACTTTTCATCATGTTATCTTTTTGTAGTATTTCATTTTTGGAATAAAGTTGACAAAGATACATTATTATAATAAAAGAATGTTTGAAGAGTGAGATAGAGTATAGATTTTTCCAAGTATCTAGTTTTTAAAGGGTATTCCACATGTCATAATATAAGTGAAAAAAATAATATATTTTCCTGTGTTCCTCCATTTGTATTATGACATGTGGAGTTCCCGGTTCAAAACCAGGTAAATTCATATTAGATACCAAGTTGGGTATAGGTTTTAAGGAAAAATATCATATTTAAGGAAAAATACCAAGTCTAATTAAATATTTTATGATAAGCCACAAATTTTATTGTAAGTAATCCTATGACTAAATAAAAGATATGAGAGATTACCATATTGTCCTCAAGTTTATTGCTTTCAGAATTTTATAAGGTCTTTAGAGATCGGGGGTTAACTTTGAAAGTTTAAAGTTTTAAAAGGTCGGTCAAGGTTTGGAGTTGATCATTTTGGGTTTAGGGTTTTAGAATGTCCTTGTGAGGAGCTTAGGGCTTAGGGTGTAGGTCTCGGGTTTTGGGCGAAGCTCAAAATCCGAAAACTAGACCCTACTCCCTAAGCCATTAACGTAATAAAAAAAAATTTCTTCTAAAAAAATTCATACTCATGCTTGTTAGTTACAATTCATTGGGAAGGTTAATGGGTATAACTTTGTGATGGTAGGGTTGGACATTATTGTCATTTTACTTAGCAAATTAGTTTGACTTTTCAACTAGTATCTAAACTAAACTATGGTATTTTAACTTAAAGTTATTCTAAATTTGATATTTAAACTAAAAACTCCCAGGTACTTTGAAAAATTTATCGGGATAGTGAGTCTCTAAATCTAGAAAGTGTAAGACATTTTCTAAATTTAAAGACTCATTTGACAACTCTCTTGGAGCACAAAAAATCTTACGTGACACTTCAAATTTAGTTTTGTGGACTCTCGGAGAAAACCCATGTACATAAGATAAGAAAATATTATTAAGAATATCTTAAACTCATGAATTCAATATATTGAACTCGTTTTTTGTTTATGATAACCATTGCACACTCAAAGTATCACACTTCAAATTTAGGTTTGCCTATCTAGTGCAACCAGCATAGAGTCGGGTGGAATTAAAACACATGAAATTCTATGCTTTTGTGAGAGGTGTTAATAACACAGTAGGACACCCCTAAAGTTTTACAGCACAGATCAAGTAACCTAGCCTAGTGGTGATGTTTCACTATTTCTAGGCAGTAATGCCAAAAGATATGCTGCAAGGAGAGTAATTGACAAATGCGAATAATGCAAGCAACATGAAGTGGTCGGATAAGATGTGGTCCGCATTAGTTAAGCATGAACTTTGGAATCATTCCAACTGCCACTAAAAGAAACAAAAAAAAAAGGAAGAGCCTGCAGAATACAATAGAATATAATAATTTCATCTGAACAGGTCGAAAAGGTGATTAGGTATTCAATTACACAAGTTTAAAAGCTAGACAATTTATAATCCCACACTGCAAAGACTGGTTCTTCTGCACGAGAAAATTTTTAAAGTGTCAATTTTCAACTGGATACTCCACGTATTATTATACAAGTAGAGGGATACAGAAAAATATATTATTTCATCCATTTGTATTATGGTATGTGGAGTACCCTTTGTAAACCAGATACTTAAAAAAATCTCTCCTTCTGCACAACTAGCGAAACGAACCTCTCCAGATTTGTGCAATTACCACTTAGAACTAAAAACTACTGCAATTAGCCAACTAAAACTTCAAATTGTGTTACAAATTTGGCACTTGCGTTAACTTCTATCCACCTTTCTGTTGAATAATATAATGGCACGTGACAATAACAAATACGCTTTTCGTACGGTCATTCTCGTCATTTTACTCGATTAGGGTCTAGATATGATGAATTATAACGAAAATGGAGGGAACAAACAATAGGGTGACTCTATAACGAGATTATGGTTTCCACAACCAACAAGGTGTATACATATAACAAAAGAATGAAGAACAAGCATCTAGATGAATATTGTTTATACAAAGTATGAGAACATTAGCTACATATAGTTTGCTGTTACTTGCGGTGTGTCGATCCTCCCTTCAGCATTTGCAGACGAAAAGCAAAAGAATTCCCGCCACAACCAAAATCCGCCTAAAACCCTCGCAAGTACCGGCAATGGCATGCACGTCTTCTGGTAGTTGGGATTTCGCAAAACCTCCCCGTTGAGCATGTATCAATCAAACCACTGAAAGAACCAAAAAAACCAGCAGTAGCTACAAGATCTAGCATTGCCTCATGCCTCAACTATTGCTGCATCACCATGAACGCTACAACCATTACGAGAACTGGTAAAAATATAGATGTGCTTCTTCTGTAAGCGCTGCTAGGATATGCTGTAGGAAGTGAGCACTCCTCCCCGTTGAAGTATACTTTCGTCGGAAACCCATCTCCACCAACCAAGTTGATTCCAGGAGTAGTCTTCTTTGTAAATGAGATCACCGATTGCTGTTTCCCAGGCACCCTAGGATCCTTCTGTGGGTTGGCTCCATCTGTTTCCGCCACAAGGTAGTTCAATCCTTCGAGACCTTGCATGAATACGGTATTATTGACACCATTTAATTCCAAGTGACTTCCGTTGAAAGAGTACGCCTTTTCGAAACCAGGGCCTGCTTTATCCAGTTCTACTGCAGCGAACCAATCAACAAAAGCAGTTTCATCCCAATTGAAGACTGTGACCCTTGCACTCCATCCACGAGAGTAGTCTGTATATAAATGCCAGTTAATGCTGACCCCACAGTTATCACCACACGGTGTCGGGTTTGGCTCTGGTAGATGTTTAAGCTCAGCCCAAGCTTTTGCCTTGACAGTTCGGTTGTCAAAGGGAACAAGAAGTGACTCTGGTGGTAGAAGCATAGCTGGTGCAGTTGTACTACAAGTTCGAGCTGTATTACTAGGGCAGCCACAAGCGCAAGTGTTGCATGGGATGACAGACTCATTGTAGAAAGCAGAAAACGAAACACAGCATTTAGGGCTTGCTCCCTTGGGTTGGGTAATATTGCACACAACCTGCCAGCTGGCTACTGCAGATGAATTCACTGGCAAGCCAGATCGGTCAGGGAACTGACTAGGACTCACCTGGACAGGAGGGCCACATTTATAATCAGGGTTAAGCATGCCATTGATTCCCCAGTTTTGTGGCGGTGAGAGCTGGGACCGGTTGAGATTTGGAGGCATTTTAAAAACTTGAATCTGGAATGATGAAACTGACTTGCTTGCATCCATTGTTGGTGGCAAGATAGTACCATTTCGGCAACAATAAGGAACCAGACCAAGAAGTGTGTCATTGGCTTTTGTTGGAGGCAGGTCAATAATGGTTGGCCGTCTTTCACAATTCAACACAGTTGAGAAGTCTAGAGCCATGTAGTATGTACCTTGTTTACCGAATATGCAGTCAGAAGAATCGACAACAGATGGATAAGCCCCTTTCATTGAAAATATGAACTCATCTTCCATCCAGTCCCAGCTCAATTTCCAATTATCAAGACGACCAAGGGAGTTATGGTTGGCGATTGTAACTTGTGCCATGTAACTTGACTGCTGAGTACTGGTCACATCATACATAATTGTAAGATCTCCCTTTTGACGGGGGAGGAACTCTTCATCCACAGTGATGTTCGTTTTAAAGTTTGTGTCTACGGTGCAACAGACTTGCATTTCATGGGTCCCTGGAATGAACATTATCAGAGCAGTGTAAGAGTATGCTGATTAACATGGACAATAAAAGTCGAAAATAGAAAACCCAACTTACTGTAAAATCTAAAATGTATGTTACCATAACCATGGTAACATCTGGTTATCATAAACAAATCGGTCGACAGAGAAAAGAACGTCCTAAAATTGACTGCCTAATAATATGAAGGAAACATGGAAAGCCAACGATCTCAGTATGACCAAAAGCAAAACGAATGATATACCCTAATGTTATAGCATCCTTTTCTCTAGACCAAAACTAACAAAGTTTCCTTGCAGATGTAGAAGACCGTTGTCTCCGAAAACAAAAAACCAACGGGGAAGACATCTTGTTTTGTGATTTAAGACATTCTCTGTAGTAATTAACTATTAAATTTTCCTAGTGACTGAAGGCAAGTCAACAGCTGAGGCAGTTTGCATAACAGATGCATATCCTAATCCTAATGAGACTCATACGGTCCAACTCAAACCGAAATAAAATGTTCAATAAATCACTAAACGCAATCCAAATACCAAACATTCTCTCATCAAATTCAACTGATTTTATACACTTATTTACAATAAACATTCAAAACAAACGATTGAAACCTGCATATATACAAGCTATCAAAAGTATTCAATTCACAACAGCTATATTAAATCTGTTTACTCCAAATCAAAGTTCATCAAATACCAACATCCAAAAATGTACCAAAACAACACAAATCCACAAATACCCAAATTTGAGACAACCAAACAAATGAAGTTTATGAGCTCACCTTGCATTGCAGCCGCTGGGCAGACGAACCCATCATTTGCCAGAGTAAGATTGGAAGGCATGGGAACTTTGGGTGGGGCCACACCGAACTGGGTCCCGACCAAGTTGACCTGAACCTCCATCTGGGTCAAGTCCCCCGCCGTCTTAACCGCCGTTTTCAGATCGGTCATCGGATACCCAGCAAAAACGGTGCCGTTTCCCACACTTCCAGGGATGCTAGTCCCGTCGGCCAAGACCGCATTGGAGGCGGAGACCAAGTACTCGTCGTGGGCAAACCCCACAAACACCCTCCACGACTTGAGATCGTCGAGCCCGTTGTTGAGCACCGTGAGCACGGACTCGAACCGGTAGGGCTGCCGGGTCGGGTCTTTGACCAGGGGCTTGAGCTGGGCTCCGGTGGTGTAGGCGTACGACAGGAAGATGCCGTTGCAGGAGTCGGAGGCCGGCGCCGGAGATGCGGCGGTGGGCTGGGCGAGCGAGAAGGGCAGGATCGTGAGAATAATGAGAAGATTGAGGACCAAGATCGGAGGCCAGTTCGTGGAGCTCGAGTCCATGGCTTTTGGGGTTTTTTGGGCACTCGAAAGTTTGGATTTTTGAATTCGGAGGACGAGAAAGGGTTTATATATGTGCGACTGTTTCTGTGTGTGCGCTTTTTTTCAAACGCGTAGAGAAAGAGAGAGAGAGAGAGAGAGAGAGAGAGAATTGGATTATCAATTAATGTAATGTTAATACAGCTTAGTGGAAGCTGTAATTGACAATATTTTTTATTTATTTATTTTTAATATCTGTTTTATGCATTTGTTGCCGTCTTTGAGTGATTCAATTTCAATGGATTTTGGTTAATGTTGAAAGCAAATGGCAAGAAAATGCGAGTGTAAGAAATAGTAGTGCTAAGACTGCTGGTTGTGTTTGTTTTGACTGTGAAAAGGTCCTTTTGTCTTTGTCCCAACGGAACCCCTCCCCTCTCTTCCTATTTGATTTTTGAATTCGTGTTCGGACATGGGGTGATTTAGTTGGAGGCGAATTTCGGACGATAATGTTTTCTTGTCAGATTTATATTGTTATACAGTATTTATGTGGTGTGCGTTTATCAAAATCGCACACTTAGACAAAAAAGTCCACTTGATCAATGTCTTAATTCACCGTCTGTCTATTTAAATATCGAATGTTGTCCGAAGATTTAGTACGATTTAGTAAGAGAAGGATAACGCCTTGAAAGAATGTGGTTTGATATACATCATTGGGTAACCGTGACAAACAAAGTCAAGGCGCCCATGAATTAGGTCTTATGTTGGGGGCACGTCTTTTTGTCTAAGGCTCGTAGATACCGAAACGTGTCTCTTTCGTTTACAGTTGGGCCTAGAAGTTGTGTTCATGGACTCGGCCTGGTTTCCACAACCTGACCATTGCAGACCTTCACACGGGACCAATTTTGAAAGGCCTCTCTACATGCAGGTCATTTTACATGTACAATTTGGGTTGGGTCAAATCCGAATCCGTTCATGTTTAATCTGATTTCAAGACCAATTAGGCTGGTTTGGGTTGATGTTTTGTCTGCAATGTCAATCCAAATCTAACCTAACTTTTAATCCAAATTTGCTTAGACGCATATTACTTACTCCACTTCATATTGTACAAAGCTACTTATAAACTTTGGGATGCCATTACTTAGAATTTGTTGGTGGCTTTCATTTGGACAATGAAAAAAAAGTGTTTTCTTAACATTTTTTTTTGAAGCTTTGGTATTGTTTTATAATTTAATTCTAACTTTGCATAATTGAAACTTTAGAAATGGTCTCGATGCTATTTGGTTTAACTTTTGTGTGAATGTTGATTTGTGGAATTGAATTTTAACTAGTACTGGCACTATTTCGGTTCAAATTCTTAAAAAACTTTCTTAAAAGTATTAAAATATTAAACTTAATAAAGTTGGGCAACCCAAATAAGCCTGAATCCAATTGAAACTTGAACTCAAAAGAATTTGCTTGAATCCAAACCCAGCCCGAGTCCAAATTGTGAAAGTTGGATTAGAAATCGGTTAGTTTTTAAACGCGTCTGAGTTGCATCCCTAAAGACATATAATAAGATACGAAGGTCTTGAAAATGGTTTTTTTTTTGTTACATTGGTTTACGAAATACGAATCATGAATCTAGCCTACTCCCATTTGCCGTCACAATGAGCTAAGCTAGTGGGTTAGATTAATAAGCAATAACTGTCCAATTATGAGATTTGGTCCCTTGGATGTAAAATTTTATTATGGCCATCACTTGGAAGAATAATTTGATGTAAAATCATAACCACTAATCTCAAGTTATCTAAAAAAAGCTATTGATTATGTTACAGTGTTACTATATAGGGTTAGAAGATTAACATATATAAACACAGGAAGAGTGAGACATTACATCACATGCGACCTCTTAGCTATAAGTCCCTCAACACATAAGGGTCCACCTTTAACCACTTAACACAAAAATGGAAATCAACTATTGAGCTTGAACGAGGACAATAATACTTTTATGATTAGGGACAAATCAACCTTAGTGGAATGCATTAACTAATTAAAATTGACCTCTGCTTCGACCAGGAAATTAAATTATGATTATGACATAATAGCAAACAATCCTCAATGTTGCTTTATATTCTTTAGATGTTTACAACAAACAAATCTCTTACGTCACCAAAAATATATAGTCACGTGAGGTATATCTCAGTTATAAAGAAAAATTCTCTTTGTGTTACTTCATTGATCAAACACAATCTTTATAACGACTATCAATCAATTACATGCAATAACGTCTATCAACGACCACCAATCACTCACTTTTAACTTATGAAAAAGGAAAATAAAAAAACTAAAGTCACTATACAAGGCATATGGCGGGTTGAGAATAAAGCAAGAACTGAAATTCTCCTCAGATAAATCACAAGGGGCCAAGAATATTATAGCCAAGTGAGACTGCCTACCACACATGCAACTACCTTGTCCGGATGGTATATACATGATCAAATCGAGGTCCCCTTTTAATTTTTGTTTGAAAGCCTATGCGCGAGATGCTTACTTAAGGTCGAGGGGCCAATTAGTAGAACTAATTGGACCAAACCCAAATTTGTTTACTGTCGTTTTGTAGCTACAAAGTTGATGAATATTGGACTCAAACAAGTCACATCTATATATATAATACATGTATCATATTCCTTCTTTTGGATCGGAATATTTAACTTTCATGCATTCTAATTCTATTATTTCATAATGTTTTACGTGCTATTATTATTGCATGCTGTGATGTACGTATTACAAAGTTAATGGCAATTAGACAAAGGATTATAATCACAAATTGCTCTTATTTAGTTTCACTTTTGCATCCGTGATTTTTGAGAGGTTTTTGCATGGTGTGGAACGTATTCTATGTGAGTATATCATTCATCACGTGATGAGTGATTATGCATGTAATGTGTGCTATATTGACACGCTCTATTTCTGGTTTGCAACTATAATCGAGCCAACCTATGTATGAGAAATACCCAGTTTTTGGATTTTGGATTTGGCATCAACTAAGCTATATTTCGTACTTGAAAGAACTTAAGAAAGGTAATTAATTAATTTACATCATGCTTCACACTCATGAGGCGAAGTATGTAGAAGCTACTCGCCAGTAAGAAAAAAAACAAGCAAAAGGTGATCATGATCAGTGAAGTACTCCAAGATTCTTTCAATTTTATATTTGGAGCTTTTTGTAATATTAAACATTAATTTTCATCTTCTAATTCGACGTTAATTATGCACATCATGATCTTTTTACCTTTAATTAGAAAGTACTGGCTTTTGACAAAAAAAAAAAGAAAGTACTAGCTCGGTGGATTCTTTTCAACCTTTGTAATACCAGCAAATCTGAACTAGCATTCATGTTTATTATTTTTTTGACAAACGATATATAGAATTATATTAAATTTATTTGAATTATGAGAAGGAAAATTCAAATTTAGATGTAAATAGTGGAGCACACTACTATCTAATAAATTTGACTAAACCTAAATTTATAGTAATTTCAATATAAACATGGTTTTTCTTTTTGTTGGAATGTAAACATGGTTAGAATTTCCATTTAATACTTAAATATTGAGATAAAATTAAAGAGACAAAAGGACCGACATCTTTCAATGATCTTTCTATAGACAGAGTTAATTCGGTAAAGGAGAAGTGCATTATTTTTTAGTGTATTGTGACTCTGATGTGTTTAAAACAGCCAGCTGGAAAGTTCCATGTGGCTTATAATATTTCCAAAACACATATTACATGCATGGTACAAAATATATATTGATTTGATTAAAATTATAAATTAGAACCCTATTGAGAATAATTATTTAGCAGTAACATTTATGTAAATTCATTGGAATTTATCTAAGGAGTTGGTTGTTGGTCGGTTGGCACCAAATGGCAAGAGAGGTTCATTCATTTCCCTCCCAGTAAGGCCAACCCATTGCAAAGAAATCAAACACAAGATTTCAGATAAAAAATAACGACTTTTAATCACTTGAGTTATAAATTTCGTGTCGCATTTTATTATATAACGTATGTAATGCAGAAGAATCGGATTCCTGTATGTTTATTTATTTGCCATTGATAGTTAGCTGCGTGAAAAATGCATCACTGCACTCTCCCATATTGCTGGTGGCCATGTGATCGACATGCACTGCAATATTATTATTATTATTATTATTATTATTAATTATTATTATCCAAAATTAATTACTAAATGGGGGCTCTGAAATTACTCAGTGGCCGGTGGGGAAAAAAATGGTATAACTATATCATTTTGGACAAAAAACTTACTAATAATTAATTAACCTAGAGCTAATTAACTGAGTATTAACTTAACAAATTAACAAATAACAATCTAATTTATCAATTTTCCAACCAAAAAAAGCAGAATCTTTTTATTTTATGTGATGCCAGCTGGCCCATATCTATGTGTTCTTTAACAACTCAGTCCTCATCACTTATTTCTTGACAACAAGTATTTTGTCTTCTGTCGAATATGAACATGTATATAAATATAATACAATGTTGATCGATCCTACGTGTATAACTTAGACAAAACTAATCTTTCTCGTCCTTTATACCAGATTAGGAATGCATTTGATGGTCCATTAAGCATGCAGATCTTTATACACACAGGCCCTCTATGGGACAGGATTTCCATTTTTGAGGGAAAATAGGGATAACGCGTGTAGCCGTAGGATTTCATTTAATAAGATCGTGTTAAGAGGTTTAAAAAATAAAGAAATAATTTATATGAAACAGATTCACCACACGTGACATTCCGATCCAATAATACATTATCACGTGGAGAAAAGCTTATTTCCCTTAAAAGAGCATGTGTTTATATACATATATATCTGTGTATATCGTGCATTTGCAATTAGCCGCAAGCTGTGCTGTTCATATCTTTGTCGATCGCAAAAACAAGAAAGCTAATTGCAGATTTATCATTCTCCAGAGCAATAGTATTTGGCCGAGTACTAAGATGAAAAAACCATGCACACCACGTGGAGCTTGCGTCTTGTTTACGTCTGCGTCACCAAAAATTTCATCCTTTCACGTATGAACGTCTGTGTACAAAGTCAAGCCCCAAAACCATGACTCTGCTAATTCTTCAAGCTTCACCGTTTCCTTTCACCTTTTAATACAGCTCACTAATTAACCACGTACCCTACTGAACCAAAAGGATTCCCATCATTTCAACACAAATCATTACTTTCCTTTGTGCGACACAATGGTTTTGGATTAGATACTCACGTTTTAATATGGTTTTAAAGTAGAGAATAATCACGAGTTGAGTTCAACAATTCACACACAATTTAATGTGTTGTCTACGTATTAAAATTATATGACCACACACATAAAAAGACATATTAAGAATTTTAATCTCACGTCAGAAAATTAAAGCGTCGGTCTCTTTTGTGATCCACGTAAAAACAAATTAAGGCTCAACTCAACTTAACATTGCATTGCATGTATATTATATAATACACTCTTTTCATGCGTCAGCTTCTCATGGCTTGAAAACAAAATCAACCTTAAAAAAACTCAACTCAACATTGCACATTCATAGTACATTTCGTCACATGTCAGCTATTAGGATAATACACCATGTAATTGAAATAATTTTATACACGTCACTTTTCCTATGCTTAGGCCGAAATTCAGGACTAGGGATACCCCCCCCCCTACAAATCAAAGGCACCCCCACCCCCACCATTAACCTCAAATTCTGGATTTTTGCCCTAAACTTCCTCCGAGTAAATATGATATGAGGCCACTTTCTGTGAAAGTAAAACCGCGTCGGTTCGGTGTCATCTTTTTACAACTTTAAGCTCCCCCTTCCTCTCACTCTACACTTTACTCTTTACACACTCCTTATTTAAACCCACTCTTACAAAAAGATGTGGTGTAGCTTCAAAGACAAGACACATTACTATATACTCTATACACACACCCCTCTCTCTCTCTCTCTCTCTCTCACACACATAAAGTCTCTCAACACTCACTCCTCCACTCTCCCCCTCCCCACTCCATTTGGCCATTTCTCAAAAAACCCACCATTTTTTCCTCCCTTTTTCTCTTCTTGTGTTTCTTGATCTTTCCCAGTTAACCATGAAAATTACTCATCATACCCACTTCTCTTTCATGCTTCTACTTCTCCTCACCATCGCAACCACAACGCTTTCTTCGACTCTGCCGAAGCCGAAAGTGACCTCCAAGGACCAGATCGAATGCGAAATGTGCTCAGTCTGCGAAAACCCATGTGGCCAAGTGCCATCCCCTCCGCCGCCGTCGCCTCCTCCTCCGTCATCTCCGCCGCCTTCTCCACCATCCTCATCCTCAAACTGCCCGCCGCCTCCCTCACCACCGAGCTCCGGAACCACGTACTACTCTCCTCCGCCACCTTCCCAGCCCACTTACTACTACTACCCGCCACCGCAAGGCGGCAGCGGGGGTGGCGGGGGTGCGTTTTATCCGCCCCCGAATGGCAAGAACTACCCAGTGCCGCCGCCGCCAAACCCAATTGTGCCGTACTTTCCGTTTTACTATTACAACCCTCCTCCCCATACGGGGTCCAGCTCAGTTCAGCTGGTGGCCAGCCACCCATTAGTTTACAGTGTTTACAGTGTCGCTCTGTTTTCTGTTATTCTCTGTTTGTTTTGACGAAAAAGGAAGGTGGAATTAATAAGGTGGTGGCAGATTCACAGATCTACGACTGAGCAACAATTGAAGAGGAAGAAATCGAAGACACAGAGAGATGGGATCATGGGAGCGGGGTGGTTGGGTGGTCGCTGATTTTACATTTCCGAAAATGCCCTTGAGGAACAGGGTTTTCTGTGCACTGACACTTGAAATTAAAGCTGAAAGAATACGGATGGGAAGTAAATTCCCTCTCTCTCTCTCTCTCTCTATCTCTTTGACTTTTTCTTTTTTTTTTCCCTTAATTTATCTGTCTGAATTATAATGGTGTAGTAGCCTTGTAGGTTGATCCGTTGTAATTTGATGGGCAATTTGTATCTATTGTTATTTGGTTAATATGATTATGAAAATAAAGTAAAATGTTACTCATTCTTGCCCATAATTTGCATCAGCTCGATAGAAATTCTCTGTGCATCACGCATTTTGTATTGATAAAACGTCGATGTTCTTCTTTCAACCATTATCTTCTAGTGTAATTACAGGAGGATATACATTGCCGATTCATTCTCTCGTAGTTTGAGTTTATAATATTATCTGCAGAGTGAGAGTACTTATCTAGAGGCATTTTAGGACAGTGGCCCGCACCCACATGCATGGACGCTTTGGAGTCAACCATGCACTTACGGGCGACTGCCCCTCATAATATTCTAATAATCATTGCTTTCGAGCTTCGAACCGGAATAGTGTGCAAAAGATATGGAAGATGCTGTTTTTCTGACACGAGTTTCTGATTTGATTAAGTAGCTTAGCAACTAAGAGTCATTGATGAGTCATGAAGCATCTATTTCTTACTCTGCTGGAGAAAGGAATGGAAAAGAAGGTTTGAGCATCGCAAAGTAAAAACTTTGTGGTAGATAGGCCTCTTTTCGCTACGCATTTTTTTTATGAATGTGGTGTGTCATGGGAAAAAAATTCAGTGGGGGCTTTGTGTTCTTTCGTTGGCCCCATTCCCTCTCTCTCGTACACAAACTATTTTGTTGTTTGGTTAGTCTGACATCGCTCGTGTCAATGTGACAACGTCTTATTAGTTTGCTTTACATATCCGATCCCTACCGAAGATTCTCGAAGTGTGCCATAGTCGTCCCTTTTTCCTAGTTACTCCATGTGCAAAAGGGTGCATCATGCGTTGCCCTCTTTCTACCAAAAACAGGAACATCTCAAAGTGCTTTCTTTTCTTTAACTGAAAAATAAAAAACAAACAGATTCTGGAGATCAAAATTCAATTGTAAAATCATCAATCGATCCACCGACCATGTCTGCAGAAATCAACAAACTTTCCCTTCTCTTTATTCGGAGGGTTATAATTTTTCAATGTTATGTAACAATTTTTCTTCAGTAGTTCGGGACTACTGAGTGGTCCAGAAAATGAACAGTGAAGATTGACTTTAAAAAATCAAACGGTAAAGATTTTATAAAAAGTCGGACTACTTAGTAGAATGAACTACCGAAGACAAAGATGGGAAGATTTGCAAAAGAAGAAATGTGAGATTGATAAAATGCAGAAAGATCAAAGATGGGGAGATTTGCAAACAAATCAGCAGCAGATTTTGGGATTTTGGATGGTGGCTCAAGTGATAGTTAAAGAGACAAATAATAAAGGCAAAAAATGTGTTGTATAGATCAGCAGAGGTGTGAGAACAATTAGCTGGATGGCACGTATTGTAATGGGTTTTGGGTAGGGTTGGGGGGTGGTGGGGTCCAACCAAGTTGGCATATGGCATCCTAGGCTCGAGCAGGGGGGGGGGCGCGGGGGGGATAGAGATTAGAGATGCCACTCTCTCCATCGAAATTCTAATGCCCATGAAACAAAACAATTGTAACAAGTATGAGCTCAAGATATACGAAGAAAATAATAATCGCAAATGAATATTTTTGAAACTTGGCATGACTTTCTTGTTGTAAAATTTGTTGCGTAAACAGAAATTATTTTTTTATGATAAATAATAGATAATTTACATTAAATTCATCTAAATTATAAAGAAATGAATCATTTGAATCTCAAAATGCAGTGGGTTAATGAAATGTTTTATCCAGCATAGCAACTCACCACTTTAGTAGTTTAAGTGATATATCTTACTTTTTCATGTGTAAGTTAAAGAAAAGAATGATGAGATAGGCTGCAATGCTTACAAGCATTCTATGCTTACATGAATCTAATTATTAACTATTAAAAAAATCAATTATTAATAATTAAATTCGTATAAGTATAAAATACTTATAAGCATTCTAACCGAATGCAAGAGTGACTCCTTGTGTATGAAAGCAGAACATAGAGACTTTGAATTTGAGGGGTTGACCCCCCCAAAAAAACACTCAACTCAAGTGCAAGGGTATGATTGAGGATTCGAATGGGTCCCAAGACCAAATTTAGGAAGTTCAAATTTTGGGCCAAAACTTGGGCTCTTGACTATCAGGAATCAGGCCCACTTCTACCTTTCTATCACACACAACTTATGGACTTATGGGACTGTCATAAAACATAGAGCCTTTGAGCTTCAAATACTTCAGACCAAAATGCCTTAGACAATGATATCATTTTCCGGGCTTATGCCTTTTGTTGAGCTCAACACGAGGGGCCTTCTACGGGTAATACTTGGATATTCACTAATGAGTACTTTATATATTAATTTTTTTATTTTGCCCAATTAAAAAGGTGACGCGTGTTCTTTATTTTTAAAAGGCCAAGAAAAATTAAAGAACACATGTTTTATTTTTTAAAACAATAAAACATATGTTGAAATATCATTGGATCAAATCATTAAAGTGAGTATATAGGATACTCACTAGTGAGTGCTTAAGTATTGTTCGCCTTTTACAATATAAGGGACCCCGGAATGCAAACAGTAGAAGTTTGAGGAAGAAAGAGGGGAATTGGAGAGGGGAAGGTCACCGGGTCCTTTTTAAGTCTCATATCAGTGAAAGAATAAGCACACAAGTGACGAGTTTAGTTCAATTGGTTTAAAGAAAAAAATAAATCAAATAATATTGATGTTGGTCCATTAATATATGAATCAAGTCATTTAACTTGCTCTTACAATCCGGGCACAAAAAGTAATTAAGAATATTCAGTGCCTAAAAATTAAGTTTGAGCATTCAACAACCATGCACCATCTAGTAGCAAATGGATTCCATCTTTGAGCATATTATACTAATTCTTTTGATAGGTTTAGTCCATGACACAAGTCACAAAACAAGGAAATAATATAGCTGGTCAACTTAGAAACATTTTTAGACAACGACAAACCGTCCCAAGCGCATAATCTTTATACATTGTGCATGTTTATTCATGGTTTTCAATTCAAAACGTACAATACGTGGGAACAACCATTGCTTTGACTCTCGTATCGTCTACAAGAGAAAAATTTACATGAAACAAATTAATATATCTCACGTTAACAATTGTGGATTAGATGCAATTTGAGTAGGTCAACTCGAAACAAATTAATATATCTCACGTTATCATGTTCAACGTAATACAACTTGGAATACAGACTTATGAATGAGAGTGGCCTGTTTCTACGTACATGCCACAACGCAGGAGTAAATTAGTACATGCCATTGCTTCTGCCAGGCAGTGACGGCGCCATTGCCAGATAGGGTGGCTCACAAGAAAAAAACAACTTAATGCAGGATTACCTTTTGGGAAGACAAAGACTAGCCTTTGATTTCCTGTCTTTGTATTATGACTACTAGGGCTGACTCACCAATAGTTATGGCGCTACATGGAAGGACCTAGCTTCTTCATCATATAACAATCATGATCCAATCTAAAATTAGACGTATGCATGGCAGTAATTGTAAATACCACTTCACTGCATTTCATACTTTTTGTTAATCACATTTTTCTATCTAATTAATTTGGTAATTAGGCTTTCTCCAATGCGCCAGAAAATTTAGAGTCAGAAGTCATATTCGACTTCAAATTTGACTCAATCGCTCTCCAATGCACTTGAAAAATTGAAATTGTATATGACTTTGGAGTCAAGTGTCATGTAATATTTGATTGAGGTTTACTTCTAGAGTTAAACTGGGATCATCATTGAATTACACAAAAAATAATTATTATTTCAAAAATTGATGGCTAATTTTATGAATTTACTGCCATCATTTAATAGCATACCATAAAATGCTTAACGACTATTTTATTTCAAATAGTTGCTACCATTTTTTCTTTCAAAGAGTTTCACTCAACATGTATTCAATGACGATAACTTATATCTTGCTGAAAAATAGTAATGGCTCTTTTAAATCTCCTCTAAATACATACCTTTCTTTTCATTCAAAGTACATTCAACCCAATTAGCTTCATCACAATATGGAAATCGTCACAATATGAATTTGATCTTAATTGAGCACTTGTGGAGTCGACAAGGAGAATGCGAAGAACGCCGATGATTTTTTATGTCATGAAAAAAAATGTATGTGTTATGGTGGTTTATGATTCAAAATAAAACAAAAATTTGACTTTGAGTTCAAATCATCTCTAATGCACAAGAGTTAAAAATTAAAACTCAAAATTTGCATTAGACATGATATAATTTTTGAAGTCAAATATAACTTTTAACTTTAGGTCAAAACATTAGACTAGAGATAACCTTAGGCTTTAAAATGGGTTCGGTTGATTAAACTTGAGCGCTATCAAGTTGACAAAAAGTTCAAATCTCCCGCCCCGTAACTTAGATATATTAAATTATCCCTCAATATTTCTTTCTTGTTTCATCTGTCTAAAAGTCACATAGAATAGAATATCCTCAACAGTCGACACTAGGTAAAAATACTCCAATCTTTTGAATTTCCCTCTACTTGTTGATCTAATTTTCCCTCTAGAAAACAAAAAAAGATCAAATCTTTTTTTGAATTTCCCTCTATTTGTTCATAAAACTCATTTCCCTCCTCACTTTATGAACCAAATGATCTTTCAATTCCCTCCAAAAGTCTTTTACTCCCACCCCATTTTCTCAGTTGCCAAACAGAACAAAAAGGAAATAGCCGGAAAACATTCCCATTCAGTAAGTGAACTTTTATCTTCCACCTTTATGCTTGGCGGGTTAGTATTTGTTGATGGGCCAAAAGAGGAAACATTCATGAAAGTGACAAAATATTCTTGCAAAATCCACATTAAAAAATTAGAGAAAACAACATGAAATACCCAAAACTAGTAGAATTATGTCAGCAAAATTAGAACAAGATCTTCCAAAATTCTTACATTTGCTCGATCACTCTCAAAAATAAAGAACAAAGTAAATTTCCACTAATAAAACAGACAAGATAATAGATGGGGTGGGGGCGAAATTACACTGAAAAATGGAGGTTAGAATTGCCATTTCTCCCTAAAATTAATAACTTATTATTTATAACTTAATATTAATTCTAAAATAGGCTAAGCATAGACAGAGCCATATGAGAGCGCCATCAGCAGCACCGCCGCTTGTTCTTCCTCGCCGAGCTTCCTCCGCTGCCTCTCCACCGTCGATCGCTGCATCAAAACCTCTCTTCCCAAAGCCAGCAGCCGCTGCTTCAATCCGTCGCCGAGCTGCTTGTTTTTCTTGCCCTTTTTGTCGTTGGGGTTTTCTTTGTTTAATCCCAAAATGGCCCTCCTTTTCTTCCTGCTTCTGATCCCGCACGCATTGCAAAGCGACTGCAAAACACGAATAAAAAATCAGATCAAAACCTAACAGAGTAATTTCAGAAGTATTTAGGGTTTATGGGAGGTGAAATGACCTTTGGGCCAGCCGGACCGCCTCTCCACAAAGGGGTTTTGGAGGTCCCACAGTCGGCGCAGGTCTTCTTAAAGCCTTCCTCCGATGAACCGGCATCTGGGGTTTTGATAGTCATTTCCTCCGACTCCGATCCCTGCAAAAAACAAAGTAACCTGATCCGATCAACAACTATTCGGATCGAAATCAAAAAACCCAGATCAAATAAAAGCTCTGAGACGAATCAACTCACTTTATCACTTGGATCCAACATTTTGTATTAGATACTTTGAAGATCTGAGACAAACCCAGTTGAGAAAAGATGGGAAATCGTACTGGGAGGCGATCAATTTGATCGACTGGTTTCTGGTGAAGTAAGAAGCTTTAGCGACTCAGAAAACCCTAGCTATGGAAAAAAAAACAGAGGAAGGAAAGAGATCGATCACAAATCAGAAGCTGAGATCAAAAGTGCTTATAGTAGCTTTTCGAAAAAGCACAGTGAAAAAAGAGCGAGGAAAACAGAGGAGGCTAGCAATGGAGGCGTGTGGTGATTGGGATGATGAGGCTAAATACTCAGACTAAACCGACATACGGTGAGAGACGGTAGAGAGAGGAAGAGGTAGTGAGAGAGAGAGAGGAGAGAGAGAGCTGCGCAGTGAGAAAGGAAAATGAGGAATCAAACCGACACACTCACACCCGCCGCGCAGCAGATCTAAAAATTGCCTCATTATATAAATGAGACGCGAAACCCTAGCCCGGGTAAATTGAAATGACGAAAATACCCACGGGTCCGGAGGAAACCACACATTTGATCCAACGGGAGCCAACCGCGCCAAAAGGTTGGTGAATTGGGGGAAAAAAAGGGCGCCATATTCCCCGTGTGACAAAATTTTCAATTGGATTTGGGATTTGGATTTTTTAAAAAATAAAATAATTATTGTTGGGTTAAATGGAAATTGGAAAAGAAAGAGGGATGAGGTTGTGGTCGGAGTGAGTCACGAACGAGTCAGAGAGATTGTTGGTTCTGCACCGTTTGATAGGGTCAAACTTGCTTTTGGGGGGCTCAAAACATGTTTTGCGTTTGGCGGCAAATCCAAATTTCTATAAAAGTTAATAAACTAATTCTGATTACTAAAAATAAATTAAAATTAAAATTGATTTTAATGCATGACACCTCATTTTTTAGGTATTTATTTCAATGGGATCCCTTAACTTTCCATCCATTCATTTATTGTTCTATATACACTGAATTTATATACTAAGGTTGAGTGAATTGAATATTGCCGGGAAGCCGCTAAAGAGCTTTAATTCGATGGAATTTCTACTTCCACTTTCTAATATTAGTGAGGTTTGAATTTTAATTTTCTTCCCGTTGCTAAAAAGGATATTAAATTGTGATGGAGTTTATAATTACCTAGTTAACCAAAACTTTTGAATTCTTGTCTTTTTAATTATCTTTTTTTTTACGCGTGATACGATAGTAGTATATGTTGATCATGTAAATTACTTTTGTTTGAAAAAATATTTCATTAAATATGACGGATAATGAATCAGCCAATTATTATTTCAGCTTATATAGTTTTTTGACAAAATTATTCTAGCTCATGTGAAGCAGGACGATGATGAAGAAATGATAAAATTCTAAGAAGGGCACATTTTATTACATAATGTGACAACTGACAAGTAATGCGTACATGCCAATTAATAGTTTTATATCATTAGATATAACTTTTTCCCTTTTCGAAAATGGTTTAGGAGTTTTGAAGAACCATAGGGATTTATCTAGAAGTAGAAAGTAGTACAAATGGGATCACTACTAAACAAAGGCGGCGAGTGGCAGTCGATAAACCAAGTAGCTGCCTCAAAGCCACACATGGAAGATGGGCTTTATTATCCTCTTAATCTCATCTCATTACCACCCTAATCACAAACACAAACGAATAAAAAAGATTGGATGAAACGAAGTGAAAAGACGAAAGAGGGCCTCTCTCTTAGCCTTTTGATCCGTAGCCGCTATTCGCTAGGTTTTGTAATTTGAATAGATAACAAGGAAACAAGAGACAAAAATTTTGCCAGGCAGACAATAATATGATATTACAACGGAAAATGAGAGCTCATGGGCTACCTTTTGTTTCTGTCCATCACACCCAATAATAACCCTGGACCACACACACAGATTTCCCTATTTACTTTCTATTCGAATTTCAACTTTTTTATCCAACTGTTAATTTCCATTTGTTACTGTTTTTTAATTTTAGCAGTGCGTAAAAGTCATGTGGATACCCCTGAATAATGCTTGACTGCTGAAAAGCCAATCAAAAATGGACACGTGTCTCTGATCAGAGTAATGTGATCCAATTTTTCAATTATTTGGGTACGTGTCCATTTGTTATTGGCTTTCAGCAACCAAGCATTATTCCCTTTTATTAGTTAATGGTCAGTAACATTTTGGTCTGTGTCCTAAGAAAATTGACACTTTTTGTTTATCTGTTTAGTCCAGTTGTCAAGTTGTTTTTGTTTTTGTTTTTACCAACACTCAATTGACTCATCTTTTGCTTGACAATAATCTAACATATAAGCAAAAATAGGCTTATCGAAACTAGCATTTTTTTTTAATTTAAAAAAAAAAGTTAGTTGGTGGCTAAGTCACGACAGTCCATTATTTCGAAAATCGAAAAGGCATTTCATTTTATCTCTAGCCACCATCGTGTGATTCACTATTGTCAAGAATCTAAATTAGCATTAACTTGATAGTTTGACAGTTGGAAGGGCCTAAACTACAAAGGTAAAAATGTAAATTTTCCCACATAGCCATATCTATGACAAAACCGATTAATACAGTTACATGAACAACAAATAACTTCTTAAACCATTTAAATATAGATAGAGATGAATATATTTAAACAAAACAGAGATGAATAGTGACATATTGTATATGTATGACATCAATCTAACGTTCATACGAGCAAAGAGTAAGTTTATTAAAAAATAACATAACTTGATAGTTCAACTCATTGAAGGTCAATAGTGTAATAATTTAAAACTTTATAGTAGTAAGTATTTTCTTTTAAAAGACATGGCCATATTATCAAAAAAAAAAAAGACATGGCCAAAATTGTTAAATGCCCCAAAATATAGAAGTAAAAATGTAATTTTGCCAATTATATATCACAGAATTAGCATGCCTGCTGCTAGGTCAATCTTCAAATGTCTATGATGCTCATATCATAGATTTTTTTTTTACCATTCAGAGAAATTCAGAGGTTTGAAATTGTTGAAAACCGATCCCAAACAGTCGCGCTCTTTTCTCGTGCAAATTGCAAAAAAATGAAAAGTTGGGCTTTCTGAAAAAGGAAGGGAAATAACACCACATGCGTACAAATAGATAAAAATAAATAAAAGCATGGGGTAAATAATAAAATCGCTGCAAAATATCGATTTGCTGGTCAAAAAATGTCGACATCGTTTTCCTAGTCTGGATTTTCTGTTACTCGATAAATTTTTTCAAGTGTCTGGTATTTAAGTAGGAATTTCATGTGTTATAAAATAAGTGAAAGAACACGAAAAAATATATTATTTTATTCACTTGTATTATGACATGTAAAATACTGCTTGAATGCCCGATACTTAAAAAAATCTTTGTCCACTCCTCAAACCCTAAACCCTTGGTTTTGTGTAAACCGATGTTTTATCTTGATATCTGCAAACAGTTGTGCATTATAATATATGGTTATGGTATTGTTTTAATGTTTTACTTTTACCTGATCATCTAATTACCTAGGCTTTATCTAGTGTACATTAAAAGCGCACATTTAAATTATACATTTAAATAATAAACATAAATCATTTAACCTAAAAAAATCTAACAGCTCTTGTTCAGATGTGTAACTTAAATGTGCACTTAGAAAAAAATCTTCTTTTTACTCTGTTTTGGTATGTACAATTCTAAGGCCCAATCCAACGACTAAAAGAAGATTGATTAATGGCTGAGTGGATTATGGAACAAAACATGGTGGAAAGGCCCAACCAAAACTGTGTGGGCTTGAAACCCGATCATCTAACAAAATATGCTAAAACCAGTTGCAACTTGCAACCGACTCTTGGTGAAAATTTTAACAACGCTCAAGGAAAGTTATAATACAATAATCACAAGGTCATATTACTAAAACACCACTAATCATTTTCCTTGCAATACACCAGAAAATGAGTTCATCAATTCCATATTCACTCGACAAGGCAAAACAAATCCCCGACTCTTCAGAAAAATTACTCGTACAAACTATTGACTCCAAATTATAAAAAAGATCGGACTCGATGCTGCATTCAAGAAAACCCTCACCAGCACATTCGTTCAAGGCCCCTGTTTATGCAGCAACGAGCCTCTACGACACTTCCATAGTATTTCAGGGTACGAGGCAGAGATGACGACCCCTGCCAACCACACGTCATGTGCCACAACTGAACCCGCCCATCTCTTCTTATTCGGTCATAGTAGAATAAACTGACCCACCCTTGGCATCTCTGACCACAATGGACACCAGACCAGACTGAAACCAGACACACGAGATGCCCCCGACCCACTCCAACTTGACCCCAACTTGACCCCAAAGTTGACCCTCATCAGAAACTTCTGCTGCATTCAATTAAAATCCCCTGCAATTTTTGGAAACCAAAACAGTATAAATAACAGGGGGACAATTACTTCTGAACCTGTCGCGCTATTTAGGATAACCATCAATCATTACACGCCAAACCACATCAAACTCAAATGGGATTTGCATACCTTCAGCTAAAGTTGAATCCACCAGATGGAACCTGAACCTCATTCCCTCCGAAGCGGAAGTCTGGCTGGGCACCATCTCCTGCTGGTAATGTCTCTTCATCTTCCTCCAACCAATATGTCTCAAGAATTTTTACAGACTTCTCATAGATCTCAGTGTTATCGTGACTCTGTAGATTTTCAATCTTTTCTAGACCCTCAGCATCATCAACCAGATGGGCATACAAATTAACTTCTCCACTGTTACCCGCAGCTTTTTCAGCTTCCCCAACCTTCAGAATGTTCTCCAACCCTTCTAAACAGACAGTGACGATCCTTGGATCAGGGCATACAAGAAGATCACACAATGGTTTTATACAGCCTTCGCCAACCAGGTACCTGACACCCATAAAGAAAAAACAAACTTAATAAGAACCCATACAACTAGAGAACCAAGACGGCAGGAAGAAGGAAATTAAGAGATCACTCACTTGATTTGATCAGGAGTGCCACCAGAAGTAGCATTTGAGATTGCCCATGCGGCTTCTTTCTTTATGTCAAACTCAGCATGTTGGAGCAAGTTGACCAGAGGACCAATCAAACCAGCTTCAATTACAGACTGCGTCGTTTCAAAATTAATTTGTAAACATAATTTTCATGAACACAATTTTAAATGATCACTTCTATAAGACATGATAATTGAAACAATCGACCTTTGAAAACTTGCGGTATGTTATCTACTTGAAGTCCCACATAAGCTGAGATTCTATATTTAGTTAAATACTAGTATGAACTTTTCCCCCAAACTAAAACGTAAAAGGTTGATACTAGGAAAACAAGACCATCAGTCTCAATGTTAGATGGGACATGTCATGTTAAGAACTTAGGATAGTAGATACTGACGAAATTCTAGAATGTCCGCTCAGAAAAGCCCAATATTCTAACAAAGTGACCTATTGTAACAAGCATAAAGCAATACACAAGAATATTCTGAAAACATACTATAACAGAGTGTAAAGCCATCAGTAGCCAATATTAGCAATGAGGAGAATCAATACAATAATCTATTTTACAATGATTACCTGTATTTGATCCCTGTTTCCAGCTGTGATGTTTGAGATTGTCCAGCAAGCTTCTTTCTTGATGCTCTTTTTATGATTATGAGTCAGCAGGCTCAGAAGGCATGGGAGTGAACCATTGTTGATGATACACTGAAGAAAAGAATTGCTCGTCAGATTAGTAATTAGTACAAAGTTAATAGCCTAACAATCACCATGAGTCAATCACAAAGGGATTCCTTTCTCACTATAATGGTTTATACCTAAAACGAAAAATCCTTCAATTTAGTATGTTGAACATGCATAAGATGTAAAATTGTAAGTTTATTCAGAATTTCCGACTCTAGACATGTTCAACTAACATCCGATATGTGTATGACATGACCAACAGTGTTTTCCAATTAGGTTCTCTCTTTACCATAATTTCACATTACAGAAAAATGGAACCATCCATTTTTCTGACGCAAAAGAATAATTGATAGATAAATTTAACTGCGTCAGGTAATAGCCTTGACTAAAAAATCATTGCTGTATGATTCTAAAACAATTTGATAAATAACACAAGTAATCAAAATGTAAGTGAAAAACAAATTCAAGATCCTGATACCTGAGTCTGAAGATCATCTCCGGTCACAATATTACCAACAGTGCGAAGTGCAGGAATGAGAACGGAAGGAGATGGATGTCTGAAACAACAAAACAAACAATCAGTATCATGGGTAAATAAAAGATAAGTATAAGCACAGAGATCAAGAGTGTAACACTCACAAGAGGAGCTGCACAAGTCGGATGCAGACACCTGCCTCAATCACAGCTTGGATTTTGTCATTCGTACCATCCGAGAGATACGAGAGCGCCCAGCAGGCATCTGTCAAGACTTCTTCATCATTGGAATGAACTAAACGTTCAAGAGCCGGAAGTGCTGGCTTCACCTAATAATGAGACACTAAAGTTAATAAGATGCCAGAATAATAATCAAATAACTTTGTTGAATTCTAAACAGTGGAAAGTACAAGATACAAACCTGGTCAAATGGAGGCTGTGGCTTGCCCCTGCAAAAGTTAGACAGAGTCCATGTTGCATTTCTCAGCATTGAAAGCTTTGCATGCTCATTCAACTGAGCCAGCAACGGCATCAAGGCTCCATTGCTGAGGACAAGATCACGGCATCTAGGGGAATCACCAGCAACATTTCCCAATGCCCACACAGCCTACAATTTCAGAATTAATTTTCAGAAAGAGTTCAGTATAATCCACGTGGTAAACTACAATCAATACATTGACAAACAAACAGAACCAATAAGTATTAACATATACCTGCTCCCTAACATCATCACTCGGAGAAGCAAGAAGCTTTACAAAGATTGGGACTGCCCCCTGCTCAATTACCACCTTGGTGTTCTCTGAGGTTCCTGACGCTATGTTTGTAAGAGCCCAAGCAGCCTCGAACTAGAAAAAATCAAATCAATCATCAATACAACTAAACAAAAACACAGACAATCATAAACAACAATGCAACACAGAATCGAATTCGGACCTGAAGTTGTGGGAAATCCTCCCTCATGAGGAATGCGACAAAGCGGGGAACCACTCCAGATTGGATAACTTCCTCAATCGGCGGGCTTCGTTCTACAAGTTCAAAATTTGGATTATAACCAGCACTACCAAATTTTCATGTACACTAAAAACATTAAACAACACAAACACAAAGGATACAGCTCAAAGAAATCTTAATCAAGTAAATTACCAATCGAAAGAAGTTTTCGGAACTGCGTAGTAGACTCCAGCTGCAAACTGTTGTCGTCAGACCAAACTCCAGCAACCATGGCAGGTAGACTCTCCAACTGCAATCATATGCAAACCCACATGAGTACAAATAAGTAAAATTTTACCCTAACCCTATTGCCCAAAACACTAAATCAAACCCTAAACGTCTAAAATCGGATCATTTTCAAAGCCACAATTGAAGAGATCGGCGACGAAAAAGAACCCTAGCGAAATTGTTACCTTCTTCTCGAGATTTGAGGGCAGAAGAGATGGCGCGAATTGCTGGGCTTGAAGGCCTTCGCGACGCTTCTTCAGCAAGCTCTCTTCGCGCTTGCTCTTTCGGATCTCCACCATGTTGTCCTCTCTCCTGCGACGACCCTCCTCGGCGTCCACCGCCACCTTGTAGCGGTTCCGGCGGACCTCGGTCCTCGCGCTCGGCCTCAGCGACATGTCGTATGCTTTGAATGCGTCTAACAAAGATTGATCGTGCTCCCAATCGGTCGGAGACGGAGAAGGAGAGAAACAGAAAACCCTAGAAATTGGACTTCTCTGAGTGTTCGAAAGAGAGAGAGGGACTGAGGGAGAGAGAGAGAAGGGTTTCTATAGGCCCGATTCGGGGGTTTGAAATTATATTTTTCTTTTCGGGATTTTATAACCGCGGGTTACTAACTATTTATGGTTTTTCAGGTTTTTTTTTAATTATTCCAAAATAATTAAATTTATGCTAGTAAGCAATTTCACATCTCTTTTTATTATTTTCTGGCATAAAGGCAATGAAAATAATTTTTTTCACCAACTAAAAGTCAATATCACTTGCTAGAATGCACAAAATATTAATTGACTTAATTTTATTTTAATATTTTAACTATTTTGTATTTTCAAACAAATTATTTCTTGTTACAAATAATACAAGTAAGAGAGAAATACGTGAGAAAATTTCTTTATATAAGGATAGGATAACTTGGCGGTTGCACCAAAAATTCTTTATTTTACATCATTCCGAAATTTAGCTAATAAAAAATTATATACCAACCTTTACGGACAGCCGCGTAATTACTAGTATTTACATTAGCCGCATAATTATTATTAATTTAGGAGTAAAATGGGTCAATAATTAGATTCTAATTTCATATAATGTAACAAAAGAAAAATACTTTCAATAAGAAAACAAAATATAATTGAAGGTGTGGGCTGGCAGCTATAAAATGATTGATACTTTGAATTATGAATGTTAATGTTTAAGAAAGATGGTTATTATACATGCATATTTTATTCACTACATTTGAGATTTGTACATCAAATAGCAATTGGCAGAGTCATCCAATTTATCCAAAAACCACATTTTGATCTGATCACAATCAAACTGCATCTGATTGTGATGTATGATATTACATGATTGAATATTAATTGGGTTCAAATCCATTTCATTGACAAAGTGTTAGACCAATTAGAGTAGTTTTTCTTATACAAGTGATAGTGGCGCAGAAGAATCGAACTTAGAACCTTGGATGTAGAAGTAAATGACCTTAGCCAATTGATACAAAACCCATGCTAAACTATAAGAGATTTTATTCACGCCCAATTTATGTCTTTGGTACAAAACTATATTACGGCATTTTCTTTCATCAACAACTGTCCGTCCATGAAATTTAAACTCATGACAAACCGGAAACCAAGTGTTAGTGTTGTTGACCAATTGGTCATATGCAAAAGTATATTATGACGTACAATGTTCACACTTGTGTACAATTTACATTCGTTTTCACCAACATCAAATTATCTAGATTACAAATATAATTGTTTGCTAAGAGCCGTCGGATTCACAATCAACGGTGGCTGATCAATGTGACTCTCTCTAAACAAAGGGTTCTCCCTAGGAATGGTTGTGAGAGGAGGTGAACTTGGTGGGGAGGCATAGAGTATGGAGGCCTCAATCACCTCTCTCCTCACAGTTTCTTGGTGTTGGGAGATTCTTTGTGCTCTCAATGCAGTCAAGTATAACCCAGCAGCAAGGAAAACTGTTGTCAAAGCAAACACTCCAGCAGCAGACAACACACCTTCTCTGAGGACAAGGCAGCTGGGTCTTGGCCTTGACCATTTTCTCAAGTGCCCTGACTCCACACTTAGCCCAATCAATAGCATGATCTCCCCAACAGCAAAACAAACCCTAATTAACACAAAAACCCCACATAAATAGTTATAATTTGTGTGTGTTGAGAGAAGTAAATAATGGAAAATGCAAATGAAGTTACATGTGATTGTGTTCATGATTCGATGGTTTGCGTAAATTTGTGTTATTGTTAGGAATTGTAGATCAAATACAATCCGACACATCGGAGAAGCCACTACTCATAAAGTGTGGTATGTTAAGTTGCTTGACATGTTTGATCCTGTATTGGATTTGATGGTTAAATTAACAACGATATTAATAGACATATGAGAGAAGTTAATGTCCATAAAGTGATATATTAATTTGTTTGCCGCGTTTAACCTTGTATTAAACCTGATTGTTATATTGACGACAAATAATGAACATAGTAGAGAAGTCACTGACCTAAAAGCGGTCTATTAAGTTGTTTAAGAAGTTCAACTCTATATTGGATCTAGTGATTAAAGTTGACGACAATATTATTGGTGCAATTCTTCCTACAATTAAGGAAGAGCTAAATGGAAGTGGGGCAAAATTGAAATATGAAGGACTAAAGGATGAGTGGCATACCAAGTTGCAACAAAGAAAAAGGCAGCTTGCCATTTCAAGCTCTTTGCAGGACCAGAATAATGAGGCTCCCAAAAAACCAAGGCTGATGGAGGTGAGTTACTAATTGCAAACAACAAGTATCCATGTTCCACCACCATGATAACCGCCAGCCCCAGAAATGCACTGGCTGCACATAGCAGCGGCGTTTTCCCGCTGCCGCTGTATACACATTCATTTTTCCCGCCCTCCTCCCCTTCATCACTGCTCGACCATGTTACCTACAAAATCATCATCAACCACCAAAAGTTGCTGAGGTTTTTTCATAATTGACGATAATATTGTTATGTCGAAAGCATTTTTCGGCGTACCTTGGAACGGGTAGCTTCAGCAATTAGACATAGGGTGAAGCAGAAGAGACCGCAGAGAATGGTCAAGACCATGATGAAAGTGCCGATTTTGCTACCTAAACCGGTGGTTGGACGACTTGGTGAAAGGTCTGCATGCGTGACCGCCATTCTCTTTGGCATTTTGGAGGCTAGAATTATTCATGCAGGATCAAGAAGAAGAAGAGAAATAGAGGGTTTGGGTTTTAGAATTTATATAAGAGAGAGAGAGAGAGAGAGAGAGAGAGAGAGAGGGAATTGTTTGTAGAATTGCTTGGAGCAAAGGTTGCTTTAAAAGCTCAAGATTCTTGGGTTCTTGAAAGTCTTCATGAGGAAGTTATCCTGCTCATTTGTTCATATTTGCACTGATGTGGAATTGCATTTTCATTTGTTAATGTAATGGTGGTTTGGAAAGCCCGTATGTAAAAACATTGTTTAGTGCTTTTAGAAGAAGTACAGTATGTTTGAGACTCTTTCTGGAATTACTAAAAGCATTTAATGACAATCACAAGCGCTTTTGGCTACGTTTGGTTCTTACTGATATAGAAGCGTTAGGTGATTCTCTTCGTAAAAACGCAACATTTTGCTTCAAGCAAAATCGTTTATAGCACAAGTGCCTCCTACAAAAGTAGTCCCCAAATAAATTTTTACATAATAGGTGCTTCTACATAAGTACTTCCAAGATAAGTGCTTGAACTTTCAATAAAAAATTTGTTGTGCTATAACAAAATCGTTTTCAAGTAAAGCGTTTATTATTAAACGTACTTTCTACGTAAACATTCACACACAAACCGTAAATATTATTCATTTCTAACACATAACATATCATCAACCACACAATATAAATATATATAGTAACCAAAGATTGATAAAACTTTTAACATCTTCAAAGTTAATTCTAAAGATATATGCAACATGTTCAATAACTTTCAAGAATAGGGAAAAAACGAATACGAGCTTTTTATATTTCTTTTTCCCGAATGATCTTTATTTATTCTTGGCTAGTCATGTAATTTTGTTTCATTTCTTTAGACCCAGAAAAGCCATTTAAGTTTAATTAAGGGTGATATTATTCACACATCATTTTTTATTTTTTACACACTCTTCTCAATTTCTGGCCGTCGGATCAAATAAATTGAAAAAAAAATCAAAGAACATAAATTAACAGAGGGTGTGTGAAGAGTAAAAAAGCATGTGTGTAAATAGCACCGCCCTTAATTAATTGATGTCATTGTGGTCGACCAATTATATATTCTTACAGTCATTCTGTAGTGCATATATCTGCATGGAAATGGAACAATATAATCCACACCTTTTCGATTATCTCCACTAATTAAACACCGACTAACTTAATTCTATTATTATATTTGTCATAAGCATTGAAATTATTTGATTTTTAAAATATTCCTAAAAAATTTATTCGTCATAAGCATTGAAATTCTTTGATTTTTAGCCATCAAATATTGACAAAGAAAGGCATTAAAACTCCAAAGTTGGAAAGCCAAAATACAAAAGTGCAAACTAGTAAAGAACAAATTACAACAGTCAGATGAATTATCAACAAAGGAAGAATATTTGGACGTTGGTTGGCATTATGCGGTGCGTTTTATTTTAGTTTCTTTCTTTTAAACTTTTAGTTGTGAATTGACGGACCTGTGGTTTTGACTTTAAATTACACTTGCTTTTTATCTTTTCTTTTTATCGGCCACGTTGGCCTTAGATCATTTTCACTTATTAGAATAGTTTCACCTGTGTGAAAAGGACAAGGCAAAGGCAAGAAACTTGCCTTTCAAGCCCAAAAATTTCTTCCACTGATCTAAAATGAGGAGGGCAAGTGGTGGGCCATCCGAAGCCCAACCAAGCGCCTCAATAAATTTAGCTCGACCTCATGGCAATGAGAAATTTTTCTTTTTGTCTGGCGCGTGCAACACACGTGAAAAGGAGAGTGAGGCCGACAGCTTTTGCAATCATGGACCTTGTGACAGCTGCAAATGCAATAGCCCCAACGGCTATGCCACGTGGTGTATTATTGGTCGTTTGATTTCTAACGGTCAAGAGATCAAACATTGTAAATTTTTTAAATTTGAAAATTAAAATTAAAAAGAAAAAATAACTATAAGTTAGATAAATAGCAAAATTAATTAAAAAATTAGAAAAAATTGAAAACCATAATTTTTAAAAATAAAAAAAATAATTTCTCAATTTCATGTTTCATTTGACGTTCGTGTGAATAGCGTTCACAAAGATTATTTAAACAATTTTTAGAGTCGTATTTCATTTTAATATCCATTTAAGAAAATAAAAAATATATATTTGTCCTTGCCCTTACTCTTGCTCAACGGGGGGAGTTGCACAAAGGTAAGTACTATTTTATAGTGACAAGTTAATGCCCTTGCCCTTGCTCAACAGGTGGAAATGCTCTTAGAGGAGGGCAATTGCCATTCTAAAATAGTATTTGTCTTTGTGCAACTCCACCTATTGAAGGAGTGCAAGAGCAATGGCAAGGGAAAATATGTTTTTTTTTTAAAATTTTGTTTCATGCTTTGTTGACATTATCCGCCATGTGTCATTTTCAACCACGACACGTGTCATTATTCATTAATAATATCTACACAGATTTTTGATGAGATTGTAGGAAAAATAAATATTGAGTTGTGGTTTTGGGAATGAAGAATATGGTTGGGTATTTATAGAATAAAAAAATTGTTTCTTTTTAAAAAAAACAAAAATTCAACGGTCGGATTAATCTTGACTGTTCATTTTTTTTACTGTTAAATCCGATGTACCAAGTTGTGCCACATGGCACAATGGTAACAAAAATGGTGGTTGACGTCAGCTTGCCTGCTGGCATGAGAGAAGGCAAGACTTAGTAGGGCAGTTGGCAGAGCATGGTAGAGCCCACCACTTGCCCTTCAAATTGTAAGCAGCTAGAGGTGTTTTTTGGGCTTTAACGACAAAATTGTTGCCCATTTCCTTGCCTTTCAAACACGGGTGGAAGTGCTCCTAGTAAAACAAGAAAGCTTTTTCTTCTTTTGGCGATGCAAGATAAAATACAAATGAGCCATTTGATAACTATTTCGTTTTCAGTTTATTTTTTTTTCCACTTTTTTGAAAACTGAAAATTACTTTCTTGAATTTTCACTTTTTGGTATGAAAACTAAAAGTAGTTATCAAATAAGATTTCAGTTTTCAAAAGAATGAAAATTGAAAAACCAAAAACTGAAAATGGTACGATTATCAAACAACCCATTTGCTTTTATTTCAAGAAAGTTTTTGTTTTTGTATTTATTACAGTCGATGAATGTTTTTATTAACAACATCAATTTTAGTTAGTGTCAATTTATGAATATAATCGAACTGCAGATAACTATAGTCAATGAATGTTTTTTGTGTGTGGGAATACCTGATTATGACAACTTTCTCACACAAAGTGAGACCAACTTGGTGTCAGGTAAAATAAAAATTCAGGTGGTCTCGAACTTTTGAGAGAGGTGCCCTCAGATAACGTGATTAGACAATCTACACAAGTTTTTCTCATCTCTTAAGCTTAGTTCCACAATGCACATTGATTTGGCTCACCAAAACAAAAATACAAAGTTGCTCCAAAAGAATGAACATTGAAACAAGAAAAGAAGGTTGAGGAAAGTATAATGCTATTCCTTTGTCGCACATCTACAAGTACCCTTACTGTTGTATCTCCATTCAACACATCAAACCTCTCACTACTGGACACTCAGGCAGCAAGGCCCCGAACAATGCCGTCGCTTTTTACTAAATTCGACTACATCTCTTGGCCTTCTTTCCTTGAGCTTCCCTAGAGTAACGGATTCGTGAGAATTTCCAATCGTAAAACGAGCGATTCCATCACCGTGATCTTCCACATCCGGCAGAATCAGTGAATCAGATGGACAGTTGTACGCAATGTCGATTGCATTATGTGTTGTCCTAGGAAGGTCTTTAACGCGTGACAACACCATTGCAATTTGCTCGCAGGCAGCGTCAAGGCGCTCCTCTGTTTCAACTGACTCCGTAATAAGTGTTGAAGCCATGGACTCTAATAACTGAATCTTCTCAGAATTGTCTGTAATGGTAGCAGTCTCAAAGGTGTTGGTGGAAGATGAACTGACAGAACACCAACGGGTGGGTAGATATTGGTCCGGAATATGAAAACAATTATTAGTTGACAAGACGCGAAGAACATGCCTGCAAAGGATGCCTGAGAACTCGAACTGATAGCAGGTACAGCTAATGTGCTCTTGACAAGGAATCCAAACCACTTTGCAGCCTCCATCTGCCTCAGTATGGTGTCTGACCTGGAAACAACCTTCATCTATCACAAGAGATGCATATTGTGGAGCCGATACAAGTTCCTCTTGAAGTTTTCCGAATGCATAAGGAGTAAGAACAGAGGCAGCATGTGATTCAATTGGTGAACCTGTCTTAAGGCAAACTCTCTGCAGTTTCCTTTCCATCTTTTGCTTCGACCCAACTCGAACATTATAATCAACGATATCAGCTGCCTGTAAAAGGGTTTAGCATGGTAAGCATTTCTATTATAAGAAAAGGCCGGACAAGAAAAACATAAAAGAAAAGTTTACGGACTTGCTCTACAAAACGGTCTAGTTGAGACTCTGCACTCAAAAAGCGTTGGATAAAAGCATTAATCGACTCTGACTGACTTGTACTCATGATTCCTGCAAAAAAGTAATTCCTCAAATATGCTAGAGCCCAAAAATTCCGCAGTGCATATAAGCTGATTACATGCTTATTTGCCTGCAGTCCATATTCATCAACCATTTCCCTCCATCTTTCTTCAAAATCTTCCACCAAGTCCAGATTAAACAGCTGTTGAAACTCAGCTTTCCAATCATCATAACGAGGTCCAAGAAGTACAGAAAACCAATCTGAGAACTTTGCGACGATGTGCCATATGCAGAAGGCATGCTTCGACTGAGGCATTTCGATAGCAATAGCCTCTTTCAGCCACATGTTATGGTCAGTTAACATTGTCTGTGGAGCCCTTCCTTTCATGAAGCCCAAAAATGTCTGTTTAAATGTCACAGGTATTAGGAACAAATAGAAACCGTAAACAAAACAAATGCAGTAAGAAAAGAGTACAAACTCAGTAACAAATTAGGTTGTGAGCCTAAGATTGTCGAGGTTCATTTGTGCCGGAAAGAATAATGAATATGCCAATAAGCTTCTTACCTTCAATGCCCAGGAAAAGGACTGCATATTTTCATCCCGCAGAAGCGCACACCCAAAGAAACAAGTCATTCCATGATTATCCACTCCAAGCCAAATGCCTAACAGCATATCATAGGCATCCAAGCGATGAGTTGTGTCAAAAACCACTGCGTCTCCAAATGCCTCGTATAATTGAATAGATGAAGAATAAGACCATGCAATATGTTCCAGTCTGTTGTGACCATCTATTTTAAATTCATACTTGAAATTAGGGTTTTCATCTTTCATCATTTTGCACATTGCTATAAGATCAATTGCATCATTATCTCTATTAACATTTCTAAAAGACTGTAGTAGGTTTCTCACGTCTATCTCAGTAAATGGCAAGCAGCCTAGCTTAACGCCTTTCTCTAGCTCCATCAATCTTAACATTTGCCGCACTGACATCCCAGCTTTTGCAAACATGCAAATCCGGCTCTTGTCATCAGTAGACATGGAACAGTAGGCAGGAAGGAGACGCACTTCATTGGATTTCAATAGTTCATGGTTATGGATGTTGCTAAAGCCGGTAACACGCCATTCAGGGACATCAAAGTCTGCCCGCTTCACAATCCGCATGTATGCTTGACAACCACAGCGTGATGATTTACGATTTCTTTGCATCTTTCCATCTTCAGATGGCTTCATCTGTGGATATCCACCACGATGACAAGTGAAATCCCTCCTTGTCACTCCCCGACCAACACCATCCTTGCCTCGAGTACGATGACGCCTAATTGAAAAGCCACACTGTTTTGCAAAACTGCAATAAAATTCATAAGCAGCTTCTTGGGAAACAAATCTTTGTCCGACAAAGGGAACAAGATTTACAGAAGTCTGTCGTGACAAAATTGTGTCTTCAGCTGTTTCCTCTATTGTGCCAATATCATCCCGGGATAAATCTTCCATCCCTAAACTTGTTCCTTCTGACATTTCTTTACTCAACAGATGAATGAAACTGCAGTTAAAAACCTGCAAGAAAAACTTCAAATGCTTAACAGAATGAATAGATGTAATCCAAAAATAGCGCGATCACAAAACCGAAGTCATGCTACCCTAAAGCCTTCAACTCCCAAGGATGTAGGTGATCACATTTTGGCAGAGACAAACAGATATAAAGCACTGTCAAAAGAGAATGATACTTAAACGGCTTCCATAAACCAACTTAACCATATACAAAACCGCACACAATCACATAATTGGTTTGCTATTAGCCTATTACTCAATCAACTTTTCTTTCTTCGTATCTGAATCTTTTCGCCAATCTTATAGGTGACTAGACAGGCAAGAACCACAGGCTCAAAAGTTTCATATTTTCGTGATTCTATCGGTTAAACCGCTATAATCTATCTACATGAGTTTCAATCTACAAGATGAATACGGCATAGCAAATGAAAAGGGATAAAAGTAAAACTTCCAACAAAAAATTATCACTCACCATAAACATAAACAACCTTATGCTCAACAAAATCAAATTAAGAACCCAAAGCCAAAGTAGCATGATCTTGATTCATTACATTCAATTAGAATCTAATTTGATGATTACCAAATGCAAACACGGGTTTAGCCAAGTTAGCTAGAGTAGTGTGCTCCGCTCTCTGCAGCCAAGTTTGAATCCCCCTCCCCGTAGTTTAGATGAATTTAGTGCAGATTATCGCCTGTATATCAAAATTGATGATTATTAAATGAACTTACTTGGAGCTATGATCTCCAACTCATTTGTGATTCTTCAAACTCCCAAGAATCTCAAATGGGTCTCTTCAAAATAATTTCATCCCACAAATACAATCTGCTCATCTTCCACCTCACCAACACCCAAATCATATCTCCAATCCACCTGAATCCAACAGAAAAAAAAAAACATAAATTATGTTTTTCCCGTAAAAAATAAAGCCACCAAATTACAAAACAATCAATCAAATTTATGAACTTGAGATGCATTTCTATACGAAATAGCTTACTTCATCAATCAAAAGTATAATTTAATTTAATTAAATTTGGAAAAATTACATAAATAAATACCTGAAATGTGTATCTAACGGTCAATAACTAACTGAAAATTAAAGAGGGAGAGTGAAAACTGAAAAGAAAGAAAGTGGCGGGGAGGCAAGGGAGGGGAGAATAGAGCGCATCCAAGGGAGAACGATAACCAATTAGGCGGAAACAAGCTATCGTGCGCTGTGTGGATGCACGAGGTTATCGAGCGCACACGGAGGTTCTCTGCCGTTAGATTGGGGGCGCGATTGAATGGGCTTGTCGTAGGCCCATGACTTGCGCGGGTTTTGTGAGCTTTCGTGCACGGGGGGTCACGGAATCAACAGCTGGTACGAGATGTGCGTGTTAAAGTGTGCGCTCTATTGTAGGAGGCGTATGTTAGATCAAACCCTAGATGCTGGTAATCTCTTATGGGCCTCATTGAAGGCCTGGCATGTTTAAATTGTGATAACCCAAGGCTGGCCCAGTAATAAAAATTTGGGTTGGGTTCAGGTTATAGAATCCAACCCGTCCGTCCCTTACATAAGTTGGCGGCAAATCTACCAAGAAAAGCGACCGAACCAGACCAACTGGTCAGGTTTGGTCTAATTATTCTCTTTCAAGTTTTGAATTTCAGCGGTAATATCAAATTGAGCTAGTAAAACCGGTCCAAGATTTAGCTTCATAACTTCTAATTCATGGTTTGGCTGAACCAAACGGATCAAAATTTTCATACAAAACATAAACAAGCGGTTACCGATGTTGTTACTGATTAGCTACCATCACTAATTAGCGGGTGTAGAGTTTTATACTAATGGTCTTAATGTAATTAGTAGTGGAACCATTCATCATAAGTTGTATTCATTTCGATTAGGTTTTTGAAGTGGGACTTTACATTCTTCAACATGTGAGCTCTTTTGAGATCACTATTTAGTGTATCACATGTGTACCCAATCCACATTGGTAAACCCTATTTGATTTGATTTTAGTTTCGTAAATTTGATTCAAGTTTTTCAATTTGTGGTCCCAACTTGTGACTCCAAGGTTTTCAATTCGTGATCCCAATTTAGGTTCAATAAGTCGACGATTAACCCACTCTAATACCAGGTCAAAGTTTCAGAGTCAGCCCAATGACCCACAACTTAACCACATGCACATATTAGTAGGTGTAAAGTTTTATACAAAATGTTTTGGTGCAATTAGTAATGGAACTATTTCAACTATATTTAATTCATTTAGGTTTTTTATGTAGGACGTTGTATTCTTCAATGACATGGCGGGTCACCCTGACCTATGGTACAAAAACATACAAAGGCTTACATACACATATTAGAACTATCTTATAATACTATTTCGAAAATTCTAGTATGTTTAGGGATATTTTCTACTTCGGAGTTTTTAATAGTTAAATCTATATCATTATATCTCTAACTAAAAAATTAACGTTAAAAAATTCTCAAAATACAAGATAACTTGAAACATACTAGAAAATTTCGTACTATTTTTGTTTGTCATGCGCAATAATATCAAAATATTAGGTTTCCGTCGCACCATGTCTTTTCTGAAATGAACAGGGTATTGTGTTATTCTGTTCGCATAGTTAACTTGCTTAATTGGTCGAAACATCCATCACCTTGCCACTACTGTTGGTGATTAGAAAGTACTGCAACCTATAGTTTCCACAAAACTAGAAACTTGAAGAGAAGCCCCCGAGAACCAAATTTAGCAAATTAAATATAAAAGGAATCAAAGCTGACGAGAAGAAAACAATGTCAGTGGGATTCATATGATTGAACTTTGTCAAAAATACCATATAACAAACAAATGACTACCTAGGCCGGCCTAGCGTCGCTACCTCACCAATCGTGGAGGAGACGAGGTCAATTTGGTGGACCATATCTTCGAGGCTTGAGTTCTATACACATGGAAATATTTGGATGTTACATGCCAAATATTTATAATGATGCATTATTCATGTTGATTTGGCCTCCAATCAGTGAGAAGTTTCAATGGTGATATTCGTGACAACGTGGCATGTTGAGTGACACAAAATGAATAAAAATTTGTCACACATGACACGTTTTAACGCGGTATATGTATATGATGTATGTTGTTTACTGAGGTTTCTCTCTTAAGCAGTCGAGAGACTTTTATGCACTTTTATAGATTCATTGTGAACTCTTAGACCAATAATATAGTATTGCAAAGAGAAAGCTAAAATATCTGACATTGTGTTATTGCTTTGAAATGTCACGTTGACGTCTTGAGAGATGTATGAAAGTTTTTCCCCAATTAGTCGGCAAACGCAAAATCTAAGAGAAAAATCACATAAGAATCTCACGCGGAAATGACAAAAGGCTATACCTAGCTAGTTGCACCTTGCATATATTTTAAATCAAAAAGTAACTACACATTATGTTGTCCGATATAGTTTCAGACTACTAATACAATGTCACATGAGAATGCTACAACACTTGACATTGTGCAATTAACTTAAGACGCCATTGCAATATCCCAAAAAGTATAAATAAGCGTTTTTCCAATTAGTAATCTGCAAACACAAAATCTAAGAGAAAATCACAAAAGAGTCTCTCAATTAACGGTAAAGAACAAAAGACCATACCTAGGTAGTTAGTTGCAACTTGCATATATGTTGAAACAATAAAGTAATTACTTAGTAAGTTGGTACGATGAATGAAAAATAGCCAATATACACACCTCGTATCTACAATGGTTTATGATGCATGCTTACCTAAAAATAAAAAAGTAGACTTCTTCTGTGCTATCAAAATCAATGGTTTGTGTGGAAAAAAAAAAGTAGACTACCTTATTTTACCTAAAAATAAAAAAGTAGGGTGTACTGTCAAATCAAAATAAAATGTAAATAGCCGATAAGGTAATTTCTGCTTGAATCAATGGAACTGCTCATTGCTGTGCATGGAAACACAAACATATAGCCTCAGCCCTCCGGCCCCTACCTGCAGGAGGAGGATGCATCAACAACATATAGCCATTACCCTTTTAGTGTTTTGTCGTCTTTTGGCAATTGCTTTCAACCCTTTTATCGATGTCATGGACTATTATAAAAAAAATAAAAAAAAACGAGATAGGCTTGTCCTACAAGCTATTTGATTGATCAAATACTGTACCATGCACACCAATAGCTTGATGTATATCATGATCTTATTAGTTTATTTTCTCTCATTTTTTCGGGTCGAACAATGATCTTGTTTTTAATTATGGGTTCGTTTAAAAGTGTTTTTAAAATGACTGAGAGCGTTTTTAGAGAAAATATTTTTAGATTCTAAACTTGCAAGAATCACTTCGAGTGTTTTTTCAAGATTTACTTGCATTTTTACTAAGGATTAGTTTCAAAAATATTTTCACCAAAAACGCTTTCAATCATTTTAAAGCATCCAAATGTGCCCTATAACTAGTTTATAATTACGTTTCCACATATACATGTATATTTAGATCAAACCAAATATATGTGCGTATCATTAAACTTAATTGAGCATGCTTTGTGTTATAGATTTCTCTTAAAATCATCTAGTTTGAAAATCTTTCAATTAGCATAATACCGTAGCAAATCGATATTATTAACAATATGAACTATGTATGGATAGTAATACCTTAATTATAGCAATATGGGACTGTTTGTCAAAATTATATCGATATAATGTGACTATTTGTAGGGATTATATATTTTCAGAGTATTGCTACGATATTAATGTTATGTGAGAGCTAGCATTTCTCAAATCTTTGAACTTGGCCACAAATATGCAGCATATATACATCCCACCCCCTCCACAAACATGCATCTATATCGATCGAGGTGAAATGTATTTATATTGTGGAAGACAATAACCCCCATGTTTAACGGGGAGCAATGAATGAAGGCATAGTATTGGCTGACCTTGAATCACTTCTTGTGGCCGAGTTTATTCTCCATTTGATGTTACATTTTACAAATTTATAGGTTCAACATAAATCTCATCTCACATATATTTTCTAACAAAGAGAAAAATGATATTATTTGGTGGTATCATTATTTCAATATTTCATCAATTATCCATCCATGCTACAATGTCGGCAGTACGTACAACTAGCTAGTAGCTATCGTACTATTTCTTATATGAGTACCATAAGAAAGAAGAAAAAAATGAAAAGAAGCGGGAGGATATATACACACATACAAAGATTTTGCAAGTAAAGATATGAGTAACATATACGAACCTTTCTTAATTAGCAGAGTGAGGGATTCCGCTCAACTGTAATATAATGTCCAAAATATTTCGATAAGTTGTCAGTATAACTATCGATAGAGACATCAATAATTTCGCTCCATAAAAAGTAGAGCGAGACCTCCATTGCAAAGGGGCTTCTATATATATATATATATATATATATATATATATATATATTTATTTATTGTACTTTTGTGCGATAATTGAGTCGGCCTTCTAGAATTAGGCTTTACTACTATATATATCTGGTAGCTTCCCTCGGAGAGATTTTTCTAAGAATTCAGTTTTCAAAGAGTATTTCACATGTTATGATATAAGTAAAAAAAATAATATATTTTTTTGTAACTCTTCACTTTTATCATAACATGTGAAGTACCCGGTTAAAAACTGAGTACTTTGAAAAATTTCTCTACCCCTGAACATATTCTTGTTTTGTTTTGTTTCACTTTCCATGTCACCCATGCCGGTATGCAATCTAGTATGCCATTAATGATATTTTTTAGCTCTTATATTTTGTGGCTTCACAATCCGAATTGTCTTTTGCTTTCTGTTTTTTTTCTTTAAAAAAAATGATATATTGTTGTTATTAATAATTTGTCTATTGTTTAGGTCTCATTAATTAATCACTCGTTCGAGAATTAAGTCAAACTAAAATTATATACGTTTAGGTCAAGAATGTCTTTTGACTTTGTAGGTTAAGGACATCTTATATTTGAGTGTGATTCAACAATTGAAATTGTTCTTTTTTTAGATTCTTTTTAAAATATTATCTATTCCAAAACCGGTTGAATTAATTATTGTTTAGTTGTTCGAATGCTTGCATTTTCATTTGAACTTTTATTGAACGAACTGTGTTTTTTTTTTCTTTCCATGTTTTAGATGACCAAACAATATATTTGAATTTGGATTATTTTTACAAAAATGACCCTTAATTGAGGACCTACAATATAAATTTTTTGGGTCGTTAAAATGCATTATAGGGTAGCTACTAGCTAGGAAGGACGTTCTTAACTTGATAAAATTAACATAGGAAGACTATAAATGTGACAAATAATAGTGAACGCAGTACCAGGGGAGGCCAGAGAAGACCAGAGATCGTGTGGATAGGTGTTTTGCCATGATAGGCCCATGCAATAGTGCATTAGTACTAGATTTCTGTAGCTTTGCATATGTTTGCTTGGCTGTTTCTAAGGGTAATTAATGTATATAAGTTTCATTAGTTTTCATATTCTTCATCAGAAAATGAAGCTATTCGGGTTTTCGGTGACGGATGACAGTGACCAAGTCGCCATGATCATCGAGAGCAAGAAGTTTGAGTGTCACTACTGTGGCCGGAAGTTTGAAAGCTCTCAAGCATTGGGCGGACATCAAAACGCACACAAAAGAGAAAGGCAGCTTGAAAGGATGGCCATCTTCGAACATGTCCAACATCATCGTCAACCTCCTCCTCATCATGATCATCACGACGATCAACATCAACGGTTAGCAACAGGTGCACCGATATTCGTTGGTTATAGCGGGTCCACAAGCAATATCAATGGTGGTTCTGATCATGGTCATGCTGGTGCAGCTCGGGTCCCGTCTGTGGTAGCCCCCAGAAACCCTCATGGCTTGCACTTTAAACAGATCAAACAGGTTGTTCCCGACGTAGATGAAGGAAATGATGTTGATCTGCGTTTGAGACTTTGAATCTTGAAAGTCAATAAACTGTTTAATTAGAAATCTTTTTCTGTTATTTTGTGTTTGGTTGAAAACTTGCGTGTTTAATTATATGGACCCTATGCCATCTATGTAACAAAAACCCTATCTCTAAAGAACCCTAAAAAGTTGCATGTTAGAGCTCATAAATGAACAAGCATTGTTTTACAATGTATCAAACGATGCATATGCTATGCAATATATCATTTCGATGTCTTTATATCATTGTTTTACTTAAGAAATCATCAAGTCTAGCTAGCCATGTGAAATTTTATTTTCCTAACCAAGCACTTGTCTCTGCTACCCACTCCGAGAGTGAATCGTCGCTCATTTCAGTTGAAGGTGCGCAAAACCAAGACTTTGGTTTCAGCGCGGAGCTTTGCCCCGCCTCCTTGTTTGGTTCTGGATTCATGTCTTGATTTGTTGGTGTTGCAACTATGTTCTTGCTGTTCCTCGGGTGGTGGATATAGTTGTGAGATTTGGCTACTCCAATTGGTTTATAGGTTGGTTGGTGGTAATTTTTGATAAACTTTATAGGCCCATGCATGGTCCACCACCAATATCACCGATATTGTCCCAACTTAACCACCTATTGCTAAGTGTTGAGTTTTATCACAAAAGACCCCGGTAATATTAGGGTTGGAATATTCCATATATAAGTTATATTATATTTTGTCATATGTCTGATGTGAGACTCTATTCTCCAACACGCCCCCTCACGAGTGACCCCACACAGGGTCGCAAGGGAAACCAATTTTCACATTGGAAACTGGTCAAGTCATTATACCGAAGCTAACACCAATCTTTTCAAGAGCCCAGTCGGTCGGTATGTATTTAGTCTCTGGAGCCAACACCAATCTTTTCGAATGCCCAGTCATTCAGTAGCCTTAAGTTGGAGCTAACGCATCTTTTCGAAAGCCCAACTTCACGAAACATGTTCGAGCCCAATAAATCGGGCCCATGACGTGTCGAGAGAATAGCCTGCTCTGATACTATGATAAACTTTATAGGCCCAAACATGGTCCACCACCAATGTCACCGATATTGTCCCAACTTAACTACCTATTGCTAGGTGTTGGGTTTTATCACAAAAGGCCTCGGTAATATTAGGGGTGAAATATCCCATATATAAGTTATATTATATTTTGTCATATACCCGATGTAAGACTCTATTCTCCAACAATTTTGAGTTTTGGTGTTGCTATTTGTGGTTTAGCTTTGTTTATTTTTTGAGGCTTTTGAGGTCTGTATATGGTACGCTAGGGAGCAATTGCTATTTTGTGGTGCGAAATTGGCGATGTGGGTAGTTGGTCGCCTCTAGTTTCTGAGTGGCAGCAATAGGTCATCCCTAACCTAGGATTCTAGGGTTTTCTCTACTAGCCACTTTTGGGCCTCTATTGGTTGGGCCACTTAGGAGGATATTTATCTTTGATTTGAAACCCCTTAATCCATTTATTTTATTTACCGTTTTATAGATACTGCAAAAAGAAACCATTACTCATGCTTTGTTTGCATAAGTGGCATTCTTTCTATATGCTAGTCCTTCCTAGGGTTCGATGTAAGTTGTTCTATGTCTGTTTGGACTGTGTTTAATGAAGTACTCTACCATCGAAAAAAAAAAGTTTCACCGCCCAAAATCAGAGACTTAAAACTTAAAGTCTATTTTTGAGATTTAAAACCTAGAATTTAAACTCTAAATGGTCATACATTAATCAACAATCTAAATGAGATGAATAGAGCCGAAGCAAAGTTAGCAAAAATGAGATTTTTCCAACGTCTAGTCTCATTGTATATAACATCGTTAATAACTCAATAATGCGAATTATGGGGGTCAAATTGTGCTAACATGCCTCCATGCTATGATTATCTCTAGAGTTCCTTGAGGGGCAGTGGAAATTTATCTGTTATAAAGGACATTCAACGCCAATTTATGTGTTTTTCCTCTATCCATTCGAACTGGGTTCCAACTTCTTCCAAGGTGTTTGGGCCGCTCCAAATTCTGTCAAGATCAAACACTCCCGAGACCAATACGATCGGGGTTACTAGTCTGGGTCTCGTTCAGTATGAACTTTGTTGGACCAATGCTTGTTGGTCCATCTTGTTGGACCAATGCTTGTTGGTCCATCTTTTTGGAACCAACGCTTATTGGTCCATCTCTCGACCAGATTGGTCCGTCTCTCGACCAGATTGGTCCGTCTCTCGACCAGATTGGTCCATCTCTCGACCAGATTGGTCCATCTCTCGACCAAAGTTGGTCCATCTCTCGATGTGTTTAGTATTCTTTTTAAAGAGAAATGATAGTGATTTTATTCAAACTTAAAAAGTTATACAATCATCTAAGAGGGCATCATGCATGGATAATATCCGGATCCTCAAACCATTGATCAATCGAATCAATACAAAGCAAACTTAGCTAATCTGGTGGAGCTTACCAAATTGACCAAACATCTACATGTGAAACTTGGGCACCATGCATCAAGAGAACGAAGCCTCATTTTGAAATCCACATTTTTAGTGTGCATTTAGTATTAGGGTTTTATTGAAATATTACTGATGAAAATGATTTTTTAAATTTTATTTTATCAAAATACAGCTTTTTTCGCTTTTGTAAATTATACATACTTTAAACATTTTTTGGATTTAGATCCACTCTCAACATAATGAATTTGTAGAAAAACCCCACAATATTTTTTGGTCCATTAATTAATTTGATTAGGCCCTAATAATTTATTTCATATTTTTTATGCTCAATTTGCCCATTGAACTAAATGATAAAATAAATTTGATATTCCTAATTTAATGCATCATTCACTTTTAATTTGATATTTGAAATTTGAAATGTTGTTTTGTTGGATGCCATAATGTATCTGCATCAAATAAAGATAGAAACAAATATAAACAAACTCATATCAAAACACGATAAAAATTATGAAGAATAAAACCTAACCAATAGTAAAATGAAGGAAATTTCAGACTTTAGAATATTATTTTATTCCCAGGTGCAAAATGACGATTTTGCCCTTGGTTGACTTTCGGCTGACTTTTTACGTTGCAACTCCGCACGACGCTCCACTTGTAATTTTCTTGTCGTGCTCGGTCGCTACGAACTTGTAGGCTGAAGGGACGTCATTCGGAATTCGAATGAGCGTTCTACGGACGTTAAATCTTTTAATGCCCGTTAATTGGTTTTGTGTTTTAACTTGGGCCTTGGGCCTTGAACCCAGAACTCCGTGAGCCCAGCCCACTATCTAAATCTCTACTCTTCCTTTGTCACTCTCTTCAACCCCTTCACCTTCCCCGCAACCCAAACCACACCCAACTAGTTTAGCACCCCGAGCCACCACCACCACCCCCTCGATGCTACCCCAACACCTCACACCGCGGACTTCATCACCATCATCATCTTCATCCTCGAGCAAAACCCGAGAGCCTCGTGAGCCCAGAAACCCGAGAAAACATCGGAACTCAAAACCCGAGAATTTTTCCTGGGCTGTAGCTTTCACTCTACTAACCACGGCCATGCAGCTCGATCACACTCCAAAACACCACAAAATCATCTGAGCCTCAATACAAACTCCAAGGCTCGCATGTGGGAAGTTTCCAGATCTGAGTTGAATTTGGCGAGACTTCTCTTCGAAATTCTACCATCTCCGGCCATATTTGGGCCTCCAAATGGGTAAATTTGTAATCCACTCACTCCCACTTTATTTTTGGCTTTTTGAATCGTGAAATTTGGTCGAAGCCTGCTTTTACATCGACCAGAGCAATTCCTACTAAAATCCTTGTATTCCAAGGAACTCCAAGCCTAGACGGCGCGGAATGTGCAGGTCACCAACCCAAGCCGACACAAACAATCCCAAGATGACGCTTTCATCAACCCGGGCCCAAACCTGCCTGGGACCGGAATATTCCTGTGTATATTCCGTCTGCTAACTTAATCAGTGGGCACTAAATATTCTAACGTCGTTAGAATATTCCGTTAACTCTCGAAGGCACAGAACTGCCACACATCGGCGCCGTGTGGACTCACCGCGCGTGGCGGCATGGTGAGGGCTGCATCTCACACCCGCGTGGCGACGAGTGAGGCCAAACGGCAAACAAGTGGTGGCGGCGCGGCGCGGCGCGCACGGCGGCGGCTTTGGGGTTTCACCCCTAACTCCGCGGATTCGAACCGTTTCGTAATTTTGTGCACGTTACTAATTTGTGGTTTTAAAAATAGGCCTGGCGACTCGTGACCCTATAGCGTATTCTGGATTACTGCTTCGGTATTTGTGAGTGGGCCATTTCCTCATTATTTAAATGTGTTTTAAAATTGGGAATTTATATTTGTAATTATGCCTACTTTATTACTTGGTTTTAAATGGTGTTAGATGGTTAGTTATTCTATTTTTGGTAGACTTGTGACTTAGTGGTATATACTGCCAATAGCACGACTCGACATTTCGTTAGCCATGGAACGCGGGCTTGGCCTATGACATTTGGGAAATCACCGTTAATTGGTGATTTCCGTATTATTTTACACGCGTATTACTAATTTCTCGAACCAACCCTATTTTAGGGTTTTTAGGAAATTACTTGATATTGTGCTTATTTGTGATTATGGGTTTTATACGATTCGACGGCTCGGGCCGTATTCTGTGTGAACCTTGGAAATGGTAATTTTCATCAGATTGGGTTCACCTAGTTTGCCATTGTTGGTATTTCTATACCTTATGTACCCATGTGGCGTATTCCTGTATTTCCTCACGTATCAGAAGTTATACGATTGGTATTCCGTACCTGCACTCGAGAATACTTTTATATATTGATTGTTTAAAGGTTATCCCAAAAGGGAAATTCACCTCACCGGGTTTTATTTAAAATACTCCGTGGCATGCTTTTGCACGCCCAACTTGGGAGGCTTACACCCGTGGGTTTATTTGCACTGTCCGGCCAGACCACTTTCTTCACGTGATTGTTCTCACACGCACCGATACGCTCACTATGGATCCATAGTAGGTGCCACTGCTCTAGGTCGCATGGGCACTCGAACTTCGTTGTGATGCGCTGCAGGCCAAATTTTCCACGTGATCGTAGTACATGTTATTTCATTATCTATACACCCAACCCGTTCATGACAATATATCCGTATGAACTGTGTATGCCCCGCCTAAACGAGCATTTATCTTATAGTTGGATTGTGTTATTCCGATTTTCACCGATGCCACATATACTTCATTTGATATTACGTTTTCCGTATAACTTATTTTACGGACCCTTTTGATAAATTGTTTTATGCCGAACTATGGCTTTCTCATCTGGCTTCTGGGACTGGGTAGCTATACTTCTCGTATCTACCTGTTTTTCTACCTACTATATTAGCACGTTTCCGTAACGGTTTTTCTCAAATCATGCCTTGATTTACCAAGAGAGGTTAGTATTTTCAAAAGGAAAGGTTTTCAAAATAACTATCTATGGCCCACTCACCCTTCTCGTTGCGCCCTCCAGTTTAGTGGCCTGAGTCAGTTTACTGCTTCTAGACCCTGCAGGGTATGAAGATGTTTAGAATTCCCTTTATTTGTAAATTTTGTAAGATTTCTGCATTCGGCATTTCCATAACCGGTTTTCGTTTATTTATTAATTCTTTGCTCATGGCAAATTTTGTATGTCTTACTCATTAACTCATTCAATTTATTCCTTATTTCTTCATTTTTGGCTTTCGTCACCCTACGTGGTGCCTGGCCACATCCGACATTTGGTGTCCACGTGGCACATCCGGGTCGGATGGCCAAATAGGTAGTGAGTAATTAGGAAGAAAATAAAAAGGAACAAATTGATATGACCTCATTATATACATGTATCTATTGTAGAAACAACACCCCAATAATTACATATCTATTACAAAGGTAGAATACAAATGTGATCGATATTATGAAAATAATTACCCATTGCAAAGAAACATTACAATCAACACTACGAGCATTATGTTTATAAAAAGATAAAATAAGGCATAATTCAATTGTCTTCCTGAAAAGGTAGACTACTCTCAACATGTGGTTGATATCCAAAATCAATGACTTCGAGAACCTCATTGAAAAAAATTCTAGCATGTACATAAAATAAAAAAATCTTACATACAAATAAGAGTTTTCATTAAACGATTTGGGAAACAAAATATTGAAGTAAAAATTGGGACAAGATTATTTTGGGCTTTATCAACTATTATACCATGGTTTATCAGAATGGGAGACAATGAGAAAAAAGATGTGAATCCGGATGAACATGGGCTTCATGATGAACATATTGGTATATCATGTTCAATTACGATACAACAAAATATTAGGGGTGATACAATCTACTTCCATAAGTCACTTTAAGTAATAGCAAAAGTAAGGTGTTCTTCACTATTTGTGTTTCTGTTAGCCAAATCTTCAGTTCAATGGCAAAATAGGCATACAAAAAATGAAAAAAATTACCCATAAATATTTGACAATAATAAAGAAATTTTGGTTAGGTGTAAGATGGTCAATGTGTTTAAATCAAAATTTTCAAATAATTGAGTTATTCCAAAGGTGTGCTTATGATAAGGTGTAAATCAACTTTCCTACTAATTTTGGCAACCGTACCGGCACTCCAAAAATCTCATTTTGCACTCGCCACAAGTGTATTTTTTTTCTAAATATAGTAAATTTAGAGTATAAAAATAAAAATTTTTAAAGTGCTAATTGTTGTAAATAATATTGACATATGATAATCCATTGTGTAAATCTTAGGTAGATATGGATCGATATTCTCATCATCTGTGTCATTGTTCTATTATGATTGTACTTTATTTCACTATAAATAAAGGCACAAGGTACGAGAAATATGTACTACAATTCCTCAAGCCCTTTCCTTCTTTTTTTGGTCAGCACTATCTCAAGAAATAGGCCACAACACGCTATCAACAAGCTCTTTCGATGTGCTGTTATGAACATGTACCAGAGTTTTGGCCATCTTCAATCATGGTGAGTATTATTATCAATATTTCTTACTTGATTTACTTTTAATTTTATTGAATTAATATATTTGCTATTGATTCAATTTCCTTACATTTTATGTTGAACGAGATTCAACGCATTGGAAGATGGAAACTGTCAAGGTGATTCTCTACAAACTCGCTCACACATTCATCTCGCAATCCAAGTACTTCTAAACACTCTGCCTCACAAGTGTCGATAATTTTTCACCTTGATTGCATGAAACATTCACTATGATGCATGAACCCAAATTACGTTTAAAAGAATTATAATTAATCTTATGTTGTCTATTGTTCACAATTATTATTATCGTTATATTATAATCTGTGGATTTAATATGTGTGAAAAAGAGAAGAAAAAGAAAAGAAAAAAAACCTAACCACTGAGCTCCTTCTTTATTTATGGCAGCCATGGAGCCACGTAGCTCCTGCACTCCAAAACCTTTGGACGAAATGACTACGTTTTCTGTGCTGTCCCTAATCCTCTAGCATGGCCCGCTTGAACCTTGAAACTCCTGCCATCCATTTCACTGGGATTTCGAAATCCTGTAATCCCGACGACCCTAGTCCCCCCATCGGAATCCACCATCTCCTCGACTTACATGGATGAGATTTCCGTCGCGCAAATCTCACTCCGACCTCGAATCCACAATGATCTTGCCTTAGACACCCCGACGCCTGAGAACCACCTTCTCCGTCAAAACCAAGGCTCATTGCCCTTTGGATCGAGACCATGCCACTAGCACGCCGCCGCTCCTTTTTTTGGCAAACCCCGCACTCCAATACCTTGGGCTTGCACTAGTCCACCCCGAGACCTTCCTTGGCCTTCCTTGTAGCTCGGCCCACATCTTAAAACCCCGCCCGTTGGGCCGCTCTCTTTGTTTTCTGCACCCGCGTCTCCAAATCGTGGGCCTCACGGGCCTGGTTCACTTTAGCCTTTTGGTGTACCCTTTTGGCTTAGCCTCGCAACCCGCACCCATTGCAACTTCCGGGCCTTAAAAATTTTTTCTTTCTTTTGGCATGCCCAAAATTTAAGCCAATGGGTTAGACGTTAATTTTTACTTTTTTTTCTCTTAGTCCAAATTATTGGGCATGGGTTCCGTTAACCCTATTTCTCCAATTGCCGGGTTATGTACCCAGCCTTTCTTCTTATTTGGGCCTCATAGCCCAAACTTGGCCTACCCCAATTATTTTTGGGCAAAGGACACTCACACACCATGGGCCAAAGCCAGCCAACTTGGCAGACTTCTTAACTGGGATTATATCAAAAATTTTTTTATTGTTTATGTTTATCAATTAAATTGCATACATGTATTTGTACTTGTATATTGCGTTTTGCTTCGTGTGTGTACTCATGAACTTGAAGTTTGTGTTTTTTAATTCAAACTCGTAGTTTTAAAGTGCCATAGAAACTTTTTTTATGTTTCTAAACTCACCACTATGTAGAGACCCAAAGTTTTCCATGATTGGATCCACTAACCAAACCATGTCTTAGAATTCGAATGTCTTTAACTTTGATACTTATGGATAATTTATTTCCATACACCAACCACAATCTTGTTCCCTCCATCCAAAGGGATGTAGCCAAATAAGTCTCCGCCGTGATCTTCATTCAAGACTTATGTTCAAGCATTGTAAATGGAAGTACTCGATGACAAGGATTCCATGGCTTTTGACTCGCTTACGGACCGCTCCAATCATGAAAGATGATCTTGCCCGGGCAAGACATATCTTGCCTAATGCAAGACATGCATTGAAACCTCATCCATGAATAGGTACACTAGTGAAGGGCATAAAATACTCATTATTTTGCTAACCTAAATCAAGATATCACTGGCATTGTACATAAGGTTAAATTGAGGTTTGAGTATATTTGATTGAGGTTAACAAATAATGGTATTTAGCATATTCCCCATTCGAAGTTTATGTAATCCGAATAATTTTTGACTAGAGAAGATTTTCTCGTTCTTCCATGCTTCTTAACATGCTCCCAAGTAGCACCTAGAGAGCGGAAGTTCAATAAATTCCCTGACCGATTACTACTACATTGCTCACCAAAAGAACAATGTGCTGAAAGAGGTACCTAATGATTCTATTGGGAAGTGCTCGAACGACAGACTGTACTTTCACTGTTCATCAATGGTGTGACCCACTTCTCCCTGAGTCTGTTCGAATGGCATGCCCTACTTCTCGGCAAAATGCAGGATGTAATGAAGGTCACGCCCTTCTGCAGGTGTACCGAACACAAGGCTCTAAAGGATAAATTGCGGAATAACAAGTTCATTAAGTAACATCATTACATGCATTTAATAATTAAAGGCGGAAACATGCTTCTATGCACTTAAACGAAACTTTACCCAAGAAAATTCAAAGCCTAGTAGATATGGTGAACCATGACTCAAAACTAAACAATTTTTGAGTTGAGAAATCTTATACTTTGTAGATTCCTCTTTGCCTAGAAGGCTAATTCACCCACAGGCGCCTTCATTCCTTGTTGATGATTATGATCTCTCGACCAAAGTTGGTCCATCTCTCGACCAGATTGGTCCATCTCTCGACCAAATTGGTCCATCTCTCAACCAAATTGGTCCATCTCTTGACCAGATTGGTCCATCTCTTTGGGACCAACGCTTTTATTGGTGTTTCGAGCTAATAAGATTTTTTCTCTTGAGACCAACCCGTAATATGAGTTTGGCATGGCAAGCTTGCTAGACCAACTCAAGATTGATATAGTTTTGGTTTGCTCAGATTATTTGGGCCGAGGACGACCTTGGATAATGAGGACCCAATATTCATTATAGCCGAGCTCGTTTTAGCAAGGAAGAACTCCCAACATTATTCAAAGGTGATAATCTCCAAAACCAAATTTGGTAGCACACAACAGGATTTTCCTACCCAAAATGGACCAAGGCTTAAATGTCCAAGTTTAATGCATGGAAAGCTGAATCAAGGTCACGTGGTAAATCCATGATCAAAAGTCAGCCTTTCTCGATCCAAAACAGGATGGAATCACAATCAATTCATAAATTGTATGATTCCAATCCCATAATCAAGGAGGCCCAATAAGGAAATTTGGAGGTAGCAGAAGGAGGAGTGAATGGGGGTCGTGGTTTGCCCTATAAATTCCTCAATACAAGAAGAAGAAGGAGACAAGCAAAAACACACAAGACTTCTTCATATTACTCTGCACTTTTCATTCTCTAGCATAGGTTTTAAAGTTCTAGCAATTTACTTTCCGTTCATCGTCCTTTCGAGCACTTTTAATTGTAAGTTTATTTTCAGTCGTTTCTTCAAGTACTTTTTCAATTACGTTGTTATTTTGGATTCTAGTTTTAATCAACGTTATTTGTTTTAATCGTTTTTCATTGGTTTAATTTTGTTCTTTGTTCTTATTTCACTTATCTTTAATTACTCGTCATTTACTTTCTCGCACTTTAATTATCTTGCATATTTACGCTCATTTATTATATCATATAAACCCTAAAAACCTAAAAATAAAGATCCAAAGCCTAACCAGCCTTGAATTCGAGGTAGTGATCGGACCCGGACCAAGAAAAGGTTCCTTGCTTGGTCACTCAGTCACTTGGTTAGAAGTCAGGCTCGAGCGCAACATTTCGATTTATTTCCAACCCCACCAATTTTTGGCTTGGTTGGTGGCACGCCCCGCACCAGATCAGAAGAAGGACCAAAAGATCCTTCTCTCGGTCCAACCCGACCGAAAAGAGGGAAACACAAGGTCAGCAAACCGAGCAGCCTATGCTACCAGCTTGCTGCAACCTTAGCTAGTCGAGGATGTGCCTGTACACACACACTGTGTATAGGTGCGCATTCGTGTCTCCACCTTCGTTAGTGTTGGTTTAATTTCTCTGGAGACGGGCTACAATGCATGCGCGTAAGGAAAGGATGGAGTTGTTCCTTGTGTAATTTGGTGGTGGTGCATGTAATTCTAGGAGCTATTCTTCTCCTTGCGTGTCTTGGCACCTCTATATTTTCTGCCATTTCTTTAGGACTCTTATTTTTTAGTCTGTGTTTAGTATTCTTTTTTAAAGAGAAATGATAGTGATTTTATTCAAACTTAAAAAAGTTATACAATCATCTAAGAGGGCATCATGCATGGATAATATCCGGGGATCCTCAAACCATTGATCAATCGAATCAGAATACAAAGCAAACTTAGCTAATCTGTGAGCCACTGAATTGACCAAACGTCGGACATGTGAAACTTGGGCACCATGCATCAAGAGAACGAAGCCTCATTTTGAAATCCACATTTTTTAGTCTGCATTTAGTATTAGGGTTTTATTGAAACATACATTGATGAAAAAATGATTTTTTAAAATTTATTTTATCAAAATACAGTTTTTTCGCTTTTGTAAATTATACATACTTTAAACATTTTTTGATTTAGATCCAGTCAACATAATGAATTGTAGAAAAAAACCCCATAATATTTTTGGTCCATTAATTAATTTGATTTAGGCCCTAATAATTTATTTCATATTTTTATGCCCAATTTTCCCATTGAACTAAATGATAAAATAAATTTGATATTCCTAATTTAATGCATCATTCACTTCTTAATTTGATATTTGAAATTTGAATGTTGTTTTGTTGGATGCCATAATGTATCTGCATCAAATAAAGATAGAAACAAATATAAACAAACTCATATCAAACACGATAAAAATTATGAAGAATAAAACCTAACCAATAGTGTCACAGCCCGTACCGGAGAATAATATTATTTTATTCCCGGAGGTGCAAAATGACGATTTTGCCCTTGGTTGACTTTTCGGTTGACTTTTACGTTGTAACTCGTACGACGCTTCCACTTGTACTTTCTTGTCGTGCTCGTCGCTACGAACTTGTAGGCGCGAGCGGGACGTCATTCGGAATTTGAATGAGCGTTCTACGGACGTTAAATCTTTTAACGTTCTGTTAATTGGTTTTGTGTTTTAACTTGGGCCTTGGGCCTTGAACCCAGTAACCTGGTGAGCCCAGCCCACTATCTAAATCTCTACTCTTCTCTTTGTCACTCTCTCGACCCCTCACTCTCTCCCTGCAACCCAAACCACACCCAATTACTTTAGGCACCCCGAGCCACCACCACCACCCTCGATGCTACCCCAGCTCGACCTCACACTGGTGGACTTCATCACCATCATCATCTTCATCCTCGAGCAAAACCCGAGCCTCGTGAGCCCAGAAAACCCAAGAAAAACATCGAACCCAAAACCTGCAATTTTTCCGGCGAGCTTCACTCGGCCAACCACGGCCATGCAGGCCTCGATCACACTCCAAAACACCACAAAATCATCTCTGGGAGCCTTGGGATTACAACCCAAGGCCTGCATGTGGAAGTTTCCCCGAGATCGGTGAGTTTTGAATTTGGCCGAGACTTCTCTTCGAAATTCTGGCCATCTCCGGCCATATTTGGGCCTCCAAATGGGTAAATTTGTAATCCACTCACTCCCAGCTTTATTTTGGCTTTTGAATCGTGAAATTTGGTTGAGTTTTGAAGCTTTTACATCGAATTGCAGAATTCCGGCCAAAATCCCAGATTCCGACGAAACTTCGGCCGGCAGACGGCAGACGGCGGCCGGAAAATGCAGAGGTCACCGGCAAGCTGACGTCAGCCGGCCCGACCCTGACGTCAGCGAACCGGTGATGACGTCATCAACCCGATCCAAACCCGGTTTGGACCGGAATATTCCCAGGTATATTCCGTCCGTTAAACTTAACGGCGTTAACGGAATATTCTAACGCCGTTAGAATATTCCGTTAACTCTGACGGCACAGTAACGTCGTCAGTCACCGGCGCGTGACCGGCGCGTGGTGGACTCCCACTGGCGCGTGGCGGCGCGTGAGAGCGCGTGTGACCTCACAGCCGCGCGTGGCGGCGCGTGAGGCCAAACGGCAGCGTGTGGCGGCGCGTGCGGCGGCCCACGGCGGCGATTTTGGGGTTTCCGACCCCGGAACTCCGTTTTCGGATTTTCGAACGCCGTTTTCTTCGTAATTTCGAGTACGTTACTAATTTGTGGGTTTTAAAAATAGGTTTGGCGACTCGTGGACTCCGGAGAGCGTATTTTCGGATTACTTCGGCTTCGGTATTTGTGAGTGGGCCCTTTCCCTATTATTTAAATGTGTTTTAAATTGGGAATTTATATTTAAATTATGCCTACTTTATTACTTGGTTTTAAATGGTGTTAGATGGTTAGTTATTCTCGTATTTTTGGTAGACTTGTACTTAGTGGTATATACTCGGCTACTAGCATCGACTCGATATTTCGTTAGGCCATGGAAATTAGTGGGCTTTGGCCTACATTTCCATTTGGGAAATCACCGTTAATTGGTGATTTCCGTATTATTTTACACGCGTATTACTAATTTCGAACCAACCCTATTTTAGGGGGTTTTAGGAAATTACTTGATATTGTGCTTATTTGTGATTATGAGTTTTATACCTATCTGACGGCCTTGGGCCGTATTCGGGTGAACCTTGGAAATGGTAATTTTCTACCGTATTTTTGGGTTCACCTAGTTTACCATTAAGTTGGTATTTCTATACCTTGGTACCCATGTGGCGTATTCTTGGTATTTCACGTATTGTAGTTATACGATTGGTATTCCGGGTACGGCACTCGAGAATACTTTATATATTGATTGTTTAAAGGTTATCCCAAAAAGGGAAATTACCTCACTGGGTTTTATTTAAAATACTCCGTGGCATGTTTTTGCACGCTCAACCTGGGAGGCTTACACGGTGTTTATTGTACTGTCTGGGCCAGGACCAGCCTTCACGTGATTGTTCACACACACCGATATGCTCACTATGGATCCATAATAGGTGCCAGCCTGTTCTAGGTCGCATGGGCGACTCGAACTCATTGTGATGCGCTTATGCGCCAGCTTCACTTGATCGTAGTACATGAGCGTACCATTATCTATACACCCAGCCTGTTCATGACAGAATATATCTGTATGAACTCGTGTGTCTGCCGTGCCTAAACGAGCGTTTATCTTATAGTTGGATTGTGTTATTATCTCGGATTTTCACTGATGCCACGGATACTTCTATTTGATATTACGGGTTTTCCGTATAACTTTATTTTACGAACTTTTTGATAAATTTTTTTATGCCGAACGGTGGCTTTCTGCCCGTTTCGGACGATAAGTATATTTCCGTACTTACCTTGTTTTTCTACCTACTATATTAGTACGTTTTCTGTAACGGTTTTTCAACCAAGTACTTGATTTTACGGCGAGGGGTTAGTATTTTCAAAAAGGAAAGGTTTTCACAAAAATAACTATCTATGGCCCACTCACCCTTCTGTTTTGCGCCCCTCCAGGTTTAGTGGCTAGAGCTGTCGACGTCGAGACCCGGTGGTATGAAGATGTTTAGAATTCCCTTTATTTGTAAATTTTCAGTATTTCGTATTCGTACGATAACTGTTGTTTATTTATTAATTCTTTACTCTGTGCAAATTTTGTATGTCCTACTCATTAACTCATTCAATTTATTCCTTATTTCTTCATTTTGGCTTTCGTCACCCTACGTGGTGTCGGCCAGCACATCCGACATTTGGGTGTCCACGTGTACATCCGGGTCGGGATGTGTCAAATAGGTAGTGGTAATTAGGAAGAAAATAAAAAGGAACAAATTGATATGACCCCATTATATATACATGTATCTATTGTAGAGAAACAACACCCCAATAATTACATATCTATTACAAAGGTAGAATACAAATGTGATCGATATTATGAAAATAATTACCCATTGCAAAGAAACATTACAATCAACACTACGAGCATTATGTGTTTATAAAAAAGATAAAATACAAAAGGTAACTACAATTCACCTTCTGAAAAGGTAGACTACTAACATGTGGTTGATATCCAAAATCAATGACTTCGAGAACTCTCATTGAAAAAAAATTCTAGCATGTACATAAAATAAAAATCTTACATACAAATAAGAGTTTTTCATTAAACGATTTGGGAACAAAATATTGAAGTAAAAAAATTGGGGACAAGATTGACTTTGGCTTTATCAACTATTGTACATACCATGGTTTATCAGAATGGGAGACAATGAGAAAAAAGATGTGAATCCGGATGAACATATGGCTTCCATGATGAACATATTGGTATATCATGTTCAATTACGATACAACAAAATATTAGGGGTGATACAATCTACTTCCATAAGTCACTTTAAGTTCTACTATTTCGTTTCTGTTAGCCAAATCTTCAGTTCAATGGCAAAATAGGCATACAAAAAAAATGAAAAAAAAATGTACCCATAAATATTTGACAATAATAAAGAAAGTTTGTTGAGGTGTAAAGATGGGAAAATTCTTCAGTGGTACGTACCATTCAATGGTACGGCCATTGAATGGTCCAGATTAATTTGCAGCGGGTCCCAAATGAATCTTAAACCATTTAACAGTACGTACCATTCAATGGTACCACTGAAGTTAAACCCGTAAAGATGGTCAATGTGTTTAAATCAAAATTTTCAAATAATTGAGTTATTCCTAAAAGGTGCTTATGATAGTGGGTGTAAATCAACTTTCCTACTAATTTTGGCAACTGTTATTGGCACTCCAAAAATCTCATTTTGCACTTGTCACAAGTGTATTTTTTTTTTCTAAATATAGTAAATTTAGAGTATAAAATAAAAATTTTAAAGTGCTAATTGTTGTAAATAATATTGACATATGATAAATCTGATTGTGTAAATCTTAGGTAGATATGGATTGAGATATTCTCATCATCTTAAAGTCATTGTTCTATTATGATTGTACTTATTTCACTATAAATAAAGGCACAAGGCATGAGAAATATGTACTACAATTCCTCAAGCCCTTCTCTCCTTCTCTCTTTTTCTCTTTGCTGCACCATTCAGTAAAATAGGCCACAACACGTTATCAACAAGCTCTTTTCGATGTGCTAAAGAGAATTATACCAGAGTTTTGGCCATCTTCAATCATGGTGAGTATTATTATCAATATTTCTTACTTTGATTTACTTTTAATTTTATTGAATTAATATATTTGCTATTGATTCAATTTTCTCCTTGTTATTTTATGTTGAACGAGATTCAACGCATTGAAGATGGAAATCAGAAGTTGAAGGTGATTCTTCTACAAACTCGTTCACAATATTCATCTGCAATCCAAGTACTTCTAAAACACGGTCTCAATGTCGATAATTTTTCAGCCTTGATTGCATGAAACATTCACCATGATGCATGAACCCAAATTACGCTTTTAAAAGAATTATAATTAATCTTATGCTTAAATTATTGTTCACAATTATTATTATCGTTATATTATAATTGTGATGATTTGAATATGTGTGAAAAAGAGAAGAAAAAGAAAAGAAAAAAAAAACCTAACCACGGAGCCTCATTTGCAAGCCATGGAGCCACGTAGCTCCAGACCCAAAACCTTTGGACGAAAATGACTACGTTTTCAGGTTGTCCCTATCCTCGAGCATGGGCCTCGCCTGAACCTTGAAACCCGGCCACGATTTCACTGGATTTTGGAAATCCCAGAATCCCGACGACCTGTAGTCCCCCCTAATGGAATCCCAGCGTCCCCGACATGGATGAGATTTCCCGTCGAAATCTCACTGAATTTCGAATCCACAGTAAGATCTTCATGGTTTTGGACACCCTGACGTCGAGAACCAATTTTCTCCGTCAAAACCAAGGCTCATTGCCCTCTTTGGACTGAGACCATGCCACTAGTAGTGGCGCTGCCGCTCCCTTTTTCTGGCAAACCCCGCACCCAATACCTTTGGGCTTGCACTAGTCCACCCTGAGACCTTCTTGGCCTTCCTTGTAGCTCGGCCCACATCTTAAAACCCTGCCCCCGTTGGGCCGCCTCTGTTTTCTAGACCCGCGTCTCCAAACTAGTCTCCAAACTAGCCTCAGATGGGCCTGGTTCACTTTAGCCTTTGCAGCCCTGTTGGGCTTTAGGCCTGCAACCCTCACCCATTTGCAACTCTGGGCCTTAAAAAAAAAATTTCTTTCTTTTGGCTCTTTTTTGGCATGCCTGAAAATTTAAGCCAATGGGTTAGACGTTTAATTTTTACTTTTTTTCTCTTAGTCCAAATTATTGGGCATGGGTTCTGTTAACCCTACTTCTCCAATTGCTGGCTTGCAGTCCAGCTTCTTCTTATTTGGGCCTGCAGCTCCAAACTTGGCCTACCCCAATTATTTTTGGGCAGTGACACTCACACACCATGGGCCCCGAAGCTGCCAACTTCTACAGACTTTAACTGGGGATTATATCGTGCAATTTTATTGTTTATGTTTATCAATTAAATTGCATACATGTATTTGTACTTGTATATTGCGTTTGCTTGCAGGTACTCATGAACTTGAAGTTTGTGTTTTTTAATTCAAACTCGTAGTTTCGAAAAAGTGCCATAGAAACTTTTTTTATGTTTCCTAAAACTCACCACTCATGTAGAGACCCAAAGTTTTCCATGATTGATCCACTAAACCAAACCATGTCTTAGAATTCGAATGTTCTAACTTTGATACTTATGGATAATTTATTTCCCATAAGCACCAACCACAATCTTGTTCCCTCCATCCAGTGGATAGAGCTAAATAAGTCTCCGCCGTGATCTTCATTCGAAGACTTATGTTCGAAGCATTGTAAATGGAAGTACCTCGATGACAAGGATTCCATGGCTCTTTGACTCGCTTTACGGACCGTTCCAATCATGAAAAGATGATCTTGCCCGAAGCAAGACATATCTTGCCTAATGCAAGACATGATTGAAACTCCATCCATGAATAGGTACAATTCTGAAGGGGGAATATGCTAAAATACTCATTATTTGTTAACCTAAATCAAGTATATTCACTTTGGCATTGTACATAAGGTTAAATTTGAGGGTTTTGAGTATATTTGATTGAGGTTAACAAATAATGAGTATTTTAGCATATTCCCCATTCTGAAGTTTATAGAATCCGATTGAATTTTGACTAGAGAAGATTTTCTCGTTCTTCCATGCTTCTTAACATGCTCCTGAAGTAGCACTGTAGAGAGCGGAAGTTCAATAAATTCTCGGATCTGATTACTACCACATTGCTCACTGAAAAGAACAACAGTGAAAGAGGTACCTAATGATTCGGTTGGGAAGTACCGAACGAATAGACCCAGCTTCGGCTGGAGCCTACCGAATGGTGTGACCCAACTTCGGCTGAAGTCTACCGAATGGCATGCCCTACTTCGGCAGCTTCGGCATGGATGTAATGAAGGTCACGCTCTGCTTCGGTAGAGGTGTACTGAACACAAGGCTCTGCTTCGACAGATGCCTACTAAATCTGCCCATCCATCTTCGGTTAGAGAGTACTAAATATTGGTAGAATCAGGGTCTACCAAGGGAGTGGCATTACGACCGAACACGTGATCCCTTGGCAACTAAGACCTAAAACTTCAAGAATAAGGGACAGTATTCCCGAACCTCAATTGTGCAAAATCTACCTCCGTTTTGATGAAATAAATTATTGGTTATGCACTTATTTGTGCCCTTACCAATGTTATTGAAGAGTACCATTCCGGCAGTCAATCTGTGAGACTAATTTTGCTTCACCTAACACATCTGGAAAAACATAATTTTGACATAGAAGGCCATGTTGGCCAAACCCCCTATCCAATTTGGTTTACTTTGTCAACAATTTCCTATGTTCTTGGATTCAAGTTTGGTGTTTGTTTTAGTTATGAATATTATTATGGATATTGTCCTCGAATATGAGTTAACTGAATCATGTTTCTTATACATGTGACCGGATTCAATTAACATGTGATAAGGTATAAATGTGGGGAAGTTAGTTGTCTAGATGAATGTGCTACTATGCACAGTAACTTCATAGCTAAATCACCCATTTAACAACGAATTCAGGTTTATCTAACTTGATTAAGGGCATTGGCACCTCTCCTCGTTGTATTAATGGTAATGAATTACCATTAAGGGGCCTTATATTCTTCGTTTCGGAAGAACGTCATTGAGTTTTAAGGATATTCGAGGGAACAATGATCATGAAAACCACTGTAGAAAATAGAATGAAGTATCTTTGCATCACCTCTAAAATATGAAGCTTGAAGCTATGTTTTAGGGCCAATGGGCTGCCTCCCAACTGGGACATGCCACATATAGGCCAGCCTGGAGCCAGGTGATTCGAGCAGTTTACTTGCTTTGGCACGACCTTTTGGGACATTCAAGTCAAAACACGATGCAACTAGTTACACAACGCATCACCTTACCTGAAGTAAGGATTTTGTGCTTACAAGTACACTTTACCAAACCTGCTCGTTAGGAAAATTGGATTTTTATATCGTCTCTAGCAAAGCTACTACATAACCCTATTTTCACAGTGGATTAAAAGGGAATATTGTGGACCAATCCAACCAAAATGCGGACCATGTAAATATGGTTTTGGTTGATATATCGACATAATGGTCACATGTTTGTCCACACATATTAATGCTAAACTTTTAGCTGTTTCTTACTAAAAGGGTCACAACCTTAATTATCTCATAAAGTCTGGAAGACTGGATAATGCTGAAGAGTTTATATTGAAGATCTTTCAATAAAGTATTGCATGTATTTTGGGTTTGAAATTGAACATTGAATTCCCCATGTTCAACCCTCAAACAGCCTCGCAAAAGCGATCATAAAGCGCATTATCAATTGATCATCCAGACCTTGGTGAATGCGCCAAGCTTTCAGTTTCTACCTAGGGCTATGCAATCTTGTATGGATCCATGTTGGTTAGCCTAAGGCCCATTGCTACCTGATACTTTTTAGCGTTACAGTTGGTTACTGGATACGAACCTGATGTTTTGTATTTGCTCGTTTTGGGTACGCACCTTATGCCATATTGCGTTGCCGCAACGTACAAATATGGGTCCTCAAAGAAGGATGTGAATCTTTGTCGATTAAGATTCTCTTTCGAATTAGCTCTTTTAGAGCCCTTGCACGTGATCTCATTACCGCCAATTTGCGGATTGTCACTTCGATGACCCGCCTTTAGGAGGAGATAAGAACGGTAACGTTTTTGAAGAATGGCGCGAATTATCTTAGACGTTCTCACTATGCCTCATCTCGATCTTCGTATTCTAGATTTCAGAGTGTTGTTCTATACGCTTTCTCTTATCTAGCTAAAGTGACGAGATCATACATACTAGCTGCAAACATACCTGCGAGGATAGATGTACGTAACGGACGTCGAGTTAACATCCCCGAAAGGTGTGCTGCCCTTGAAGGAGGGTTGGCCGCCCTTGCTAGGCAACCAATTTGTTCTCGGCCTAAAGCGCGATAGATCACTCGATTCGAAGGATTCACCTCTCTAGAAGTGGAGAAACATGGCACAAAACAAATCCTTTCCTCGATCGCTATCTTAACCATTCCACCTTATGAAATCAATTCGAATTATCCCGAGACTTGAAGTTCTTGGTCCATTATGCATGCATGGATGAGTTATGGAATTGGAATGAGATTATCACCGATGATATTCACGTATGTGGTAGCTATCCTAAATAGTGAAAAGTGACGATATTGAACTGAGTTCCATTGATGAACATCGACGTAGAGCCGATTGGTCAAACTGGAAACAAGCAATCTAGGTCGAACTTGATTCACTTGCGAAACCTAAAGTGTTTGGGCCTATAGTTCCTACACCTCCACATGTGAAGCCCGTTGGCTACAAATGGGTTTTCATAAGGAAGTGTAATGAGAAGAATGAGATAGTGCGATACGAGGCACACTTTGTGGTGCAAGGCTTCTCTCAACGCCCTGGGATTGATTACGAGGAGATTTATTCCCCCTTAATGGACGTCATAACGCTCTGCTACCTTATCAGTGTTGTGGTTTCCGAAAAACTGAATATGTAGCTTATGAACGTGGTTGTAACGTATGTATAGGGATCTTGATACGAAAATCTACATGGAAGTTTCTGAAGGACTTTCATAGACTGATTCAAATACTTCTAGACCACAAAACACCTTCTCTATTGAATTGAGGCGTTCACTTTACGGATTGCAACAATTCGGGAGGATGTGGTATACCCATTTAAGTGAATATTTGATCAATTAGGGATATGTGAATTAACTATGCCCCTGCGTGTACAAAACCGAATTTGCTAGAGTTGCAGTCTATGTTGATGACATAAATCTCACTTAGACTCTAAAAGAGCTTGAGAAAATTGCCTCGCACCTGAAGTCGGAATTTTAGATGAAAGATCTTAAGCGTTTTCGTCTCGACCTGAAGTTTTGAGCAAAGTTCAGATGGTATTCTGGTCTACCAGTTGACCTACACCCAGAAGGTGTTGCCTTCGAGTACACCTATTACCGTTCATACGCTAGATGCAAATGAGACCCTTGAAAAGGTTGTGGAACTTGAAGTTCTATATCTAAGTTCAATTAGTGCTTTATTGTACTTAGCTCATTGCATTAAAGATGACATCTCCTTCGTTGTTGATCTTTTGGTAAGATATAACACTGCGCTTACAAGCTACCACCAAATTGGTGTTAAAAACATTTTCCGTTACTACTGATTTAGGCTTATTCTATCCCTACGCATCTCAGAATTAACCACAACCTCTTGGTTATTGGAATGATGCCTACCTTGTGGGATACGCTGACACAGACTATCTATCTGATCTGCACAAGACACGTTTCTAAACGGATTATGTCTTTACCGTTAGGAACACAGCAATATCTTGGAGGTCAACCAAATAGACCTTAGTTGCGACGTCTTTAAGCTCATCGCCATACACGAAGCCACACGTGTACATGGGAGCATATTCGAAACACCTGTAATTCTTCATCCTTCGTTCAGTCCCAACGACAATCTATGAAGACAATGCTGCATGTATCGACTAGACCATAACACGATACATCCAAGAAGTCAACACCAAGCATATTGCGTTTATATCACATCAGCATAAGCATAAGAAGATTGAAGTCAAAGAGATCCGATCCGATCCGAAGACAACATTGCCGACCTCTTTACGAAGTCACTGCCGAATAAGCTTATTCGATGATTTGGTATGCGCACATTTTCTTATTTGCAACGCTTGTAATTCTCAGGGTGAGTTTTGTCGAACTCAGGGGAAGTATCTTGAAGTATACTCACTTGACCTTAATGTACTCTTTTTCTCTACGATCAGGATCATTTTTTCCATTGGGTTTTTGTTGCCTGACGAGGTTTTGATGAGGCACCCACATCAGGATGGCCATACCCTTGTGTGTTTTCTTACTACTTACTTCTTGAAGATGTTAAGTATCGACATTGCATTAACTCACTTTTTCTCCTTAGACTATGAGTTTTGTCCCACCTTGGGTTTTACCATAGCCAGGTTTATGTGAGACTTACTCTTATGTGAAAATTCCTATATGTGACTCGCGTGTTCTCTATCGCACCTACGAGACGACTTCATCAACTATCTCTACATCATCTTGAAGATCTGATGCGATATCTACTTGAGTATTTACACACTCAATGGGGCGTGTTGTAAATAATATTGATATGTGACAAATGTGATTGTGTAAGTCCTAGATAGATATGAATTGGGATATTCTCATCATCCTAAAGTCATTGTTCTATTATGATTGTACTTATTTTACTATAAATAAAGGCACTAGGCATGAGGAATATGTACTACAATTGCTCAAACCCTTCTCTCATTCTCTCTTTTTCTCTTTTTCGCACCCTTCAATAAAATAGGCCACAACACTAATAACAATTTCCTTAATTTAATAGCTCAAGAAATGTTACAACCCGTCTCTAATCTTTCCATGTAAATTTTTGCGCATAGTTATGAAATTACCAAAATACCCCTAGAGGGAAGTGCTGACTTTTGTTGACTTTTTCGTCATGACAAGTATCAATTATTCTTTCAGCTTATCGTTATAGTACTCGACGATACGAACGCATGGGCGCAAGCGAAGCAGATTTTGGAGCTAAAATGAATAATGTACGAGACTTCAAAGTTCAAGGGCATTTTAGTAATTTCACGTCATTATTTTACTAGAGTTTTTCTGAGTGGGGTTTTGACCCAGTTATTTTTTCTCAAGCTGTCACTCTCTCTTCCTTTCCCGCAGCCTTTCTCCCCGACCCTAATTTCTCCTTGGCAAAATTATACACACACACACACCGAAATCCCACAAAAATTGGAATCGTTGAATTTTGTCAAACCACAACCCACAAACACATCCATTGTGATCGCCTCGTCGTCCTGAACATAACCCTAATCTTGGAATTGTCAAACTCGAACTCAAATCGGCCGAACCGAGACCTCCAGTGAAACGAAGATTTTTCGGCGAGCTAAACGTCAATTTGGCCTAAGTAAGGCTCAAAACCATTACCATTAGCTTTATATCGTTGAGTAGGTTCAAATCGATGTAAAATTTGTGATGTTTGGTGCAGTTGTGAGGTAGAACAGAGAGGGTGGTTTTCTGAGATTTTTCGGCCAATTACAAGCCATTTTCAGCCACTTTTTCAACCCCAAATTGGTACGAACGTATTCCCTTCTTCAATACCTTCATTTTGACACAAAAATCGTGCAATTTGGTTGAGATTTGACTAAGATATGAAACTTTGAAAAATTGAGATTTTTCGGGCCAAAATTTCCAGATTCCGGCGAACCAAATAGCGGTCGGCGGCGGCTCCGGTGACCGGCGAGAGAGCGACTAAATATTCTTTAACAGTGACAGAATATTCCTAATAGCGTTAGCATATACCGTTAGTCCCAAGTATATTCCGTTAATTGACTAACGGAGTTAGAGTTAACGCCGTTAGAATATTCCGTTAGAAGATTCTGAATCTTCCGTTAAAATTAACGACACACCGTTAACTTTAACAGCGCGTGTAATCGACGCCTAACCGGCGCGTGGGGGCGCGTGCAGCGGCAGTGCAAGGCGGCAGACACAATTTCGGACTACGAGAATTATTTTTCAGGCTCGTTTTTCCTACAACAATAGTATTTTAGATTCTTTGGGTTATGGGGGATTATTTTATTACTACTATTTAGGGCAACACTCGTCTAGACACTTCGAGGAGCACAACACCCATGAAGATTACACTTCTGAGTACCTGTGAGTGGACATTTGTTTTGCATAATGGTTTTATATCCTAACATATATATATATATATATAAATATATAGTTACTTATGATTTGAAACGTTGATTTGATCATGTCTAGACATGTTTGATATTTACGAAAATGTGATATTTGAGATACGAACTTCTTACTTGGGCATGATCCTGCATTTTACACGTATAAATGTATTTGTTTTCACACACTTGGTATGCTTTCACTACGTTTTAGTACCGTCTCACGGTCATAGGACAAGTCTCACATGTATGGGTCACACGCACTGTGCTCCAGGGGCATTGTCCGGTAAATACCTTAGTGCAAGCTTGTCTTTACATTTGTATTTGTTATTTGAGGGAGGTCCCTCAACGTAAAGACTTGGGCGTGACGCGCTGATCGCGCAAGAGCTTACATGGGTGTGGTACTAGGAGTACAAAAGTGATTATAACGTAAAAAGCTTGTACAGGGTTGGAGGGAGGTCCCTCATCATGTACATGGGTGATTGCTTATATACCTTGTGATATTCTTGATGTATATATATATCGTGATATCTTGGAAAAAAAAATGGTTTATATCGTGTAAGCTGGATTTTTGTGTTTTACCATGAATTTATCTCGTACAAGAAGGTTTTCTGAATTTATGTTTCTACTCGATGAGTTTTACTTGACCAATGTATATGTAGTATGATTTTATATATATACTGATTTCCAAACAGGTGGTTACTAAATTCAAAAAGAGAAAAGAGTTTTAGAAAAGCTTTCTTTTTCGTCCACTCACACCTTTATGTTTTTGCGCCCCCTTCAGGACCTAGTAGCGGTGCGTTCCATTGATGTTGAGGCATAGCGTGGCGGCTTTGATTTTCTCTCGATAATGTAGGGAGTTTATCTTTCATTCAGTTTTTTTAATAATATTCATATTTGTTATGGATAGAAATTTTAGGAGCTTGACTTTATCTTTTATTTTCATTGCCTTACATTAGTTACGCTCTGAACCTTGTGCATATTTGTAATAAATGCTGCAAACTATGTGACACTTTAAATTGTATAATTTAAGTGTTGTCATGCGTAAAATGACTTCGTCACTTCTAAATGTCGGCCAGCACGTTCCAAACTCAGTATCCACGTAGGTATCGAAGGCAGGGTGTGTAGCTCATTCCATTTACATAGCACACTGTTCTGAGAAGTAAACGGTTATCCTAAGACCAAATCTCCCCTAAATTATAGGGAGGTGCACGTGTAACAAATTGGAAGGTAATGTGAGTCTGTGTAGTTCCCCAATTTGTTTGGTTATACTTTGCTCTTCTTTTAGTCTTGATCAAGAAAAATATTTTTTCTGCCCTTCGTTGTACAGTTTTAACGCATCCATAAAATTTCGCATTCTTTTGGAGCCCCAAATATTTATAGAAAATGTAAAAAATAAGAGTTTTGTCTTAGACTAAGTCACACAATAGAGGAGTATTTATGGAAGTTAATAATCCAAAATGTACTAATTTTGTTGTACAGTTTTCAAAAAAAAAAAAAATGTTGTCGACCTAATTATAATATAATAAAAGAAAATAATTAAACTACTCATATTTTTTATTAAAAAAAATTATACCTTACTACAATATAGATCGCACACTTATAACAATATGCATGTAGCAATGATCACAATCTATTTAACCTAGGAAATAAACCTATACGCATATATGCATAGTTGCTTCTACCAAACGATGTTGTTTTCATATAGTTTTTGCAGTTTTCTTTCGGAAAATTCTTTAGTGGTACGTACCATTCAATGGTACGGCCATTGAATGGTCCAGATTAATTTGCAGCGGGTCCCAAATAAATCTTAGACCATTCAACAGTACGTACCATTCAATGGTACGTACCACTGAAGTTAAACCCTTTTCTTTCTGTCGAAACTCACCACAATGTTTTTACCGCATTTGTAATATGCATTACGAATTTCACATAAAAAAATTCAAGTTTAAAGTGATGTATCAATGAACACCCGAAAATATAATAACCGTTAAATCATATTTAATGAAGAATTATTTTTTCGAGTGCTCACCAATATCTATTTCTAGATGCTTATTTTTTTTGGGAACAGATTTCTAGATGCTCATTAATTTGGCAAAGAAACCCTCTTTATGTTTGAGCGGTTTTGCTTACGCGCACTCACAGACCCTCTCGTTCTCTCTTTTTTTGTTGTATCCTCGTCACATCCTCATCACAAATTAAGACAATGGTTTCCCAAGCCCTTCTTATTTAATCATCCTCATTTGAGAGACAAATGAGAGCAACGCAAGCCCCCCTATAACAGTCCCTTGCTCTCCCATCAAAACCAAGTTTTCGTCTTCCACCTCTCTCTCTCTCTGCTCGTCAACCTTGATTGGCAGGCGAGAAAGATGAGAGAGATGGATGAGATGCGATCAGCTTATGGGTCAGCGTACATGCCTGATGGTGATCGGGACCACGAAGGTTATTCATGGGAGAATCGAAAGTATTCACGCAAAGCGTCATCGATCTACAACTTCAGGCACTCAGAGCTCAAGAGACAACGTCGGGTGGCTAAGTACAAGTCGTACGCCGTTGAAGCCAAATTCAAGATTGCTTTAAAGAATGGGGTACGTTGGTTCAAGAACAAATATTCTGCGCTTGTGTATGCGTAATTTAAGAGAATGTAAAGGAACATATCTCATACTCGAGATTTGCATATAAATTCTAGCTAGCTAGCTAGCTAGATTTGCATGCATTTGGTGTTAGCCTTGAATTAAGATTGTGTTTCATTCTATCAATTTTTGTGCCATCGATCAGTTCATTCATATTTTTCTGCCTCTCGATTTCTTCAATTTATGGATTAATAACGTGAAAAACTTGGAAGACATTAGTGATATATTTGTATGCGATAAATGCCTTGTTCTTTTTGATATTTCGCCGAGTCTTCTTCTTTGGTAACTTTTCTGGATCTGAAATGTTTACCTTAACAATAGCCTTATGAATTCCATCTTAACAACATGATATATTATATATATGAGTTTAGTAATTTTTCACACATGAAACGTTTCTAATTCTTTCCCCACTCATGATCATGAATTCCATGGTGTTACCGGTAAGCTATAAATATTCGATCTTTGTGAAACTGCCATTGGACGTGGTTTCTAAGTTTACCTTCTTCTTTTGTTTTTATTTATTAATAAACAATTATTATCGTTCATGAAAATTGAATTCAAAACTAACTCTAGCAAAATGGACGGAATGACATTAGACCAAATGACTATGAGAGGTTCCACTCTACCAATTAAAAAGAGCACCTTAATATGTTCAACGCTTCATTAGAAGATGGGTCCTTATTTACGAAAAGAAAAGATGGGTCCTTATTTACGAAAAGAAAAGATGGGTCATTAATTCTGTGCTATACCTAAATGGTTAGCATGTCTTGAGTCATAAAGATATTTGTACACTACAAAATAAGCAAAAGACGAATTTTTACGTCATAATTTCTATGAATGTGTTGGAGATCTCTTGGTTGAAACACCGATTTTTTTATTTTTAAACAACTATCGTACATGAAATTTAAATTGGAAGTTTCTTCTAACAAATGAAGACCGACTATTTTTGTTTCTAATGAAATAAATCTAAAAGAACTCTTACTACTACAACCACGACATACTAAATTAACCAATTGACTTTTGACACTTCTCTTCTTAATAGTTCAATGATATTTTAAGTTCTAATTGTCCCCTGTTACAAAAAAGAACCAATTTCAAAATAAAATGGCACTACTACCTTTAATAGATTAATATCAATATAACCAATATATTGGAGGTTAGTGATATACTCTAAGCCGTAAAATGAGACAATCATAATTGGGTATTGAACTTGTAATTTATGTCTTGGCACTGGTGAATCATACGATGATGCCCAGAAGGAGACTGAAATGCCTCTGTGAGTCTTCCCGGCCCTCAGAATAGTGGACTGCAGTGACTTGGCTACCAGCTAGTCCCCTTAAAAAAAAAAATTGTAATTTATTAGAGACACTTCCGATTTATAAATGAAAAAAATTCCATTAACGAGGGGCCCAAGGCCCAACTAAAGAAAACTAAAGTATGGCCCCCGGGTCGTAGCCCAACATGCACCGGAGCTTCATTTCGTCTTCTACTATTTGACTTTTAAAAAAACCACTACCCTCACCCAACTACGTGCAACAAATCACATACACTCTTCCCATTCAACTGCCACGTACCCGTCATCCCACTTCCCACGTCACAAACCCTCATCCCCACATGCACTACCTGGTAACTTTATCGCGCTGCCTCACCACTGAGGGGCCACTCCAAGTTTCCAACGCCCACATTTGGAATTTGAAATGAAGCCCCTCTCCAAAGAGACGTTAGAAAATTACAACCTTTTGTGCATTTTATTATATTTTTTATTGTTCAAAAAAACAAATTTAATTATTTTATTGTGTAAAAAAACAGAAAAGTCCCACTTTCTATCCCCATTTATTGCTTTGAACCACACGGAGGGGCCTTCACTAATGCTGTGGAGCGAAGACAGTGAGTTTCTGGAAGCAGACTCTGACGTCTCATAGGAAAAATGAAAGATTTCCCATTTAATTGTGTTCCCTCACATCTCTGCTGAATCTTTCATTGCTTCCTTCACTCCACTTGCTGAGTTGGGCAGAGAGAGACAGAGAAGCTCAGCTGATTCCTGCCCATTAGTTCTTGTAAGTTTTTACTTCGAATTCCAGTGTAAAGTCGGAATCTTTGTTGTTGGTTTTTGGATTTGTGAATTGGGTTTGATTTGTTTTGATGTTTTGTGTTGTATCTTGTGTTGGGGGAGTGATTGGTTGCTGAGAAAATGTGGGAAAAGGGTGGATTTAGTAGATTGATATCTGTTGTTCTGCTGCATAATCTACATTTATGTAATTTACTTGAATGATTTTGGTTGTTGGGAACTTATTGAACTGAAGGTTGGCTTCCAGTTATTTATTTGCAGAATGTATTTCTTTTTTAATAGTTAGGTGCATAAAGAATCAAAGATGCAAAAATTTTCTTTTCATTTTCTTTTTGAAGTTTTGCTTTTGTTTGACCTTATGCTTGGATTAGGGACATTTGGGATTTGACTTTTTGATAATCTTCTCAATTGGGTTATGCAATTTGTTGATCCTGTTGGGTTTAGAAAGCTAGGTGCTTGAAGTGCATATGATGCAGGGTAAATTCTAGTTGCATGTCTTAAGTTGAAGCAGAAAGGTCAGAGTTTGATTCAGCTTACTGAATTTCATAGGCTAGTCTATGCTAGAAGATACCAAAAGCTAGAACGATAGTTTCTCAGCATTGTCGTTTGAGTTCTAGGTGAGGTTTACACTGTCTTGATTTCGAAAGCTAGAACGATAGTAGACTAGTATCCATTACCATAGAAATAATCTTCCCTGAAGGAAATATAGAGATTCGCAACAATTTAGATCATCTGATATAAGATTATCATTGTTTTGTATGATTTGACTTGTCAGACTTGATAAGAAAAATATCGATATGCAGGATTGTGTACCTGTGATCTTTGAAAAAGATGCTTTTTCTGAGTGATGAAACAACTTCCAAAATTAAGCGAAGATTTGTTGTGTATTTACTATTTTCTATTTCTTAGAATTTCCATGCTAATTACCATTTTTATGGGATATGTTCTACTTGTTACGTTTAATAAAATTATTTTGTTCTGATCAAGTGGAATAAAAATTGTCTTCCTCCTTGATTCTTTTACTTAATTGTTGATGTATTCTTATTTTTTGCATCAGAACAATGGGAGTTGAGAGAGAAGGTTCGAAAAGTGGAGCAGGTCATGCGGGTGGTTTCTTTCAGCTGTTTGACTGGACTGCAAAATCTCGAAAAAAATTGTTCTCTGGCAAGTCAGATTCACCAGGTACAGTTTTATTGTATCAGCATAAGTAGACAACATACGTGTTTGTCACTTATGGTCTTGTGTCATTCTACTATTTCATGAATCGTTGTTTTGAATTTTGATTTCTTTCTCTTTTTTATTTAGAACGCTCAAAACAGGGAAAGAAAAGCCATGGGAACTCGCCAATGACGCGACAGCATCTGTTGGTCAGTGTTCTAGAACTGCTTATTTCTTTAGACCATTTTGATATGGAGTTTGAACTAATACTGTTTACAATTCTTGTTTTATTTCTAGGTAGACGAGGATGAAACTGGGGTGGCATCAAGTGTCAGAGGTAGCAGCGATTATAGTTGTGCTTCATCGGTTACAGATGAAGAAGGATTTGGAGCGAAAGCCCCTAGTGTAGTAGCCAGGCTTATGGGATTAGACTCCTTACCCACATCCAGTTTTTCTGAGCCTTACTCTACCCCATATTTTGACACTCAATCTCTCCAAGATGCTCATTATCACAGGAGAAACATTGAGTGCTATCACGATGATCAGTTAAGGTATTCTGGAAATCTCATAAAAAGTATGGAGGGCCATACCAGGAATCCTTTGGAGTCAAAGCCCCAGAAGATGCAAAGCAGGCCAATTGAGAGGTTCCAGACTGAAACATTGCCTCCTAGATCAGCTAAGTCTATTCCGATCACACACCATAAACTTTTGTCTCCCATTAAGAATCCCGGCTTTGTTTCCACTAGGAATGCTGCTCACATAATGGAAGCTGCTGCAAAAATTATTGAGCCTGGACCTCCAGCTACTGCCAAGGCCAAAATGCCTTTAGTAGGGGCCTCTTTGGTGCCCTTGAAAGTTCAGGCTCTCAAAGAAAGGGCGGAGGCCTCCCGAAAAGTTCCACTGGTTGGGTCTTCTTCAGAAACCTTGAAAGATCAAGATTTAAGAGATAAAGTTGAAGCTGCTTACAAGAAAACGAGGCCTTCTGAGGTGTCCCGAAAGCCTGTTGAGTCAAATGCTGCTAAGTCTCTTAAGGGACAGTCTTTGAATAAGAGCTGGAATGGATCTCTCGATTTGTCATTCAGGGCTTCTTCGGAGACAGAAGAAAGTAAGGGGAAGTCCATTTCTCTTGCAATCCAAGCAAAGGTCAATGTTCAGAAAAGAGGTCAGAATTTAAGTAGAAATAGAAGCTCGGTAGGTCAGAGAGAACAGAATGAGATCATCTCAAACCAGGCCTTCCGGAGCCAACCAAATGTTCAAAAGAATTTGCATAAGAAACCTTCTACACATAATGCTTCTGGTGCTCTTAAGCAGAATAATCAGAAACAAAATGGCGGAGCTGATAAAGAGAAATTACCTTCAAAGCCTTTGCTTTCCAACTCACAGGGTAGAAAAGTGCTGTCCGGGGATTCTTCTTCTGGTCGTCACAAAAGCTCAGTTCGAAGTAGTGGAAATTCCAAAATTGGATCCAGGAAGTTGGGCTCAGAGGCAATGGATAGTGAAAAAGAAGTGTCCTACTCGAATGAAAGGAATTATCCGAGGAAGAAGCGATCAATAGATGGAAACTTTCAATTTAATAAGGATCGTTCTGTTGATGATATGTTGAGTGACAAAAATCAGAAGTCAGTTCAATCGAATCCAGTTATTGACAAGCACTATAGTTGGGCTGAAGATAGCAGAAAGAAGGGCATGGATGTTGTTTCTTTTACATTCACTGCCCCACTTACACGATCACTGCCTGGGACTGACATCTCAGCTCTGGTTGCGCAGAACAGCAACAGCCTTTGCACAGATCACCGAGGTAAACGGTTGTTGCTTGACACAGACAGTATGAAGCTATCTTCAGTGGGTTACAATGTGATAGGGGGTGATGCTTTGAGTGCGCTTCTGGAACAAAAGTTAAGGGAATTATCTTATGGGAGTGAATCTTCTAGTCGTGAATCCGCAAAAGTATGCTCAGCTTCAACTGCTTCAAATTTGCATGTGAAACCCAATTTTAATCCAGTTAGCTCCATGCAAAGATCAAATCACCAGAGAGATCAACTTCTGCTGGTTACCGAGAAATCGGGTGATCGATATGAAGCTGACACTCCTCCTGCATTCAGATTGAAACAGAAGTTTCAGGTAGGGCTGACTTTCACAGTCAGTCAGTCACTATCACTAGCTAATTCTATTGATAAATTATAATGCTGGTCACTTTTTGTGAAATTCCCCCCCGCCCTTCTTTTTACCGTTTTCTTTTTCCAATTTGTTGATCCTTTTCTCACGAAGTTACGAAATTACTAGTGGTATAACTTTGCAGTGTTGATCTGACTATAGCTGACACGAATTCAACGTTTCAGGGAGTCGATAAGGCAGACGAATATAGCAGCTTTCCCATTGAAGCGGGAAAGGTGCAGAGTTGCCGGCATCCTAGTCCAGTCTCTGTTCTGGAACCTTCTTTTTCAAATGAAAGTTACGACTCTTGGATTAGCACTGATAGTAACAGTACAGAAGGTATAAGATACTTATATATTTTTTACTATTATTTTGTTTCCACTCTTTGAATTTTGAAATGCATCTTGTTTAGGTTGCCTGAACACATTGTTTTGGTTTCTTCAGTAAGCAGGCTGTGTTCATCCATTCAATCTCAAGAAGTTAATGTTTTCAGTTCATCCAAGAAGTTCCATTCAGCAGAAGCTGACACCGAGTTGTCAGATTCCGCTTCTTCAACAGCTACAGGAACTGTGGCAAGAAACCATGCAGCTACGGTTCGCATAAAAGAATCTTTGAGATCAAATGAGTGGGAATTGGAATATATAAAGGAGACACTATGCAACGTGGAATTGATGTTTAAAGACTTTTCATTGGGCCGGGCCAGGGAGATCATAAACCCTCATCTCTTCAATCTGCTGGAATGTCGAAGAGGACAGTTTGAAATTGATGGTGGCGATTCCAGGCTAAGGCGAAAGGAACTATTCGATTGTACAAGTGAATGCGTGGACTTGAGATGCAGGCGTTATGTAGGCGGAGGATACAGCACATGGGTGAGAGGAGTAGCAATAGTGAGGAGAAAGGCGTCTTTAGCTGAAGAAGTGTACAAGGAATTCTCAGGTTGGAGAGGCATGTGGGATTGCATGGTGGACGAGCTCGTTGACAAGGACATGAGCAGCCCGTACGGCAGATGGCTGGACTTCGAAACCGACGCATTTGCACTAGGAGTAGATGTTGAGGGTCAAATATTTGATTCTTTGGTAGATGAAGTGGTTGCTGATATCTTGCAATTGTAATTCCTGAGACATGTTTATATATATCAGCTCCACCTTAGTTTTCTGCATATGTTTCTCTTGCTGATCTTCTTGTATTTGGATACTTGTTAGTTTTCAGGTTATTGGTTAATTTATATATATCACTATGTTTCTCTTGTTCATCACAAGTTGAGCTTTCGATTTAGGTTCTGTACAATTGGAAACAATATAAATTGAACTTAAGATGGAGAGGTGTGATTTAACCTATCTGCTACACTAATCTCGTAACTTATATAAACTCATCCAACGAAAATTAATATGATGATGGTGATGCTCACCACCACTTAAGGGTGGTGAACAGTGTCACCACCCTAGTAACATGGCATTGTGAATGTTGTCGACTTACTCAGTATAGTTTATACCGTTACCCTATGGTAAAAAGGAAGGGAAATAAGAAACATGGAAAATGGATATGCTGGATTTTTTGTTCTTTTTATTCAATGACGGAGAGGAATTCGCACTTAACTTTTTCCAACTTTTGGAAGATAAGTATCACCAGACTAAAAGCTAGTGTTGGTATGTATGCTAGAATTCGATACACTCGGGCATAATACGGGGAGTGAGTCTCTCATTTGTGTGTAATATCCACCACCACACAACAACTGTATACCATTCCTTTTGGGAATATGCAGTATTCCAAAAGGACTTGTGTAGTTGCATAAAGATCTGCAGATGTTTTTTCTATGAAGTTGATCGAGCAAAAGATAGTGACTTGTGTGGATGGGATGCTATAATAATTAACAAGGGGAAATGGCCATATTGATAGTTAGGATGGAACAATCACAATTAAAAAAAGAGCCATTAATCTTCCACTCATGCATGATGGAGATGGCAGAGTTGGTAAAGTGGGGGCTGGATGGTCTCTCCAAAATCCAAATACGTGGGAAGTGGAACCACCTAAAAGTATTCCATTTAATAGAGGAACAAAATTATTATTGACATTTTAAAATTTTAATTGTGCTAAGAGTATTTTTCTTTATAAATATAGAAAATTTAAAGTGCAGAATTAAATTTTTAGAAGGAAACCATTATATATCTACAATATTTTTACGTTAAGTATGTTCTTAATTTCTATCAAGTTATGTCATAATATATTTCAAGGATTGGAATTGTCTTTATTTTAGGTTTTCATTCAAGGGTTTTTTGCAAAAAATTATCAAAATCTTGTCATCTAAAACATGTTAAAAAACCATGGTTTGCTAAATAAATTTGAAAAGAGATGCGGGCAATTGAACATCTGAATAATTGTCGATTTAGTCAATTTTTGACATGGATAATCTTTTAAAGAGAATTTAAAAATTAAACGATTCCGATTATTAAACAACAGCCCAAAATAATATGTTCTTAAATTGAGAAAGTTAAGGACATCCTTAATATAGAAAGCCCGTATATATCTGTATATGTATATGTATGCTCAAGTCCTAATAAGGTAGCAATTAATATTGTGGTAACCTCTAGTTTAGGTTTACTTTACAATATCTCTCATGATTGAACCAATTTTTTTATTTATAAATCATCGTTAAAAGATCATCACTGCACACAAAACAAAAAATAATTAGTTTTAACCACGTACAATAGGGGGTGTTTTGAAACCGGCCAGAAGTACGCGAAGAATAAACTTCACAATGAACTGGAAAACTGATCATATGCAATAGTAAGATACACAATATCACAAGTCTTATTACTGCAAATGATTTCAGCAATGCTACTGTGAACACCTGCATACAATGTGCTTCTGTCCAACTCATCTCAAACAATTTAACATGATTAATTCTTGTACATTATCTTTCTTTTCTTAATTGCACAAAACTATACCTAGCTACAAATTCGTTGTCACAGAATCAACTATCACAGTAAATTTCTATATTGTTTTTTTATAAATAAATTAGATAGCTTGTGGAAGAATATTCAAGACTCATACATTAAATTTTGGTGTGTCCACTTCTTTTGCATCAGCAGAAACATTAGTGTTCTTCACCAGTAGTGCCACTTTCTCATAACCAAGCTATCCTCTCCCCTTCATCCCACCATTCCAATTCATCATTGAGACATTGAAGACCGCCACCTGCCCAACCCCAATTAAGCCATTCATCATCAAAGCCTGAATTCATTAATGAAGAGAAAGAGTACAACTCTCCACCACCACCGCCGCAGCCGCCGCCACTCTCAGCTGCATTTGATGAGCTCCAAATACTTGTACTTTTTCTCCCCTCACTTTCAAGAATATTATTATTAAGGCCCATAATGTCTACACATTCACAATATGGCCCCAAGACCTCCTTTTCACCATTATTATCTCCACATATTGCAGTTGAACTAGTAGTAATATTGTTTTCTTTATTCCCAAGGCATAATTGTGCACCTTCTTTCAGCTCACAACAAGGATCCAAATTAATCATTTCTGCACTGTCCAAACAAGAACTTTGCATCCCCAACATTCCTATTGCCTCACCATCTCCATTCTTTCTTGGGTCCCAAGACTCCAAACCCAATAAATTGCTGTCCTCATCACCCACTTGCCCTAGATTATTAGTGGTGCCAGTTGGTAGACTAGGGTTTTCAAGTTGAGGCTTTGCTTCTGATTTTCTTGGGTTAAGTGGGGCTAGAAAATTCTTGTTCTTGCTCTTGTTGTTCATGGTAGATCTGCTCGCTCGAGCGCCTCTACGATGCTTGTTGCATGAAGTTATCTTCTTCTCATCATTCGGAATGGTGGGTAGATATTCGTTTCCCGGCTTGGTAAAGCAGTAGATTTTTCGACTCAAATGAGAGTTCCAGTAGTTTTTGATCTCATTGTCTGTTCTTCCTGGTAAATTAGCGGCAATCAATGACCACCTGCAACAGTGCCCTCAAAATTTAATTGTATATAAATGATCAAACAGATTTATAATAATATTTACAACTGCTTAAATTAACAGTGATTTAGTTCTCTGAATGGTGTTTTGAAGAGTATTGGGGATATCCCAAAGAGAAATTAAGAACTTGATTAGTACCCAAAAGGTTAATCAAATTAGCAAACCCTACACTATGACACTAGAAAAGTCGAGTGGGAGTCAATAGCATCTCCGGAGAAGCTTGTGCATGTAAAGTAGGAGTTATATAGGATCCCTACTTTTATTTTAATCTTAATTATATGTGATGAACTGCTTCGGTTTAAAGATTTAGGATTAAGAACTTAGGCTTTAATTAAAATTTATATATTAGATAGATTACTAAAATCACGCAGTTCTGAAGATAATTAAGCTGCCCAAAATTTAATTAATCTGAGAGGAACCCTTGAAGAAACATATAGCAGTTTTGGTATATAAAATACTAATCCTTCTTAACATTGGCAATTTCCCTATATCATAATCCAGCCATTAAGTAGATAGAATTAACGTTGTTAGCATAATTTTAAAATGGACATAAATAAGAGTTGTTCTTGATCACATTTCCAATTAACACAAATTCTAGAGCTTTAATTAATCTAGCTAGCTAGCATGACTTCACACACCTAGCTTATATATAGGTAAAATTCATATTAGAAGCACGCTTAATTATATAAAATATGAAATTGAGGAACATAGATATATACCTATTACCCATAGCAGAGTGTAACTTAACAATGGTTTCTTCCTCCTCAGCAGTGATGTTCCCTCTCTTTAAGTCAGCCCTCAGATAATTTATCCACCTCAGTCTGCAACTCTTCCCACACCTCAGCAATCCTTCAAAAAAACACACCAAATGTACATACATATAAATTAAGGACCTTATTGTGTTACCATATTTAAAGTCGAGCTAGCTACTATATATATGCATTTGTGTGTGTGTATGCGCGCGTGTTTAATATAAACACGAACCTGCATTCTTGGGCAAAGATCTCCAAGAGCCTTCTCCATGAGCTTGAATGTAGTTGGTCAAAATTTCATCTTCTTCGGCTGTCCATCTTCCTCTTTTGAGCCCAAGTTTGTCACAGCATGGTGCTCTTCCCATATCTATGGAATCTTAATTGGACTACTACTCTCTGAGAAAAATAAAGATCATCGAAAAGAAGGCAAGGTAAGCCAGTAGATATACAGTTACAGTTGTGCACTTCTCGTGTAGTATAGTAATATAGTATAAATGTAGGGAATAGCTATATGTAGCTAGGGTTGTGCAGGGGAGGGTGATGAAGTAGACGCACGAGTGGTGGCTAGGTGTCCTGTGTGTGTCCTGATCATAGGTTGATTTGTCGGGCTACAAATTGGCTATAGTTCGGTGAAATCTCTTTATTAAGGGTCCAACATTGTGGCAGTTATTCTTCATTTCGTTAGAGGAGGTCAGAGTTTACAAATAACTATTTGTTGTATTATTTAGCCAATTTCCTTGCTACCCTCCATTTTTACTTTTTATCCAATTTTCTCCTCAAAAAATTTTTATTTTGGTAATTAAATAATAATTACTAATTGTGTCATTTTTAACGAAACGTTAAAAAAAATGAAAAAACATGAATGTAGGATGAAAATTGACTGTTTATAATAGTTTGAGGAAAGTTGATCAAAATAAAAGTTCGAGAAAACCGATGATGAGGTACATATTTAGGAGAAATTTGTTCAAGTATTCGGTTTTCAAATGGTACTTCACATGTCATAATACAAGTGAAGAAAATAATATATTTTTTCGTGTCCCTCCACTTGTATTATGACATGTGGAGTACCCGGTTAAAAACCGGGCACTTTAAAAAAAATTTCCATATTTAGGGAGTAGGTCAATTAAATACTATTTAATAAAAGGATGAAAATAAAGATCCAGTAAATATGTGAACCGGATAACTATATGGAATTCTTAAAAATAATGCTATTTAGGGTTTACTTTTTAAATTTGGAAAATGTATTGTGTGTATATCTTAAAATTTTTATCGTAATCTTGATTTTTTTTTGTCAAAATTCATCGTATTCTTGATTAGAAAGAAAAAAAATAAAATCTTTTATTCTCATAAATTTAAGTTGATGTACCTCAAATTCATATTATTGTGAAAAAAATCATATTAAGGTACTAAAAATTAGAAAGGGCTCATTTCATTTTCGTCTTAGGCCTCATTTTACATTGGGACGACTCTGATTTAAGTGTACCTATTGATCGTATTAAAACTTAACACTGAACCATTTTTCAGCATTTTCTTGGATTTGATTAAATAGGCTCTTCAAAACTTGGACTTTGAGATGTGTGAAAAAAGAAAAAACTAATGCCTTCATCAGATGTGATTACAAATGTCTGATCATTTTCCTCGCACAATAAAGACGTGCACCTACAAAATATGATAGAATATCCCACAATTCATTTAGTTCTACTACTTGTATATATAGTTGCCAAGATGGAGTACACATGGAGGCAATATAAAAAAAAATGCCCTCTATAAGAAGTGACTAATTTATTTCACTGTCGATATATAATTTCAGAGGTCCAACATATTATTATTGATCACATAGGTTTGGCCAAACGATTGAGCCCTAAATATGCGAGCTTACTAGCTACTTATAGGTTCTATACTTTTCTTCATTATATGTATTTAAGTTCTCACCCTTTAAATACAATACAGCATGCATGCACGTTAATGGTCTTGCTCCAACCCTCAATTGCATATATTGATGCTTTAGGCCATAGAGTTAAGGACTTCATTGGCTTAATTGACGCCTAACCTAATGTCACCTTTGGTAAACCATGATAGATGATGCTTAAAGTAAAACTAAAACCCTACCTTTGTATAAAAATTAAAAATTAAAAACCCTACAATTCGAGCGGCATTGTCTGTGGCTAAGTAGGATATAAAAAAAAAATTAACCATCTATGAAAAGGCAACGCTGCTCGAATTAATGATGAGGTTTTTACTTTTCACAGATTTGGATTTAACTGTGACACCTAATTATTTGATAATTAAAGTTATAATACTTTGGGGCGGAGACGGACTTATATGGAATGGGTTCACCGTCACGTGACGTCCCGTATCCAATAATACATTGTCAAGTGCAAGTTTTTCTTTATATGGTAATATATTATTGGATTAAGATGCTACGTGCCGATGAACCCATTTCATATGAGTTGCTTTCCAAATAATCAATACATATTAATATATTTTAGGGACCATCACCTCAGAATGTCAATGTCATTCGTAGCAAAAATTAAATTGAATCACGTGCACTGTTCAGCTACGAAGAAGGGAAGGCCTGAGATTTGTATTCAAAGCATTCATTCTTTCACCCCTTTTTTTTCTCTCTCTTCTTCTTCGATGTGAAAAGTTAGGAAAACAGAATTCATAGTGGTTCACGTAGCGATTTAAAAGAGAGGGTGGAGAGAGAAGGCCCACCAGGACAACCCTATAACAGTAATAAGTAATCTGTTCAGATTTATAGGATGATAGGGACAAGAAGTTAAGAACCCTCAAATATTATCGTCATATATTTTGTCAAAACAAAAAATTATCGTCATATATGATTCTCTTTAAACAAAACATAAGTTTAAATAAAATTTCTCAATACTAACCTCTAGTGACTTTTTTCTGAGATAGAATAAAATTTCACTAAGAACAAATAAAAACTTACATAGAATAGACATATCAAATGTAGTCCGAGTAAATCGTACTAAAGAAAAATCACACGGGAAATTCATGAAGCATGCATAAGTGGCCACACATACCAAAAGAAGCACTACAACTCCAAAATTGCAAACTCATCAGAAATACAATACAATTTCTCAATCACGGAGAGACCACATCAACCAACATGAATGAATACACACATGAGGACTGCTTGCAATTGGGAGAACCACCGTTAAGGCACTACAAAGAAAAGACAACATCATTTGATGATCTTTCAAATATTGCTGACAAAGAAGCCCTGTTATGAGTCACCTCCAATAAATGTCAAGTTTTCTCCTCACAGTTCTTTGACAAGCGCACAAACCACCAAAAAGAAAAAAGGCAAAAGGAAAAACACATATCCTTGACATATCGAGAGAGCGACTACAACCACAAAAACTCTCTTCAACAAAGTGAAAAAGCGGCCACAACCAATAGATGATTATGGTTAGAAGATAGAAGAAGCAAAGTGGGGAAGAGACCAAGAGGGGTTTTCCACCAACCTCAAGGTCAAAGGTAGGGTCGACGACAGACAGTTTTTTCTCTCTGGTGACTAGGGCTACAACTCTAATGACATGTTTACTTACTTGAAACTAGAAAAGCCGTGAATCTTACATGGGAAAGAATGAATGTGTATGTGAATGACTAGCCCCCTCTAGTATGTAATTCTTGATTTTTAAAGTGTTAAGTCATTAGCCCTTTCTAGTTGATTTGATTTCTGATTTTTCAAATATTAGATTATAGATTTTAACGTGAAACCCTTGATGTTTAGGTTAAGGTTAAAGAATATTTTTTATATTAAGATTAAGGCAATCAAAATTTCGCGCTTTCGGTAAAAATCAATGAAGAGAAAATTTTGAAAAGTATTATTGATCGACCTTATTTGAAGATGAAACTTTTTTCAATATCAATAACCAATAATATTGGGTGAAAACTTGTGACATTGTACTAAACTTTCAGAGTTCTTGAGCTCGATCCGCTAGAAGAGCATTCACTATTATCAGTGGATTTCTTACTGAACGATTTAAATAGACTGGCCATTTGGATTGAGTTATGTTTCAAGTATTAAGTCAGACACATGTCCCTCCGCAACTGCCTTTAAACGCCTTCACACGGCCAAAACAGGTCTTAACTGCGAATCGCCAACAGATGAAAGACACTTTCCTCGAGGTACTTTAGACACAAATTTTCAATCATTAGATTGAGACACTATTAATAGCTGAGATTAAATCTCACAACTAATTAACTATTATTCTTTTAATAATATTTTTGCATAAAACTAATATTAATTTTATCAAAATAATAAAAGGATAACACAGTACCCAACACCTCGCGGTAACCCTCCATCTCTTTTGTATTGCCTGATCCACCATTAGAACTTAGAATCTCCAGGTCCGTCTATTTCACCATTGCAGACCAAGATCAAACCCATTTGCCTGTTCGCCGACAACGAGCGCCCACATCTCTAGCGACTTAGGTTTTAGTCCCCATACGGCCATACCCGACGTCGAAGACTCCTCCACGAAGCTTTCTGTCAAATTGAGATTTTGAAATTTTTTTCATGTTTTCTGAGTTTATCTTCTCCTATTCTAATGTTGTCATCCAAAACTTGATTCTTTCACTTTCTCCATTTTTCCCTTTCGTCCTCTACATATTTTCCCTTTCTCTTTCTCCTCCATTCATCCACCATTGCAGACCAAGGAGCCCAGATTTTGTTTTTATCTTAAAAAATTGTTATCTTCAGTATCGATTTGTTTTTGGGCAACATCATAACCCAATAGATCCAATGCTCAATGGTATTAAAAAAAAAACACACACACACATATCTTGCTTTGTTTTAATCTGGGTACGAAATGGTTACAAAATCAATGATATTTAAAGTCTATGAGTCGGTATTGATCAACGGAAAATCGAAAAATGCGAGATGGAAAGTTTCTACTTTGTTGAAGCAAGAGAGGTTTGGCCTTTTGGGCATGGAGACAAAAGACGTAGAGGAAGAGAGAGAGATGGAGAGTTTTGAACTGTTATATTCATTATTATATTGTTAAAAAGTATTAGTTTTGGTTAAAAATATTGTTAAAACAATAATAATTAATTAATTGTGAAATTTAATCTCAACCGTTAATAGTGTCTCAAACTAATGGTTGAAAATTTGTGTCTAAAATGTAGTGTTATGGATCATTTCCCGTATAGGCTTTGTGAGTATACCAAATGTTGGGTACCTGCGTCAAGAGTCGGGAACCATACCTATGAATATAAGCCAATTATTAGACAAAGAATAGCACCTGGTCTACAGCCTCAAATATAGGCGGCTTTCCTTTTTCCGGTGAGTAAATATAGGCAGTTTTCCATCGGACGAGCGAAGTTAAATCCGGTCGATCCGGTCGATAGCACCCAAACAAGGAAATTCCCCCAGAAATGGAAGCATAGAGGGGTGCTTTCTTTATATGAAATGCCATAAAGTATACCGTAATGACCCATGGAGGGTCAGCTGGTATTCTGAATCCATTCAAATGAGTTCTGCTATATTTCCATCAATTTTCGTATTTAGAATCCACTTGAATTTACAATATAGTTATTGGATGACGAGATAATTACTGTTCCGTTTACATATTTACCAAAGTTTATCTCAATTTTTCCTGTTTCAGGGGTAAAAAGTCAAAATCTCACCGCAGATCGACAACATCAATCTTCAAATTGGAGTTTATAAACACATGAGAACAATGCTCATAAATCGGGGTTCCATCTAAGGACTCTTCGTGCGGATGAAACCCACGCTGATCACAATTACGAATTACAGATACACCACCTGGGTCGGATAGATGAAATATGCCGTGTGGACTGCAATTACACGGGAGACAACTTAGCATGCTGATTATATTATATAATAAATGATATTATCAATTTCGTCAACAGTTAAACAAACCCACCTGGATGTATCTGTTGGAGCCATAACGATCGCAATTGCTTCTGGTAACATAATCTGAAACAGAAACAACCATAGCAACCCCGTTATATAAAGTGCAATGAAATCTTGGAGAACACGAACAAATAACCATAGGAAATCTAATAATGTAACGAATCCTTCACAGTAGAGAATGTATTTCCACAAAAAGAACTAAGGCCGACGAGGAAATTAAAAAAGTATAAATTGAAGTCAAGAAAATAAATATTACCAAAGAGTGTGAGGATCGGTTTAGGGAAAGGGGAGGCCTAGACTATCGTGAGCCTAAAATTCATAAAAAATGAAATACCGAAAAAGAATGGTGATTGCTTTTTACCTGGTATGAGTAGTGAGTGTGCAGATCAACCGATGACATGAAACAGGTCTGCGATGGGTGTGTCTGGCGCACGACACAGATATGAAAATAAAAAATAATGAGTACATGTACAAGAGCAAGAATAACAACTAATGCGCATTGATGCCACTGAAGCTATTGAGACACTTACATGAATCCACCCAAGCTGAAAAAGAGATAATCTGTCTTGAACCTCAAATATTTCTTCCTCATTCAATGTTTGGCACTGAACATAAAACAAAGATAATGCTGTTAATAGAAATAGACAAACGCACTTTTAAAAAGATGCACATATAAAATTGTGAGATCACAGTCAAGATACTCAACACACTGAGTTTACATAAAAATGCTTCTTTGATTCTAATTGATAAGTTATCCATAAATGGGATGAGTATATTGAGCAAAACTGGTCATCTAATTTCTTTGGTATATACTTTGCAGATCCACGCCATTTAATGATCTGACGAAGAAAAATTTGGTATGATCGACCAGCATATGGAAAGGCAAATCACAAGTTAACATGAGATGTATCCTACCGAATCAGAGGTCGACTCTTGCTTTGGGACTATTAGCGTGGTGATATGGAAAACCTTGTTTTTCTGCAGCCAACAAAGAAAAAATGAAAGAATAAGAACCCAAAGGAATCAAATTATGTTAGTTTCCCCATAAAGAAAAGACCATTATATTCTTACCAATGCACCAGCAAGAATACCACATGTCTCTAAGTTTTTTTCTGTATTCGCCCTAGCCAATCTCAAGAAATCGTCCATCAATTTTACTGGCTGCAAAAAAAATAAATGACACTAAGCATCACATCAAAATATAATACGGAGCATTCACCATTAGAAGCAAGAAAAATAATTTCTTAAGGATTGTGAATCGACAAGAGAAATATCAAGTGTTTCCATATATAAGAAGGATCAGGTATAGGAAGCTTACAACGTGTAAATGTTGATATGAATTAGAACTTGGCATCCCATCCAGAGAAGGTTTTATAGGTCCTGGCCTTGGATCTGCCACTTTTGATGGAGGAATTGGAGTATATTCCTGCTGCACTCGAGCAAGTACAGGAGGAGGAGAAGGCTGATGGATGACCAACTCGAAAGGATCTTCCCTTGCTTCATTAATCAATGAAGGACTTGATTCCTGAGAAGGGCGTGGCCATGCACCGTCATCCAAGGAGAGCACCGACTCCATTGTAGATTTAACTCCTCCTGGATCACCATCTTGTACGGCCACAATATCATTTTGTACAGCCTGATTCAGGCTATAACCATGGATGACATGAAATTGAGTATGTTAGAAGCAGCCAATATTAGTAGGAAAGTTCTTCAAAGAAAATCAAGCAAGCTTTGATTAAATACATACTGAGAAGGAAGCAAAATATGGAAATAAATATGCAGAAAATAAGCATAGTTACAAGGTTTAGACAAGAAGTATTGCATGAAAAACTCACTCTGAATTATCAGTAGGGATTAAGTCAGTACTGCTTGGATATTGAACCTGCATAGAGAATAGATTAATCGAGTTCTACTAGCTCAAGAATAAAAAAAAAATTTGAAACCGCACTTAACAATTTACCTTAACCTTTGAGCTAGGTCCTAGCCACTGGCCCTGGAGACCATTTGGACCCAAAAATGAGTGTCTAGACAAAGTCTCTTTATTGGGAAGAGGTAGATTAAAAGATCTGCAAATTCAAGGAATTGTTGTCATAGTTCAAATTATGGCCTACGGATATCAGTATACTATGTAAGGCTAGAAGAAATACACTCACAGCTTCTGGAACTGCTTGTCAATTTGTGTAGTATTTGTTGATATCTGTGAAAAATCATTTCTATACTTCCACGACGACTGAGATGTCAAGCTACCAGGCTGCACATGAAAATAGGAAAGTAATTTAGTATATCAATAGTATTCCAACAAACTTGAAATAAACTAAAAATACTACATGCAGGCACAACAAGGTTATGAAAAATCTTCTTAAGTGCTTTACAACCCAATGCAGTCAATGACTAGATAATGAGAACCAACATAACTAATCCCATAATATCAAAGGAGCATTCAGTACCTGCCTAACGCTTAGGCTCAATGACTTATTGTTCACGGGAGGCCATTCTAAAGATGTTGCCAAACCATTTGAAGTGCCTTCTAGGCTTTCAAGTTGAGGTAGTTGAGCAACTGCATGGGCCTCGTTAAGTTTGCTCACTAGGTGCTGGGCTTCCGGTTTTAAAGATTCAAGCTCATCTAGTACTTTTAGCAGTTTCTGCAATGATGAAATGACAGCCAAATCAGAACAGGTTGAAGCACATTGAACATGCAAGAAGTAGTAATTTAATCACTATCTAAAAGAATTCGCATACTTTACCTTCCTATATAGAGTTCTCTCTTTCAGAGGATACGTCTGGTAGTCTCGATGACATGGTATAGTTTCAGACACCAAACTGTAAAATTTTAACAATAAGGTTACAAATCTAAATTATTCTGTACAGTATCAATCCCACAAAATGGGAATCATAATGACGCTTTCTACATACCTTGAGAATCGTAGAAGTATGACGTACAACTCTAGGATGTTTTTCTCCTCCCGGTAAATATCAGCCTGAGCATTTGAAGAGTACATTTAAAAACATAAACCAAAAAACTGAAATTTTTTAACACACATTAGCTGCAGGATACTCATCAAATGACTAGATTAATACATAGCATTGCCATATTATGTCATAAACTCCTAATTAGTTAGAATTAAACAAATTTTTTGTAATCACAAAACCTACTTTTTTCTAATTTCATACAGAACTCAGCATCAATTTGAAGAATTCAGACTCAATTTTTTGGGTGATTTGGGAGTCTTAGAGCTAATAAAAAAAACCCTTTAACAGCTAATTTCAATTAAAGTATAAAATTTGGCACCGTAATGGAGTTCTCAGTAGCTAATTAGCATTTCACAATCAAATTTAAACCCTAATTACTCTGAAATCGATTACAATGAAAGCGAAAGAGAATCGAAAGCAGAGAGAGGAAAATCAAACGAAACCTGTTTGAGGAGATTATCGGCGATTCGGAAGTAAAACCGGAGGGGGTAGCGATTATCCACCTCGACTCGCCGAGCCATCGAATTGATGTTGATCTTCATCTTCTCCGGCGACGAATGCCAGTTGGTCTCGCGGTATCGCGCGCAGAGCTTCAGGGAGGGAAAGGGAGGGGATCAATGTTCTGAGCGTGTGAGTCAAGTCAAAACTCGGTCGTTTTGGACGGAGAACTGTCTTTTTAATTTTTCTTTTTTTTATTTTTTATGTCGACATGGTGAGGTTACAGAGGTACCGAAAGGTTTTGGTTACGTGCAATGCTGACTACGGAATTTCCGTGGATCGACCAGTCTTAATGATGGTTGAGGTGAGATTCTTGTGTTCCACGGTTATACAAGGGGGGCTGTTCGACCGAATCACAAAATAATGAGTATTTAGGTAACGCTTGGTCTCATGCATGTACAAACCCTGCAACCCCTTCAAGGGTCACACTTCTTTGTAAGTAATTTAAGTAGTTCCCTTGGTTCGACTGTCCGGACACAATAATTTTTAGGATAAACTGTTAAATATTTCCTAAATTATTATAAGGTTGTCGATTACGACTTGAATTATTATTCTTGTCAATTTACTCTTTTAACTAGTACAAGACTGTCAATTACCTCCATATTGTTAGTCTTGAGAACTTCATCCAAATTTCTGTTAATTGATGTCATGTAAGAGACATGTGACACATTTTAGAGTGCAAATACCCCCTTAACTATCTCAAGGCTGCCGATTATCCCCTCCTCCTCGAACTATTTGGACTAAATTCTCTTGAATCTTATTGTTTTCCCAAGTCTAATTCCAAATTTGCCTTCGAAACTGTTTCACATGCCTCGAATCTTATTGGTTTCCCAAGTCTAATTCTGGATTTGTCTTCAAAACTGTTTCACATGCCTCTCACATGACACAACTTAATGAAAAATTGGATGAAATTCTCTCAATTCTAAAAGCAAGGGGGTAATTGGCAGCCTTGTACTAGTTAAGGAGTAAATCGGCAAGAAAAAAAGTTTAAAGGGGTAATTGGCAGCCTTGTTATAGTTTGGGGGGTATTTGGCAATTTACTCTACTCTTTATGATCTCACATATGCAGGACCGCCCCTGGGGGAATGCTGGTGGTGCCACCGCACAGAGCCCCTGATTTCGGAGGCCCCCGATTTTTTTTTCTTATGTTATTTGTTACATGTGTATATATATCAAATTGTGCATATTAATTATCGTAATTGTGCTTAGCGCAAATGGTTTGGCGTGTAATGAAGCTCGCGAGGGAGACGGGTTCGATCCTCGCAAGGGAATCAGTTTTTTGCACATCTATTAAACAAATATATTAAAAATATTCTACAAAAATTCAAACCCAGGACCTTATATGAGTTATAAAGACAAATATATTAAAAATATTCTACAAAAATTCAAACCCAAGACCTTATATAAGTTATAAAGTCTTCCACTACTGCTGCCATATTCTTTTTGTAATAAACATTTGCATTTTTTATATTTCATTGTAAAAATAAAAAATAAAAAAAAGTCTGCTAGTTGGCCATCATAACCTTCTTCTTTCTCTTTTTCATCCTGAAATTCGTTAGTAATCCAATTCTTAATTTTTCTTTTGGCTATCTTTGCCAATCTTAAATCCAAATTTGGTAGGTTTTTCTTCCAAAATTATAGTTTTTTTTTTGGGAATTTTTGGAATTCTAATTAATGATTTATTTTGCATTTCAATTGATTTTATGACATTGATGATGAATTTTGTTTAAAAAAATTTGGATGAATGACACGGTAAATTTTTTTTCCTTAAAATTGTCATGTTAGATCTTGTGAAAACCTCGATTTAAGTTTTGTATAGGGCCCTCAAAATCTCAGAGTCGGCCCTGCACATATGTAGTGTTATTTATTCGCTTATTTTGTAACATTACAACAAAATACAAGACAAATTTTTTCTCTTTTGTTGGTACAAGAAATACTAGGAGATGTGTGATTTAAACACATGACCTCCAGTGCAAAGATAATCATATTTAACCACTTGAGCTACAAATATTTACTGGAAAGAAAGAAAAAAAATGTGCTATTATGCCTAAATAAAAGACACGAATGTAAAAGGTGGGAGAATATAACAAGAAAAATAAAAGGGTAATTCTCACTTTACTGCCCTCAAGTATCGTGAAATTCACACTTTGCTACCCTTATTTTTTTTCGTCTCACTTTCATACCTAAAGTTTTATTTTTCTGACACTTTCATACCTCCGTTAGTATTTCCGTCAAGTGCTCCGTTAAAGCGTGACGTGGGGCTTGACTGGATGATGACTGTGCAGAAACGTGGCACTGTGGGTCCCATGTGGACAATTAAAAAAGGCTAATTCTCACTTTACTACCCTCAAGTATAGTGAAATTCGCACTTTGCTACCTTTAGTTTTTTTTCGTCTCACTTTCATACCTAAAGTTTAATTTTTCTGACACTTTTATATTTCCATTAGTCTATCCATCAAGTACTCTGTTAATTGATGACGTGGCAAATCTGTGGGCCATCAAATTTGTGCCACGTGGACAATAAACATTAAAAATTAATTAATAAATAAATAAATAAAAAGAAAAACATCTCTCTTTTCTCTTCCCCCTTGCTCTTCGACTTCACTGCACATTCACCCCACCCCTTCCACTTTAAGCCCCCTCTGTACCAAACTCCTTTTTAACTTTAAATTTTTCAGTTTCTTTGGATTTGTTGTGTTTGATTTGAATTTGGTAACCCGTGGAGTTGGTTGTTTGGAGAAGGAGAGTTTATTTTCTTCTTTATTATTTTGTTGTTTTTTTTCTTTAGTTTTTATTAATTTATATTTTTTTAATAAGCCAAAGTCCTGACACGTCATCCATTAATAAACTAACGGATGTATAAAAGTGTCAAGAAAATTAAACTTTAGGTATGAAAGTGAGACAAAAAAAAGTAACTGTAGCAAAGTGTGAATTTCACGATACTTGAGGGTAGTAAAGTGAGAATTACCCTATTTAACGGAGCACCTGATGGATACACTAATGGAAGTATAAAAGTGTTAGAAAATCAAACTTTAGGTATGAAAGTGAGACGAAAAAAAAACAATGGGTAGCAAAGTGTGAATTTCACGATACTTGAGGGTATTAAAGTGAGAATTAGTCTTTTTTAATTGTCCACATGGGGCCCACAATGCCACGTTTCTGCACAGTTATCGTCTAATCAAGCGCCACGTCACACTTTAACAGAACATTTGACGGAAATACTAATGGAGGTATGAATGTGTCAGAAAAATAAAATTTTAGGTATGAAAGTAAGACAAAAAAAACTAAGAGTAGCAAAGTATGAATTTCACAATACTTTAGGATAGTAAAGTGAGAATTAGCCAAAAAAAAAGACTCCAAAACGAAGTTAAGCGGAACTACTTCACATGCGGAACTATTGTCATGCTTGTGCACACTCAAGGGTGTGCGCACTGTTGTATCGTCTTTGTACTCGGTCATCTTTTGTGAACTGGAACCTTCAAATCAAATTTTAATCTTTTCATTCGCCCTTCTTTTTGTCTTTGGCCAAAAATGATAAAAGAACTAGGGATGAGGATAGGATCATAGGAATAACACATAATCTCGAATGCAGGAATAAACGCTCTTAATCACTTGAGCTAACAAGTTTCTTGAAATCTTATATTCATTCTGAAAACACACTTTTACACCAGTAATTATATATTGATTATTTTCTCATTTTGTTTTACTACAAAAGCCTAAATCACACCACTATATAATAAATGTCCTGCATATACATGGTAACATTATTATGCTATACATAATTTATGAGAATTAATTATGGCATCATACATATTAGAAGTTAGAACAGTAATCCATTCCCCACAATCATCAACACAATCCCAATTAGAATCTGGTTTGCAGTGCTGTATGCATTGTTTCCTTCAACTCTGATGTGCTCAGCCACGACGAATTTACCTGCGAAAAATGCAATTTAATGACAGACTATACAAGTAACAACTGACATTAACCAAAAAATAAAATAATCTCTTCACACTACCATGACTCTAGGAACAAATTAAATCGAATAAGATTACCTCTTTCTGCGCCTTGGCCACATCCGGCATGAATCGTGTCTCGAACGTCTTGAATGGTGGCCTTGTTGTAAAACAGGAAATTGGTCATGATGTTATCAAGACAATCGAGCACAAGGTGTGTCTCCGTCATGCAAGGTCCATCGCAGTATTCATCAGTTTTGTCTGCAGGCACCTTCAGATCTCCACTCTCATTCAATCTGTAAGACTCTTCACAGCTGCTGTATACCTAAAAGTTTCTCCAAACCATTACATACATTTCCATTACAATTGTGTTTACGTTCACAAATGAAAATTCTCTTAACATTTTTAATGAACTTATTTTCCTAAAGTGTCACACGTAAACATTCAAAAATCTCTCTATGTATGACATTTGTTCTAATAAGTAGTAACCGCGTGCATCGATATTGTCAAAAATGGATTTATAACGTGTTTGTATATTTTGTGAGCAACAATAGTATCTAACACATTATGGATAGAATATTGACACAACGTTCGCTTCATAGCCGGACTAATCAAATTTTGGATATAGTCTGTGCTATCAACTGAATGAGGTGTGACTTTACATATTTATCATTGAAACACAGCAAGGCTTTGGCAACAATTTGAGCTGGATCCTGGAGTTCAGTGCCCTTTCCTGGTTCATAACCTCTTTCAGGTGTATATTCATCTGCCATCCCTGCAACAATTTATGCACAAAAAAAAGTTCCACTTAACATTTTATTAGAAAAGAATAAGAAGTATAGGTTTATATGTTACATATATACCTGTTCTGCAGCAGAAAAGAGAAATGCAGATGAAAGCTGCAGCTAAAACTGAGAGTTGGGCCATCGTTAATGCCGTGACAGAAGCTTGTAAACTACAGCAACTCTTTTGGAAGAGAAATTTGGCTACCGTTGGAGTGAATTCGAAATGTATACCGATGCTGCGTTACCAGCCACTGCAATAGAATGGGAGGCTCTAATTAAATACCCAAATTTAACATTTGAACAACCTGGCCTACCATTCTACTTTTCTTGACTAAATTCTCTCATATACATGCATCGATAGTCACCTTGAACAAACATAAGAAAGTAACTTTTGTGGATGGGAAAATGTGGTAAAATTAGAAGTTGGTGAATTTTAATTGGGAGAGAGGAAAACCGATTGATGGGTTTGCTCTCTTAAATTGGTAAAAAATTTGGAGGAATGCCGAGGACTAGAAGGAAGAGAGCAGTTGGGGTGCAAGTCACCAACTTCCACTGGCTGAGGACTTTTTCTTTTGTTAGAGTGTGAGAAATCAAACCTAAAAATGTGCATGAGCGTTGTACAGTTGTATAACTTGCACTACAAGTAAAGATGGTGTTCCATTAGAGAGAAAATTGAGAGTTTGAGCTTATAAGCAAAACCATAAATTAAGAGAGGAAATAGATTGGTAGTGTAACATATGGCAAATTGGCAATGAGTTACTGCTCATAGAGTCGTATATTCGTGGCTAATGTAATGTTAGTGTCTAGGGCACAGTTTTCTCTTTCAAATGTGGAAAATTGAAACTGTTTCCAGTTTACTATATTTTTCTCTTTTCTTTCAACTTGAAGATATGAATTTTTTGTAACCAAAAAATATTGCACTATATAAAGGTAAATTATATTTTGCATCTATTTGATTCACGGCACAATTTGATCCATATACTATAAAAATATAAAATAACTTTAAGTACAAACTATCGAAGTTTATTCTTGTTTTTGTAGGAGCTCATTTTACCTTTTTTTGCTGACATGGACTGATGGACACCCAATTGATGTCAAAAGACCACTGGGTATATCTAGAAGGTTAAAGCTTTCTTTGAAGAAAGTTCTTAAATATTGTCCATGTGGCATATAACTATATTAATATGTGTGTTCACCAATCTAGCATCCGTGTAACAAAAAGTGGGCCAACTTACGTCAAAAAATAAAACTGGTTAACTTGACAGTTTGAATGGCGGAGAGGCTAAATTAATAGTTGATCTTTAATTAAATTAACTAGCGGTTGAGGCAACTCTTATGTAAAATAAGTCTTTCATATAAAATACCCCTTCTTAGTATTTAGTTTTGGTTTTGGATTCAATTCAACTCAAGTTGGAGTCGCAAAACTAACCACGAAATTAATAGAGAAGAGCAAACTTTAGAGAGAACTACTCTTATTAAAACAAGCTAATTGACAATTATTACATTCAGCCAATTCCAATGCTTAATTATATAGCTTTGTCATCAACATTAATCCTCTCAAACAACAAACTACTTTGAGCTCTCAACGAATCTATGCTCCCTGCAACATCATAAACCAACGAATAATAAAACATTAAAAGGAAATTAATTAATATAATCCAATGTATAATATACTACGAATAATGATGATTAATTGCATATGAACTTACGAGGCTGTACATCATTCATGACCAGATGTACAAGCAGGTCTCCTTGGGGGTAGCTGCTGGTGTGGCGTTCTCTGCATGTTGTCACGTTAATTGGATTTATTATGCAAATCAAAGCTAGTTAAATTTTGGTGACGAGAAAACACAACAAAATTTTATAAACTTCTTAATTAGACATTGACATTTGTTAGGAATTATCTGTTATTTTGCCCCCTGAACTATCAATATAGAGTTTTCGCGACGCACAACTTGTGGTCAGATTTCAAAAACTTCATCCAAATTGATGTTAAAAATTGTCGCATGCCCGAAAGTAATGCACTTATGTGTAGTTATATAATTCTATACCTGGAGCTTTGGTTGTAAGGTCTCCACTGCTGCTGTTGATTTTGGATTCACCCCTGCACCTTGCTGTTACACAATCATGAATTAATTGAATTTTTTTTATTTACAGAATGAGTAAAAAGTAAAAAAGCAGAGTTTAATTTTCATTGTTTTTGTAGGGATTAGTAATATACCTTGCATAGTGCCCAATCTGCTGAATCAAAGAAGGCACGTTCATGATCCTGCATGCATACGCGCATACACACAAATTAGGGTTTTGTTCAGTAGATTTTATGAAATATAACATAAACACAAAACTGACTGAACTTTTTGAAGTGGTAATCAACTTACCTTTGAAATCAAAGGCTTCTTCTTTGGCGCAAGTCCTCCATATTTGTTGGCAGCTGTGGCCTGTAAATATATGTTTTACTAAAAGTTTATTGACCATTTTGGTGAGTCATTTAACCGGACCGGAAGTTACAAATTACGCTTCTGAAATTTTTTTACAATACATCGATGCATGGGATGCCTGAATTTGTATGACTAAATTTTGACGGTCTCAATTTAACCATAAATTCAATGCATCTCATACTCCGAAATATTATAAAAATAAAACAATAAATTGTGAACGAAGATGAACACAATGATCAAGCAGATTTAAACACTGTGGTCAAAATTGTATTTTGAAAAATTTGGTGAAAAGTAATCGATACGAGAAGTGTATGTACTTTAACAAGGAAAAGTCGTCAGCAGCAGCTGGGACTGTGAGAGATTTGGTAGTCTACGTTACTGTTTACAGTTGTAAGTTGTAACCGCAAAAAATTTTAGTGATGCGTATTATTAAGTATTCCGAGATGAAGACCGGCTGTAAATAATTTATGTCTAATTTAACAGTTATCATTAATTAAAAAATAATTATATTCAATAATACGAAATACTAAAACAACACCAATTACCCACCATGCCACCGTACCTGCTGCCGACATTTCGAATAGGAAAGATATATTCTCCTGTCGTGTCAAAATACCAGCCGTTACTTACTAATATCCTAAATGTAGGTCCCATTTCAATTTTTCTATCCTATATGCGTCCACCCAAATCTAAATTGCATTTTTGGGCCCAACAAGGCAAGAAATCACATATTTTTTGTACTCACCTATATAAAACCTGAACAAAGTTATGCTATACGCCTTTTTGGCACAAAGAGGATGTAATGTAATTTATAGATAAAACCAGAGACTTATCAATTTTTTTTTTTCTTCTAAGTTTGGCCATTAGATAATATGAAAATTCATTTTGCTAAAGATAAATCAGTTTCAAAAGTAGAATAGGAATGAATGATATTCACTTTTTCGATATTGAAAAAATGTTTTAAATTCAAATCTCGCTCTCTTGTTATATATATATTTCTTTTACAATTGACACAAGCATGAGGATTTCAAATTTTGGTATTGCTTATTTTGTGGTATTTTAACAAGAAAAGGGAATCAACTAAACAAATTATTTGTGGTAGCATAATTATTTTTTCCTAGAGTAAGAAAAAGATTTGTTTTCGTATAAAAAGAAGGAAATATAGTCAAGATTCAATGTATATAAAGTAAAAGGCCCTTATGGTTAACTTTTCAAATCCTTTAATTGCCATTGTTTAATCAAAATACCAAAGAGAAAACCATTTAGTATACGAGGATAAAATAGTAAAATAAAAAAAATGAAAATTTGGAAGGAATAAACCTATTTCACCCACCAACTACAATCTATTAGTTACGTTTCGTAGCTTACTTCGTTCTTCTCTAAGACCAATTTTAATGGTTGGGGTTAAAACTTAAATCTTTAGCCTAAAAAATTTAGGTTCTAACCCAAAAACCATTTTTCTTCTCTAATGGTCTTGGCTTAAAAGTTTAGCCCTAGATTATTAAAGAATGATTTCAGCCTTTTTTTTTCAGTAATTTTTTTGAAAATAAAATTTACTCAAATTATCCTAATTTATTTTTAAGAACATTTTAACCTAAAAATATTTAAATTCTGATAAATAATGAAAAATCACTAAACCTACCTCATTCTCACACCTATGCACCACTTGAAAGAACATGAAAAACAGCACAACCTACCCCATTCTTAAACACAAATACATAAGTGGATAGAAAGAAAAAAATAGAAGAATTGTATGACGAAAGTGAATTTTGTGTAGATATATGAACAAAACCATAGGTATTAAGAGTTTTTGGGTGAATTTTGATTTGAATAAATTTTTTGAATTATTTTAACAGTTGGATGTAGTTTTGGGCCGTTAGATCCTTTTTTTTATCATTAGATTTGCTTGGATCTAATATATTTATATATTTGATTTTGAAAAAAAAATTGAATATGGACTGTTGGATCAACCAACAATCCAACCACGTGGACCGTTCGATCAAAAGAAATAGTTGTTGGTATTTCTACAAGTGGCCGACAACGTTAGCAACTGGGTTTCAGCCACTATCCTTGGCTCATTTTTTTGGTTAAATTTGGCCCGCAAATAAGTTTTAACTCAAAATATTTTTTTTAATCCAATAATTAGAGAAGCTTTAGGGGGTTTAAAACTCAAATACCAACCATTGGAGTTGGTCTAACTACAATTAATTGCAGTTCAAATTATATGTTCGGTAGATGAAATCTATATGTAACGTAGGATAGAAGAAACTGTGCAACGCACTTGTGAAAAGGCTAGTAAATTAATGAATTAAAAAACTGTCACCAACTTTAATTGAAATAAAGTGGATGTGGAGCGTATGACGTGACTCGTGCAGTAAGGATTGCAGATACGGCCATCAAAGTTCTTAATTATACATTTGAACCGACACCATGGAAATAGTGTACGGTGGTTAACTAATCACATCCTCCCTGAATTTGAATTTGAATTTTTATTAGTTTTTGACCTTAATTAATCTAAACTCAATAATTTAACAAATAATAATTAGAATTACGAGTAATAGAGAGAATTAGGGAGCGGATTACCTCATGGTCTTGGGCAGAGAAATAGTCTTGGCCTCTGTTGCAATCCTCCATCTTAGCTCTCCTGCAAGATCATTGATTCTAATCAATCATGGGATCAAAATTAAGAGCTAATTAACAAAGAAAACAAAAGAGCAGCAGAAATTTGACATAAAAATTGAGAATGAAGACATGAGAGAGAGAGAGAGAGGTGGCTAACAAGAACAATGCAGCAAAAATAGCAGAAGTATTGAAATGGAGTAGGAGAATGTTAGTAATCTAGTAATATATATAAAGACCAAAAAGAGAAAGATAAAAGGGATCTTGGCATTACCTTGTGGAAGAGCAAAGTGAGAGATGCAACAGAAATGTTGAGAGGACAAGTTGCAAAAAGGAAGCAAAAGAGAGAGAGAAGAGAGAGAGAGAGATGGGGAATGCGGGTTGAGTGAGAGGGTAAGATAAGAATGTATTTGTGTATTTATGTCTATGTGTTGTATTTTAGTATTTAATTTTGATTTGAGAAATGCATGCTTATGATGTACAACAATGTAGGGAGGCCAAATTAATTAACAAGAAAAACTTAGCTATCATAATTGCATATCACCTTTTCTTTTTCTTTTTTTTTTCACGTGTTGTTAGACGATTATTGATACGACCCGTCTCGGAAAATAATAGTATTCTATTTTCAGAAGTGGGAAATGACCAAAATGCTCTTGGTTGGGCAAGGGTTGACTTTTGGTTGACTTCTGTGTCGTGACACGTACGACCATTTTCTTAACGTTCTCTTGTTGTACTTGTCGATACGAGCGCGTGGACGCAAACGGGACGAAATTCGGAGTTCGAATAAAGACTTTACGGGAGGTTAATCTTATTGGCGTTCCCGTAATTTAAATTGTGTTTTGTAATATGGGCTTTGGGCCTAGTGAGCCCAGTGAGCCCATTCTTATCTCTGTCTTCTCCCTCATTCTCCCTCACTCTGTCTCTCTCCCTCACACTCTGCAATTCTCTCCCTCACCCATACCTTGTCCTTACCGAGAGCAAACCACAGTGGTTTCCCTCACCTTTCTTGGCAAACCACATCCAAACCGTTCCAATTCACACAAACATCAATCCTGCAACCCAGCTCGAACGCCAGATCTGGTTCTCCAGAGAAATTCCGGTGAGGCCTCAAATGCTTCCCAGCGAGTTTCCCGACGAATCTGACCTCGATCCTCCTCGATTTAACCACCATTCACCTCCTAGTGAGTCCTAGTACCTTATTCAGACCTTGCATGCTGGAATCCAGCTTGAAATTGATGAACTGGAATCGGCCCTTTTGGACCCGTGGATTCTGTTAGAAATGTGCCCTAAAACCAATCATATGATGATACTTTACGGACATTTCAAATGTTAAACTAATTTAGTTTAATATGAAGGGCATAGATTATTGTTTATAGTAGTCTCATATAAATGTTATATGCTTAAACAATAAGTCCAAGGAATATGTGCTTAGTAGAATGTAATCTAAACAAGTTAGGTTCATGAGACCATTCTCGATCATAGACATATCCTAAACGTTCCTGCTGAATAGGATTGCCAATTGGGCATTGACAGTCCGTTAAGATCAGTACATGTTATGTCTTCTCTCAGGGAGAGTGACTAGTCTCGAGTCATTGGTGTAACTGACACCAAGACAAGCATGTAGGTGCTCAATATGGAATGAGTTCACTGAACGCGATCAACGATGAGTTTTCATGATCATGTCACATGAGAACTCATAGTTGGGATAATGCAAATTAGTCCTTTGACCTGAGGCATCACAGTTGTCTTGTGGTGAGGTCCTTAATCTTTGATTATGTCAAAGGCACCCCATCCGAGGGTGTCCACGGCATCGTTGGGGTTAAGCTACTTAGCCATGGAGGCAAGTGAATGCGCAACAAGGGATCTCTAACCTTCAAACCGTTTGAGGGAGAATACTCTATGATATGATTAAGAATCTCTGGCCAGAGTATGAATGAGATTTAGGAAGTCGTTCCAAATCATATTCAAGGTAATCATATAAGTAATGGAATCACATTGGATAGTAGACATGAATAAACTATCAAACCAAACAATGCGGTCGAGAGTATTGTATTAGAGAAGGACCGTATTGCATTGCAATTCTAACTGAATAGGTTTCTCCACCTCTTCTGATTAGCTTGGGTAGCCATGACATACTGCTAGGTGTCACTCATGGTTTGTGGTAGCCCTAAAGGTGTATGATCACTAAAGGGAGAATTGAAAGTAAGTTTCAATTCACAAATGATTTGAAAGAGTTCTAATCATCCACTTCCTCGCTAAAAGGAACCTAATGGATCGCACACCATGTAAGGTAGAGTTTGATGCGTAGAATGGAGATGAGTAAGAATAATTAAATGGTTTAATTATTTGTGGCAAGGATTAATTAATATGTTAATTAATCAAACGAATAAGTTCGTTAAAGACCTCGGGTTGGTTTTGGGCTTCAAGGCCCAATGGGCTTCGAACGTCAAGCCCATTGACTTAAGTTGTATGACAACTTAATGACTAATAATAGATTAGGGCCCAATAGCCCAATGAACCCAACATGGCCGGCCATTTAGGGCAATGTAGTGAACTTGCTTTAATTGCAAGTTTGCCACTACATTGTGAAATGATATAAAACAAGTTTATAACATTTCATTCAAAGAGGTTTTCTTTTGGGAGAATGGTTGAGCATTAAAATGCTCTCTTCTCTCAAAGAGGCCGGCTCCCTAGAGGAGAATAGCTAGCAATCTATCTTCCTCTAGGACACTCATCTTCTCATCAAGGCTCTCATTGGTGTGGAGACTTAGAGGTTCCCTACTTTGGGAACTTGGAGAATCCGATTCATCCATCGTCATCCAAGCAAGGAATGAAGGCCCTCTCCATGGGTGATTAGCCTTTGCTTAGGCAAAGAGGAATCTACAAAGGTATTTGATTTCTCAACTCAAAAATTGTTTTGATTTGAGTCATGGTTCACCATATCTACTAGGCTTTGAATTTTCTTGGGTAAAGTTTCGTTTTAAGTGCATAGAAGCATGTTTCCGCCTTTAATTGTTAAATGCATGCTTAATGATGTTGCTTAATGAACTCGGTTAATCCACAATTTTCCCTTCAGATTCCCTATGAAATTCCGGCCATCTCCGGCCATGTTTTGGGCCCCAAAGTGGTAAATTATGATTCCTTACTTTCCTAACTTCATTTTGGTACTTGAATCGTGAAAAATGGCTGTATTTTAACTGATATATGTTGATTTGAAGTTTTCCGGTGAATTTTCCATATTCCAGCGAGACTCCGTCCGGCAGATGGCGGCCGGCGGCGACGATGCAGTGGCCGAAAGTTGCAGCGGTCACCGGCGAGCTGACTTCAGCCAACCCGGCCCTAACGTCAGCCAACCGGTTGTGACGTCATCAGACCCGGTCCAAACCCAGTTGGATTGGGGAATATTCCAAAGGTATATTCCGTTCGTTAACTAACGGCGTTTACAGCAAGGGGTTAGTATTTTCAGAAAAGAAAAATTTTAGAAAAACTATTGTTTATGGCCCACTCACCTTTCTGTTTTGCGTCCCTCCAGGTTTAGTAGGCTTAGAGCTGTTGACGTCGACTCGTGGTGGCATACTTCTTCCTCAATGTAGGAATTTATTTACTAGTAATTGTAATTACTCTAGTATTCAATTCTACCAAACAATTATTCTTTTATTAATTTCTTTTCGGTTCTCACACTTCCGTGCACTCTGCCATTATTTTAATTCAAATTCCTTTTAATTACTCTTTTATCTTCCAAATGGCTTTCGTCACCTTACGAGGTGTCGGCCAACACCCTCGGCTTTTGGGTGTCCACCTGTACATTCGGGTCGGGGTGTTATCATAATGTAATAGTATGCAATGAAAGACAGAAATATGCAGCAATTTCATATAAGTTTGATATATGGTAAGTAGATAAAATAATGGGAACTATATCTCCCTAATAAACCGTATAAGATAGCGAAGTTGAGGCTGAGGTTGATGGAATGTGAGCAAATTCTCAAATTCTATTGGGTTCGGAGGGCTTAGGCCTCGTTTGGCAGCTCAGACTGGACTGACTATTTCAGTCGGATAAGATTATCTATCATTAGACAGTACTGACTAAATTAATCTGACGTTTGGTGTAGTGTCAGACTATTTATACTATGTTGGGCGGGCCTAGGTGTGTGTGAAGAACACAATTTGTTCTTCATACAAACTCACTCAAATCCTCATCAAATGCAAGAACTACAAAAGGTTTGATCTTCGTAGGAGACAAAGTACGTATAGGTAACCTTCAATTTGATTCAAGGTGCAACCACAACTCCTCCAAGCAAAGGTGTTCATCCAATATGAGATTGAAGGTCATGTTGGGTATTTAGCCTTTGCTCATGCAAAGAAGATTCTACAAAAGTATAAGATGCTACAACTTACTAATATGATTTTGAGTTGTCTTGGTTCACAACATTTAGGCTTCAAAAGTCATAAGCAAAGTTTTGTTTTTAAGTACTAATATGCTAGCTAAGAGCCTTTAATTTGTTAATAGCATGCTTAAGTGTTGCTCAAATGAACTTGTAATTCAAATATTTTCCTTCAAGCTAGACCAAGAGAGTGAAAGGGATGGACCCGACTAATTATACGGAGGTTTTTGGGTGTATAATTAGTCGGGTGTGAGGGGTACTAAATGGTGGGTCCGGTTTAAATAGTCGGATGACTATTTTAGTACAAAGCGCACCAAACACTCAAAACTGAATTATTAATATTATCCGATATATTATACGGTGTATCAAACGAGACCTCAATAATTTCGTCATAACATCTAAATTAAAAAAAAAAAGATGACAGTTCACCATCGATTTGGTCCATTCTAACACAAACAGTACATGTTCACACGTGCAGTTTATCAACTTTACTTACCGACAACCACATCAATTTTTGTTGTTTGTTTTCTTATATTGATTTGACATGCCATTGTTAACGGCAGAAAAACATGGGAGAATTCTATAAGTTTTGTTTATTAAATAGAAAATTAGAAAAATAGAAATAAAACCAATATATAATGAATAATACTTTATGAAATATGCAACAATTCTATAAGTTTTGTTTATTAAATAGAAAAATAGAAATAAAACCAATATATAATGAATAATACTTATATGAAATATGCAACAATTTCATATAAGTGTTTCATACTTATGAGACATGCACATATCTCACTCATTACGAATAATGTATTTATTGTATAAATTTTATATTCGAAACCATTAAATTTCTTATCATTCAAAAATCATCTTTACTAAAAGTCATTCTAATTGAAAATTGTTTAGTTATCCAAATGTATGGAAGAAATCGATAGTATAAGTACTAAATAACATATTTATATTGAACCGTTTATTTGTTTAATAAAATATAAAATAACTTTTTTTTTTAGTTTTCATTACGTGTGTGTTTTTCTTATGCATCTCTCATGATCCTTCCTACACTCTTCTACATCCATCTTTTTTCTCGTGTATTTTCTTTTATCTTTGACACAAAAATAAAAACCAAAACCTAAAAATAAAATAGCTATCAAACCAGCCTCAAAGTCCATGAAAAACGTGAAGATACATCAGAGCATGTTGAGCGGGAGGCCACATTAGGCCTTGATGTGGCTCTGCCATGTGTGCAGGGTTATGAGTGAAACAAATGATAGTAAGCAAGAGAAAATCAAACAAATCTAACAACTAACAAAAACGGGACTGGCTACAGTGCTCGCAAGTATTGAATGTTTACACCGATCTCACCATCTTTTCCCCCCTCTCTCCTCCCTCCTCCCTCCTTTTAATGGTGAGATCGGTGTGAGTATTTAATGCTTGCGAGCACTATAGTCTACTCCAACAAAAACATCGAGATTTATACTAGTTCAGCTTTGTAGCATAGTTGTAGGGGATGAAGCAAACTTTAGACGTGTTGGTGGTGGGGGACCGAGATGGATCCGAGAACCATTCACATTTAATTTATGACAACTACTAATTAGAAAGCTCCAAGATAGGTTTTCAATAGATCCAATCCGAAGGGTATGAACAATATTTTGATCGTGTAGCAACACTTGAGATTCAAAATTACTATTTTATTAAAAACCTTACGGCTCATCAATCAATATTCTGTCTTTGGATCGTCTTTCCTTTACTTTTACAGAAGAATTTTCTTTTTTTTTCTTTCCTATTCTGTGACTTCGAAAAGGAAGACTAGAAGTGCCTAATTAATAATTAATTGCTAACCCCATAATATTTTGGGTGTGACTATCAATTTTTTGATAGCTAATTAAAACTTAATCTCTCCTAAATTGGCTTCAACAGAAACATGATGCTTCAGGTCACCAATTTCCAGTTTGTGCGCACCCAATGGGATTCTCCGGATCCCGAATTTGTCAACGACGCTGAGGTGCTTGCACACGTGGACGCCAACCCTGACCCGTCTCTCCGACCCGGCCACGATATGGACCTTGTGAAAGCCCACCAGCTGCTTGTTGGGGGCCAATTTTCCGGCCGGTGGGGTCGCGAACACCAGAAGGGTGTGGGTCCCGTCCATGGTTCCGGTGTTTTTAACGTCAACGTGCACGTCGAGCGAGAGTGAGTCGCAGTTTGTGTGGCTGACTCGGAGGCCGTTGTCGTTCAGCATGGTTGTGTTTTTGGCGGCAACTAGGCTGGTGAGTGGGACCGAAACAAGTTTGGGCCCCTTGGCTAGTGTGTGGGAGAATCTGGTGTAGCTTAGGCCCAGCCCAAATGGGAAGACAACTGGGCCCTTGTAGAATCTGTAGGTCCTACCAGGGTAGCCTCTTGCTGGGTCTGCCCTCATGGCCATATCTGTCATTGGCAATTTGGCCACATAGTTTTGGGGGTACCATGTCATAGGGAGTTTTCCACCTACAAAAGCAATACATAATTAATCAATACCACGTGTCAGTGTGACGATTATAAAAATATTTTTTTCGTTAGTTCGAGTACTACTTGGGTTTGTAGTGCCGAACAAAACATCGGCAATGGCGGTTCCTCCAGCCTGGCCAGGATACCCAACCCAAATAATGGCTCCAATGCGCGGGTCATTCTTTGCGAACGTGACATCAATAGGACCGCCGGACATTATGACCAGAATGGTCGGTCCCCTGGAAGCCCTGGCCACCCTAGACACCAACTCCTGTTGGTGTCCGGGCAAGAGGAGGCCGGTCCGGTCTCTGAACTCTGCTTCGATTGATTGGTCAAGGCCTATTACTAAGACGGTTGCATCAGCCTGTCTTGCTGCAGCCTCAGCAGCACCAATTAGTTGATTTCCATTGCAATGAACATCTGAGCACCCAGCTTGGTGTATGGTCCTTGTGTACCTCGCAATTCCTTGTAGCGGTGTAGTGTACCCACATGCAACACCTACATACAATTACAAAAATATCCAATGAATTAAAATTTAAATCATTTTTAAGAAAATTGGATTAGAGTTACTAATATATGCACATATATTTACATTTTTACTAGACTTACCAGCATAATTTCCAATCATTGTCTCAGTAACATCGGAATTGGGCCCGATTACCGCCACGGTTCGGTGGCGCGTGGTTGAGAGGGGCAGTGAATTCCAACGGTTTTCAAGCAGAACAATGCCTTGCCTGGCAGCTTCAAGAGCCAGCTCGTTGCTGGACGGTTTGCACACATCTGCTTGGCCTAGGTTTCCATATCGCTGAGCTGACGGTTCGCCATCGAACATGCCCAATCTCATCTGGACCGTTATCGTGTTAGCCAACGCGTAGTTAATATCGATCTCGTTTACCAGGCCCGTCCTCACTGCCGCCTCCGTGTGGATGGCGAGGAACGGCCCACAGTCCAAATCCAAACCTGCAGTTTACAAATTTGGGCTTACTCTCCTAACTTTATCTTTCAACATGCACGTCAGACGCACCACATAACAATGATACTTATATAAGCAGTTAAACCGTTAATCACCTGCTTTAATTGCGTCCGCTGCTGCTTCTTCTGGTGTCTTGGTGTAATGCTGGTCGTCATAATAAACACCAACTGAGTCACAATCCGAGACAATATACCTAATTGGACACATAAACCAAAAGCTTAATCAGGTATTAGAGGCTACAAATACAGATTAAGACAATAATACAGCAGTAATTCAAGTGACAATTCAGATCAATGGGACTCACCCATTGAGTTTCCATTGACCACGGATTGTGCCCTTGAGGAGATCAGGGTCAGCACAAGTAGGCTTTCCGTTGACCTGGTTGTAGGAGCACATAACACTAGCAACATTCCCATCCACCACACAGGCTCTGAAGGGCACATCATATGTGTCCTCTAAGTCCTGTTTGCTAACCTGCCCATGTCACACACATAATATTTTCTTTACTCTCTATACAAACAAAAACGTTCTTTTGTCTAACAGTCTAATAAGTTATTATGATGCTAGATTGTCAATTTGAAACATTGATCAGGTTAAGATTAACGTACAATCGGACAACATAATGCGTTACACATGCATATATACTTAAGCATAAAATGACTAGCTAGGTTAAGATTTTGTCACCCTAGCATTGAAGTGGAAGCGATCGACGCCGCTCCAGTTATCGAGATCGTAGGCAGTGTAATGTTTGCAACATGCAGCAACCTTAAGGCGATTGCCAGCACCATCACCTTGGAGGCCCTTGACATACCTAGCACCATACTTGGCAGCCAAAACAGGGTCTTCCCCAGGAGTCTCTTGCCCTCTGCCCCATCTCGGGTCACGAAATATGTTCACATTTGGGCTCCAAAATGTCAGTCCAGCCGCGCCCCCGTTGTACATTGCTCTTGCTTCGTCAGAAACAACCTGTTCAATTACAAAAAAAAAATTTATATGACTGCATAATTTAATTTCTCTTCAACTTTTTTGTTTAATAAAAGAAAGTCGGTAGGTTTTCAATTAGGGAAATATTGATCGAGAAAGGAACATTATTAATATATTTTCTGTTTTTACCATAAGAAGAAAATGGTCCAATATTTCGTTCATGTAATAATGGGTGTGTGTGTATACTATATATAGTCCAAGATAACAATTTTAGAAGCTCAGATGGGTCCCAAAAGGGGGTGCCGAAAGTAAATTTTTCACCAAATTAGTGATGGCAACTTTCCAAGTTGAATTCATCAACGGTTTGCACCCATCTATGCTTTTACTTTTCATTTTTCATATATACAAGCAATATTTTAGACTAAATTTATTTAATTATAAAGAGAGAGATTCAAACTTAAATACAGATGAAAGATTACACTACTGTAACCAACTTAACTAAACACAAGTCTGCCTCATCGGTGCCATTTTGATTTTGGGTTGGCTACTAATGAAATTTGTAATAACATGACTAATGCGACTCATAATTAAGAATTATCTGTGAGATTATTATAAACTAATACTTAATTGAAGCATGTTTTAATGGGCATCTTATATATAGTTCAACTATATACGTCTGTGTGGACAGTTGACAATTTCAATCATATCTTGAAAAGAAAAATAAACAAGAGCAACAACCACAATAATTAGCTACCGAAAATATCGTTTGTGTTGTTTGTTCATGGAATCATCATGGTTTTTGAGGCTAAATCTAGCTTTGCTAGTCATTTGTCATGATCATTTGCCGCTAATATTATACAAATCATGAAGGGATGTTGAATTTAGGTAGCTCACGGAATTTCCAATGCATGTACCACTATGTTACATGTATCCATGCAAATTGCACCTCTATCTCCTTTCACTTAAAATGTTAATTATTTAATATAAATCGCAAAATATTTCTCTCACAAAAAGTTTATCATACTATGTTTGTCAAACAATTAATTAAAACCGGATGTTAGTTAATATATGATAGCATATCATAGTCATATATATATCACTTTACACGATTACTCGTCTACACTAATAATTTAGTATTAAAGTATAACAGATATGACAATTTTGATCACATGGTTGGAGATAAAAGAGTTTATAGGATCCAAAGTGATGGTAAATATTTTAAAAAAGAACTTTGCTTCCTCTTCCTTCTATTTTCTATTCTAAATTTCATACCGATGAGAAAAATAAACAAAAGAAAAAGAAGAATCCTCACCCGTCCGATTTCCTCCCAGAGCGACTCATTGAATGAAGCAGCGGTGGTGATGACTTGAGGGAAGCTAGTGGCCCCAAGAAAGCCCACACTGGCACCGAACTTGGTTCCAGGCCCCACATTGGACACACCATGAAGTGCCTCAGACCACCACTCGTAGCCCTGAATGCCAAGCCTAGGCACGTCAATGGCATTGTTCACCAACAGCCTGATCTTCTCCTGTAATGTCAGCCGTCCGATCAAGTCCTGAACCCTAACGTGGATTGGCACCGTCACCCTGCAGAACTTCAACGTTCTGGTTATCGGGTTTCGAGGGTCGCAGGCGAAGGGTGGACGAGCATGCACAACTGCAATGCTGCAGAGGGAAGAAAATAAGAACAGAAGAGAAAGAAGTGAGAGAAGTTTGGCAATATTGTATGCCATATTTTAAAAAATGGAATATTGAGTATTTTTCCTTTTTTTCTTGTGATATTTTGGGTTTTGTGTTTGTTGTGAGTGAAAGCTTTGGTGTGTGTGTCTATTTATAGAGAGAATTTTAAGAAGGTTGCGTTTGGAGGATGGTTTATGATGTGATGAGAAGTTTGAGGGAGGAGAGGTTTTCATGATTGAGTTTCCACGTAGACGATCAGATTATAAACTTTGAAGCTAACCAAAACAGAAAGAAAGGAGAGAGAGAGATAGTGATCGACCAAAAAAGAGAAGAGAGAAAGAGAGTGAGTTTTTAGAGAGAGAGCAAGTGGAGGGATGAGTGTGTCAGTGCAACACGCAGTCGGCACTGAAAGGTCACTTAGGGTAAGGAGGTATAGGTAGTAAAAAAGTATATGAACCATAACCATGAAGCAAAACGGGCAAAGGAGGAGACATAAAACAATTGAAGAATATTTACCATAAATATTTAAGAAATGTTGGGATCACGGACGAGAGAATCTAATTTCTTTTTCTTTAAATTTTTACTATAGTTAATTAGCTAGAGAAAAGAAAAAACAAAATATTTTCAGGGAATGTGGACTGTGGAGAATGGTTGTGCAATTTTTCAACAGATCTGTCACTGGACTCCCAGATTTTGTTGCCAGATGAAAGGACAGATGGTCTCTATAATCTTGGTTCAGTTACTTGACTCTGTATAATTTTACAACAGAAACAAATACGAAAAAATTATATACCAGTGTGATTTTTCAGATTTTTTTGGGGGAAAATAATTAGGAGAAATGATTAAAAAGGACAAAGAATTTGTTTCTGGGAAGCTTTTCTGTCCTAACAATGCAGTGTTTAGTCCTTCTAAGTTATAATAATTTCACAAAAAGGAATTATTGGAGCAGAAGTTTTTGATTTGCTCTCGTGACTTTTGCTTCTGCAGACTACACGAGACCTAAAAGGAAGTCCATCTCGTGACTAGCTACTACTACGATTTCAAGTTTCTACCAGCGATCGATGAAACAAAACCATTTGTCTTCTTCTTTCGTTCTTTATTTTGTTCTTGTGAGTTTGTACTGTTGAATGGCTTAATATGCTTCGAACTTAACCCAACAGCAACATTATACGTATCTACATAAATATGGTGTACAAAGTACGTTCGGTATAGATTGTTAACCGATCCAAACTACTTTCTTTATATATTTGTCCGTTGAGCTATGCTACAGTCTCAAGATCCAAAAACGCGTTAGAAATATTTGAATGTTAATGCATGTTGAACTCAAAATGCATTAACCGTCAGAAATTTCCCCCACACTGTAAACAAACGATAGCAAATTTTTGTTCATATGCATGTTTTGTTGACCATATCTGATATTTATATAGATAGATAATATAAGTGCATAATCACTAATTAGGATGTGATATGTGACAGATAAGCTGAAAATTATTCTGTGGCGTGCTATACATGAGAATTATATTATTCAGGGCCCATATATGAAATGAACAAGAAGGAAATGGAAAATCTGTTTTTCACGTTAAACATTTCTCTGTCTGGGTTTAATTACTATAAGAGATAGGGCCATATAAAAAAGAGGGCGAGCTTCATACGCTTGTCAGTTTTTATGTTACAACTTAATTAGAACCTTATCTTTCAGTAGTCCTGTCAATTGCTTTCTTATTTAATTTCTGTCTGTAAATCTTAGAAATTAAGGTGTAAATCTTAATTTCGTTTAGAGTAATCTTATATAGAAATTAAGGTGTAAATCTTCAGTCGTTAGTTAGTTAGTTAGCCTAAGTGTTGGGGTAAACAGAGAAATAGGTCAAGGTTTAATTGTTTCAATTCCCTTTAAGTATAAACAAAGAAATATATATACGCATCTATATATGGAGCTTATAGCTATAATTATTGAGGACTTTGCCGTTATCAATTTCTTTTAGAGTAGTGATTCTCACATTCTTATTGGTTTTTTCCTTATGCATTAGTTTTCTTTGTTTTTGTTTTTTGATTTTCCTTGTTATATATGTTTGCTTACGTGAAATGAGGGGAGCCATGAAGCGGGGAGGAAAGAAAATGACATGAAATGGATTACTCCTCCTAATCAATTTAACTATTTCTGGTTTTTCAGGGATCGTATTACAGATTGTAATGTGATAATTACATATTTTTGTATTTCTCACGTACGTAGTAGTAAAAGCAAGTTAAATTAGAAATAAATGAAAATAAAGTACAATATTATTTAGAGTAAGTAACAAAGACTGACTGAGTGCAAAAACCACTTTCCTTTCCCTATGTAAATCATATCATACTAAATCATCAATATTAGGGGTGGGCGTCAGGTGGGTTTGTCGGGTTAGACTTCAACCCATTGGCCAACAATCCAATAGGTTCGGGTTGGAATTGTTCAAACCCATTGTCACTCAAAAAAATTGGCAACCCAACTCACTCAAACCATTCTTAGGCCAGTTGGGTTGGGTGGATTCCACGGATTGGGCTTGATTGGTTTATTTTTTATTCCTAATGTGAGTATGAGAGATAAATAATCAATAATTACGTCATACTAGGCCTAAATCATGTGAATTTAATGTTATTATATCACTACATGTTACTAATACATAAGTTTCAATATTCAAATCAAGCTTAAGTGCATTTAAAAATTACTAAAGTTCATGTATAAATCTATTTAATATACATGCATGTTTAGAACACAACTCAATCCACCTATTGAAAGGGTAGTCGGGTTTTTATCAAAAAAATAAAATTTTAATGTTTAGAACTCAACCCAACCCAACCTATATCGGGTGGGTTGGTCGGTAGACCCACTAAAATGCCCACCCCTAATCAATATCCATAAAATCTTTTTCCCGATAAGAACAAGTACATACAACAAATTAATTGGATATAAGATCATGCATGCGTATAAGCAATTAACAAAAGCCAATTATTCAATTAAACAATTATTTGTGCAAGTATATACAACCCTTCTAGTACATCATAATATATACTATCCCAATTAACACCAGAAACCCTAGACCCTACCAAGGGAAAAAAAATAGTAAAGGAACAAAATATAAACTTTGAAAAAGAAGAAAAAGAGCAGAGAGAATATGTAACGAACATTACAATTTTCTCAGATAAACTCAATGTATATATTCTGTGGGACCCCTAATGTTTCAACAGAACCAATTATGAATTTGATGTCACCATGCTTTTAGTTAGAGCTTTTCTGGTTTTACGTGGACATACATACTAACTTTAAAAAAAAAAAATATTATTATTAAAAAGAAAGAAAATACTCGAAACTATTACAATAATTTAAACATTAGTTTCGATAGTATTAAGTACATACATGTATTTGAGTTTTTGGGTTTGGGGGGTCTTATTAGACCATGGAAATAACGCAGTTTAGATCCAATTGGCTGGCTAGTGGCTTGCATTGAGTTCAACAAACAAACCCTTTTTACACTAACCGTTTTTATGGTTCCTTTATTGGGAAAAACCCCTATAACTAGCTATGATGTACTTGCTATTTGTCCACTCAAACATTCAAACGGTATTGAGGATTCCTACCTAATCTTTTTAAACGTATCAATTTATCTTAACTGTCAACTATATTACATTTTTCATTTTATTTTTCCATTTGAATAGACTGAAATATATTCATGACGGTGAATTTGGTTAAAAGCCAAAACCACATTGGCATGTTTCAAAAAATTAGGGGCTCAAAATCAAATTGAAAGTTCAAAGAGCACATTAAAATAAAGTACTAAGTTCAGAAGACGTTTGCTAAAGTTTTCTCTTCATTCTTTAATGAATTTGGTGCTAGGCTTATCTTCTTCCTTCTTTAATCTTGCTAGCTCTAACACTCTTCTTTGTTTTCCTTATCTATTATTCGCTGGAAAATCGTGTGATTGATTTCCATACATTATGTATGATTTGTTGGTTGGCTTGGCCATTGGAGTAGACAAGGAATGTGACCATAAATGAAAATTTGAGAGGAGAAAGATCATCCGTTGGAGATGTGGCCAAAATAAGAGGCCCTAAAAATATACCTAACTTGATGATGAAGGATACAGATGGGCCCGGCTAAGCCCTCCCTATCTTTGGGTTTTTGACTAACAGAGACCTCCCTAATAAAAAGAAATTGAAAAACTTCAGTAGGGCGGCAATGGGTGCTTTCTTTGACTTCCCATCCTCACACAGACGTAGGACTTTCATGGCAAGAATATATTATTGTTGTAATGTTCTTTGGCAATAATATATACCATGCGACGTGATATATTATTGGCACAAGACGTCATAGTGACGGTATATTTGTGTCATGCAAGTTGCTCTCTTCATAAATGCAGATAAATTCTCTGTACTTTTTGATAAACGTGTCCCTACTTGTATCCACATGACGTCTTATTGGCTTGCCCTATACGCCCAACCACGTGTCAGCCTACCAGTCTCACCATGCATGGATGAGACAATCATATTTTTGTGGAAGCATGGATGACAAATCGAGCTGATTTAAGCTACAAAAACAGTAGCATGGGTGCGGATAGTGATTGACCATTACATTCTTATCCTTAAAAACCTATCAATCAGTGCAGAAAAGATAGGTCTGCCAACCTAGCTAGCTATCCAGCTCCATATGAATGAATCTGAGAAGCTTCTCCTGCTTATCTTCTTTTGGTTGCTTACTGGTTTGGAGAAATCTCTATACGCTTTAGTCTTTGTCAAATTTTTACAAAATTTCATAAATGCATGTCTACCTGTAAACTGTTATGCACCGCAAGATCCAAAGCCTTGGGGGTTCGAAGTTGGTTTGCCCTTGTAAGTTACAACTTTTGTAAGTTGTTGTGAAAGGGATTTCTCCCGTCATTCAGAAATGAATGCCTTTGGCTCATTCCCACATTATTCTGACCATATCACAGAAAATCTTGGACTATTGGCTCCAAAATTGGAAAAAGACCGGTACAAATACATCATAACGTTGTATCATTGACGCGAAATATTATAATAAAGATGTACTTGTATCATGGAGGTTGCTCTCTCAAAATAACATGGATTGATAAGTTGGGTCATTTGTTCTTGGTGAAAGGGCAAATTGATAAAGAAAGTTGCTTAAGCCCTTTGCTTTGAGAAAGGTAAGACTCTTGATCAATCGTTTAAGGAGAAGGGCGCCTTTTCCAAACTATTTGAGAAATTGATGCATAGCAATAAAGAGGCTTCTTACTATTGTTGTCTTATCCTGGTGAAGAAGGCCACAAATTGTATAGCCTTCTACCACCAGAACCTACAAGTCTCACGATTCGGGCATTCTCGAAGAAGAAAAGAAAGAGGATGAGCTTTATCGATGAGTCTTAAGTCGCTTTATTGCAGGTAAAGGAACGAAGAGAGGAGAAAAAACACTTTACATAATATTGCGCAAAAGTTAGTAAAAAACTAAAACAGATATTTGAGTTGTGATTGGGGGTTCACGCGAGTGAAGGACTCCTAGTTGTTAATGAGATGTGACTCCATATATGGCACCAACAATTGATAGTCACTCACTTGAGAGCGGCCAAAAACGCTTATAATTTCTCAAATAGATTTAGATGTGAATAAATAGATTTGGAGTGGGACTTCCCGGAATAGATGAAGGACAAACTTACATCTCCTGAGACATTAACGCGACATCATAGACCAATAACACGATGTCAAGTGTTTAAAGTTTTCTATATGACATTGGTCTAAAATACCTTAGCGTCCTCGTTTCATGCAAGTTTTCGCATAATATACAATTTACTAGGGCTTGTACCCTTATCTCTAGATTCTTTAAAAAAAATCTTTTTATATATCTAAGCAATTTTTTTTTTTAATGAGGGAGCGGAGAATGAGCTAGATTCAAACTTAAATGCTGAAAACACACTGATATAGCTAACTTAGCTACTCTCAAGTTTGCTGCTAAGCAGCTGTCATTAATACGGCTCAATGGCTGATCAAACCTAAAACTAGCCCTTACAAGGAATTGACCTAACTATCATGACATCATATAGTTCTTGAGACCCGCACGTCTGAAATGCTTCGGGGTAACGTTTTAGTTTATCATATCCCCCGTCACGGGAGACAATAGTAGTCAAAGTTAACAGTACAAAAACTGGATAATTTGCCAAACCATCACATCCTCCTGCTTTTTTTTCTTCGGATGAATTAGACATCTGAAAAATGGATTAACTTAAGACTTGGTCAATACAGGTGATTACTCCGATCCGGAAACAACAAATCAAACACCCAAATATTCGTTTGATAACCATTTCAGTTTTTAGTATTAATTTTTAAAACTGAAAACTGATAGTTTACCGAACCAAGCTGAGTTTTCAGTTTTCAGTTTTCAGTTTTCAGATTTTAGTTTTCAGGATATCAATCGACCCAAGGTAAAGCTCAATTTATTTTTCATGACTCTATAACCTGCACATGAGAACTTAGGTCACATCACTAAATCCCGGGAAGGCAAATGTTCGCTCTTCTCCTCGCTTAATGCTACACCAGCTTTTTACCAAAAGAAAAATGACAGGACAATGTAACAAGAGAACCTAGCTTGGCACTGAACATCAATCAAGCTTTTATTCGCTAGCCTTTTTACACGATGGCCAACACCATGCAGTTATAACTTACTCATAGAGACAGGTCCCAACTCTTTGGCCTTGGCCCTCAGCAAATGCTTCTGTATCTTCCCGGTAGCGGTCTTTGGCAATGGTCCAAATACCACGGATCTCGGAACACAATAAGCAGGCAGCTTGGACCGGCAGAACTTCATTATATCTTCTGCCAGACGCTTCTCATCAGACTTATCGACACCCGGCTTCAATGTCACAAAAGCGCAAGGAGTTTCACCCCACTTTTCATGTGGCCTTGCAACCACTGATACCTCGAATATGGCTGGGTGTTGATATAGAGTGTTCTCAACCTCCACGCTACTGATGTTCTCACCTCCAGAGATGATAATATCCTTTGATCTGTCTTTGATTTCGATATAGCCATCTGGATGCTTCACTGCAAGATCACCAGAATGAAACCATCCATTGGCGAAAACTTCGTTATTCACCTTTGGGTTCTTTAAATACCCCTTCATTACCATATTCCCCCGCATCATTATCTCTCCCATGGTAGCTCCATCTGCTGGAACTGGTTGCATAGTCTCAGGGTTGAAAACATCTAGGCCCTCCATGCCAATGTACCGAACACCTTGGCGTGCATTAAGTCGCGCTTGTTTTACAGGGGGGAGCGAGTCCCACTCAGGCTTCCACGCACATACTGTGGAGGGGCCATAAGTTTCTGACAGGCCATAAGTGTGCGTAACTCGGAAACCCTTTTGGGACATTGCAAAGAGAACAGAAGGTGGAGGGGCAGCACCAGCTGTCATCACCTGTACAACATGAGGGAGAGGAAGGATAGTCTCCTCCGGGGAAGCATTGACCAAAGTGTTGAGTACCACAGGTGCAGCACAAAAGTGAGTCACGCCATGCTGAGCTATTGCTGAATAGACTGCCTTTGCGGTAACCTATGAAAATGCAACAAAGGGCAGTGTGGACATGAACATCTAAGCGAATCAACCAGGGAAAACTAAATGAAAAGATAGCAAATATCTGCACGGTACACTAAAATAATTAACCTCCAAATAAATCCAACATCAACTTACAGAGAAATTTTAGAATTTGAGAAATAAAATGTGAAGCTCAGTTCTGAAGCTTAAGAGGTTTGCAACCAAACAAAAAATGTTTCTCTGAACATTATAGATCGACGGCACATGTAAGAACTTGACACTACTTTAACTAACAAACTGCAGAAAGTCCCATACGAGCTCCAAGGAGCATGTTGTATTGGGGTCTTAATATTTACTCGGGGAATCAGGGTCACTATCGTACTTGGGGACAATAAGTTCAGACTGTGCCATTCTGTGCACAAGGATTCAACAGTCACATGCATACGATGGCCTTCTATATTCTAAACATGCAGTAATGACTACATAGAATGCAATATAAGCTTTAACACTGAAAAATTCATGGGAGAATAACAACATTACTTAATATGCTGAACTAAACGTACAGCTTTTGCAATTACATATATAAGAAATTTACCTGTCGAAGGCATATGTTTGTCCCACAAAGAGCTGCAAGTGACCAAGTGAAACACCAACCATTACAATGGAACATGGGTAAAGTCCACAAATATATAGGTCCTTCTGTCATCCCCCATATAAGAGGACCACTCAAAGCCATCAGATATGCCCCACGGTGATGCAAAACCACCCCCTTAGGGCTGGCTGTTGTACCAGAAGTATAACCCAGAGCAATGCTCTGCCACTCATCCTCTGGTGGTTTCCAAGCAAACTCAGGGTCACCAGTTTCCAAGAATGTCTCATATTCAACGGCGCCTCTTCCCAAAGCACTTTTTAGTACCATAGGATCACAGCTTTCATCACCTATGACAATTAAGAGTGGAGGCTTGTAACGGCCTTCGCTTTTCTCTGCCCAGATTTTCAAAGCTTCATCTGCCAAGGGAAAAAATTCTTGATCCACCATCACAACTACAGACGAGGAATGACCAAGAAGGAAAGCAATAGTCGCTGCATTTAGACGAACATTGACAGTGTTTAACACAGCTCCTGCCATTGGAACTCCAAAATGAGCTTCAAAGAGGGCTGGCACATTTGGTGCTATTACCGATACCTGTTTCAATATAAGAAGTGATGAGTCAATCAACAAGCTCCAACACAACACAAGAAGCATATAACAGAAGCTGATGGTGAGATCCCATGCAAGAGAATAACACATTAGGTAAGGTATCTAAAAAATTGATCTGAGATTTTAAAGAGGTGCGTGTTATGGTTTCAGAGATTACAATGAATTCCTTTAAGAAATCCTGGTATTATAATACGATGAAAAACAAAAAACCAGTAACCAAAGAAACAAAAGAACCATGCTTCCGTGCTAGTCAAAAGTGAATAAGTCCATGAAAAGGATGCCATTACGAATTGTCAAGCACAAACTATCTATTGATAGCATATAAACAACTAAAAAGGAAAAAGGAACTTCAAGAAGCCCCAATAACAAGCATCGTGCAGAGACCATAATTAGCATTTTAGAGGAGAAAGGAGATGTTACCAATTTTACCCAAAAAAAAAAAAAAGGGAGATGTTACCAAAGCAATTCATTGCAAATGACCAGGGCAAAAACGATCCTTCCAAACAGCATTTGTATTTCATATTATAGTTCTTCGCATGCATCTGGAGTAGAAATAGGTGTTTTTTCTACAGGACCACATGTAAGTTATTGGATCTTCAAAGTGTCTAATTGAAGTTAAAGACAGACAATACTAGTTTTTCTTTGTTCTCTAACTGTGTTCCATATTCCTTTCTTTCTAAGGAAAACCAATGTTGTTTGGAAGGATCGTTTTTGGGTCAATAAAGTTACTTGAAGTTAGTCAAAAAATGGGCAGTTCGAGAAATGGACTCTATCATGGGAAAGACGTAATGGAAATCATTGCCAGAAGTCTCTGTAAGTTTCTTCTCATAACCATCGAATATTCAAATCTAAAACAAGGTTAAACCAACTGAATTCCATTAAATACAATGACAAAAAGCATTAGCGGGTAGTTGGCATGAAATTAAAAGCAAGTCCTATACAAATATGTGGTAGAAGGGGATAAATCCAAAACAACCTGCAAAGAAATTGAGCTTTTGAATGTGAAACATAACCAAAACAAGAAAGCATTCGTCAAGAGCAGCACTTATGTCATCTGAATGTGGGTACATGTGTTGGTTCAAGTGTCAACAAGCTAAACTCCAAACAACCTACCGTTTGGAATTGCTTTTCGAAAGCCTCAAAGTGCTTTCTAACGACCAAAAAGACTACTTTTGGCAGAAAAAACTTAAAAGCTCTTCTGGGTCGTATAAACACTTTCTGGAGAAGTGTTTAGCAGGAAGCACTCCCAAGTGCTTAAAGCATGGACTTTTAACAAAATTTCGACATGTTTACAACAAAAGCACTTTTGGCATAAGCGCTTTTGAGCAGATATGCTTCCTACAAAAGGAGTCCCAACCGGGCCCAAGCAACACACTACCATTTTTGGATAAATGAACCAAACAGAGACCTTAAATGCTCCACCAAATATACAATTCACCGATATTGCATTTCCTACTGCAATTTCATTTCCATAAATTCCAATTAAACAGGAAAAAGATAACGCCTTTCCATTTACCATATTCTATAATTTATATTACAAAAAAATCAAATCTAAAATTTAAAAATTAAACAAAATTAGCACTCAGGTGAAATGGATGACAGAACTAATAATTAAGGTTAAGTTACCGTGGTGCCGAGGCCGATGGAGCGCTTGGCGAGAGCGGAGGCCAAACGGCGGCAACGCTGGTAAGTCTGCTGCCACGTGTAGCGAATCGATCCGTGGACCACGGATGTTCTGGTGGGGTGCACCAGAGCTGCTCTCTCCAGAAACCACAGCGGCGTTAATGCCGTGTAGTTGGCGTCGTTCTTCGGCAGATCGTCTATGTCTCGCCCCACCACCATCTCTCTCTCTCTCTCTCTCTCTCTCTCACTCTCTCTCTCGACTCAGAAATTCAGAATTCTGACAAACACTCTCGACTCAGAAATTCAGAGTTATGACAAACAAGCTGACATGGTTGGCCTCCAGTGGAAATGCCTTCTTATATCCAAATTTTCATTGATGGGTGACACGTGGATTTTTTCTTTTTGTGAAACACGTGGGTGGTGGGGGTTATTTTCGCTCCCACATGAATATTCACACGGTTGGCCTCCACTCCAGTGGAAGTGGCCAAGTTCATCTCTTTTTTTTCGAGGAACCTTTACTTGCAATGGGTAAGAGAGATTTTTTTTGTAAGTATTCGGTTTTTAAATAGTATTTCACATATTATAATATAATTTGAATGAATAATATAATTTTTTGTGTTTTTTTACATATCATAATATATGTGGAATGCTTTTTAAAAATTGGACATCTAAAAAAAATTCTCATTGAGTAGGACTTTTTTTTCAATCCACTATATTTCGAATTAAACTCTCTCTTCATCTAGTGTAAATTAAAACAAAATTATATTTTAAAAAATTGTTATGCTTATTTATTTAAAATTAAAAAGTTATGGACTGGAAAAGTTCGTAATAGTGGAAATATATAATAATTATTCTAAATTCATTATTATTTAGGTAATAAATTACAAGTTGTAAATCTTATGAGGCGATGGTCGTGCATTCGTTTTCTAAATTCACCACAGTGGTCGTGTATACATTTTTTGAAACGATAGGCATATATACTATACATTGAGCCACACAATGAGTGTTTATATATTTATTATAACTCTTATACCAACTCTGTTACAAAAGGTAACATTTGTCAAATTATAAGAGCATGTAAGAGCCTACTCTACATGAAAGAGTAGGGGAAGAAAAACCTCTTAAGACTAGGAGTGTGTATTACTCATTTGTAAAAAATTCAAATTTCATCATACAATCGTTATTGACGTCAATGAATCTAATTTACCAAAGTATCGTATTACAAAGACTAATTAGAGATGCTCTATTTCTTTTTCAAATTTTGGATGTTATTGTCTATATAAAGAACTGTATGTTCTCTTAATCTAATGAGAAGTAGAATGTTTTATAGACATTGTTGAATTGAAAAACCCTTATTTCAATAGTTGGTATAAATACAACTAAGAGCATCTTCAAGAGAATAAGGCAAATTTTTTTGGCAAAAATATACTTTTATGGCTTATGTGGCATTTTGTCTTTTAATATTTGCCTTGCCGAGTATGATGAGCCAAAGTTTTATGGCAATTTGTTACTTTATTAAGTCTCTACTATTATTTATTTTGAATGATATTAAATAAAGTAAACATACTATGTACATGGGCAGTAGTGTAATTGTGTATATAACTATATATAAAATATTAGTGGGATCCCAAATTGCCTTATGTTATTTTACCTTGTGAAATCTTTCTTGGTATTTTTGCCTAAGCATTTGTCTAATCCTTTGGAGCCATATTTTGCTGATGTGTGGCACAGCAAATTCAATTTGCCCAGTGAATGTACTTTAGAAATGCAAATTATTGTACTTGTGTGCAACAATATTGCATAAGATGTTGGAATTTTTTTATTAGGTATTTCAAAATACAACTCATTATTCAAAGCTTCATTGGTTACTTTAATATTATTCTTAATAATTTCATTTAATCCTATTTTCAGTTTTGTTTGAAAACCAAAACTAATGCAATAAAGGGGTTATAACACCGGGGCTTTCAATTACATTTGTAATGCCACCTTAATCACCTCTTTAATTGGCCAGCTAATTCGTTTCTTGTAAGTCTAATCTTTTTCTTATTTTCTCTATTGCTCTAGTCTATTTTTTTTTCTCTCCACTCTTGTCTTGATCGGTCATTCTTGATAGGGCTATTATATTGTTTACTTTCTCTTTACCAAAGGAAAGAATCGAGTTGTTCACTCGATCCGAGTATTGCGAGTGTACGCTTATAAGGAGGGTCATATGTTGTTGTATCTTGGAGGGTAGGGCGCCATAACCTGCTACACCGAGACATTGTCTCCGAGGGGCGAAAACTACTCTTAAGGACAGTGAACTTACACGCCTCAACCTTTAACGTTGTCATATTCAAGCATCGACGAAGAGTGGTTCCACACTTTATAAGATAAGTATTTTGATGTTATTTTGTAGAGTTTATTTAATTTGTTATTGTAATGAAAATTGTAGTATACTAATATTTATCTTATGTGATTTTGTAGGAGAAGTACTATATATCCGTATCGCCAAGATTTCCAACATAAGAATCCAAAATTTTCACTAACTTGGTTGCACTTCTCTACTAAATATTAAAAGGATTTCAAATTTTTGACCAAAAAAAAAAAAAGGGTTTCAGATTTAAATCCACCACCTCCTTAAACACATAATAGATTAAGAGAATTGTTATTGACACTTTAAAAATTTTATTGTGCACTTCTCACAATTGTATTTTTCTTTTTAAATATAAAAAATTTAAAGTGTACAATAAAAATTTTAAAATTTCAATAATAATTCTCTAAATTAATACTCTCTTAGTTATGTTTTTTAATCTAATAGATAGCATAAGTTGAACGAGGACTAGTAAAAAACGCTTTACTTTATGAAAAATTCGCAAAATACGGACATATTCGTCTAATTAATTGTGTTTAGAAAACATTAATCTTGGGTGGTTGTTTATTTGCTGACGATGTTGAACTAGTTGTTGAGTTGACATTTACTTGAGTTTAGAAAACATTAATCTAGTTGTTTAATTACAACATTAATCTAGTTGTTTAATTACAGCACAACCATAAAATGTATTACCACAACTTTATAATAGTTAATGCTAAGGAGACTAATTTTTTTAAACTAAATTTATAAACTAAATGATGCGGTAATAAAATAAGACTTCATGATTTAATGATTTAAAAAAAAAATCAACCGTCAACTGCCATATCATTTGGTTAAAAAAATGTAGTCTTTCTAGCATTTTCCTTATATTTGATATATACGAACATCATTATGGCATTAGTTGTGTTTAGAAGAATTGTATGTTTTCTTAATCTAGTTGTTGAGTTGACATTTTCCCATCTAATACCATTTTTAAGGGAAAATTCAACCATTAACATATCCTAATTGTAAAAGACCTGCATTACTTTTTTGACAAGAAGCAATAGAGATTTCATTAATACGAAACATAACAAGTAAAAGATGATGCTGGTCCACCAGATCAAAGACCAACATTACTTAAAGCATGATGGAACTGGAAGATCGATTTCTCCAATGTGGGATTATTGAGGTTGGTAGGTAAAGATTCATAGATCGATTATGAAAGTCACTAATTGCTCGCATATGAGAATCAAACTTAAAACCTCTAACTTATATAAGGAAAGATGAATATGATGATGAATAGACCGTACATGCTCAATCTTCTGTTTTATCATTTGGCAAAACAATCTTCTAATACAATAGCAAAACCAAATTTGTGTAGAACTACTAAGTTTTAAAAAGATATATGAACAAAGGCTCTAACCAAAAATGGGATTGAAGAGATTGGAGTATATACATTATACAACAATAACATGGTTTCACACAATTCAAATCGCATATATAGTTGCAGATAATATTTAAAACTTGTAAGCCACAAATCACAAAATTTATACAAAGTAATAATAATGCAGGCTTACTGCAACTTCACACAAAGATATAAAGTTTGAAAATATACTGTCTTCATTTTGCTTCCTCTTCAATCCATATGTCTTGAAACAAATCGAACAAAAACCTCAAGAAGACGAAGACGAAGAAGATGATGAAGGTTCAAAAGCCTTCTGCTCAGCGCAGCTGAGCACGTCATGAGGGCCTGCCTCTTCGCGGCCGACACCAATTTTGTCAAGGTAATGCAGGTAATGGGAGACGATGTTGTTCATGGAGTCAACGTCACCTTGGCCACAGACTTGGTCTCCATAGAGCACATTGATGGTGGTGCCGAAGCCAGGAACTCTCTTGGACAAAGTGTCGTTCTTGGTTGGCTTCCATTTGCCGACGAAGACGTCGTGGGCTGAAGGGATGTTCTTCTTCGCTGGCGTCATCCACCTCCAGATTGCAGCCTGGAAAGCTAGGGTTGCATTTTGTTCTATGTATTCTGGATGGTTTAGTAAGTCCACCTTTAGGGCTTCACCTGTTTCTCCATAGTTGTAGTTCCTAAGATCAAAAACACCCAAAAGTAAATGAAAACTAAAAGAAATATTGAAACAAAATCTCAAAGTCAAAAGTTATGCGGTAATTGTTATTAACACTTTAAAACATTTCCTTTTTTTTCGGTAGGAAAGTTTGTATGAGGACTATTTGAAATGAGTCCGGAATTGTTATAGAAAATATACGTGGATCCCTCCCTCTAGAAGTAGCATTCCAAATCTCTAGTCAATCACAGTTTCACACTTATGTGTATAGAGATTTTTATTTTTGTGTTTTGACGAGTAACTATAAGTGTCAAACTGTGACTTGCAAAAACAAGGAATGATTGATTTCTATGGAAGAAGCCAACCATAATAGTTATCAAACATTCCTCGATCCCTTGTGTCTTTTCATTAGAAAAGAATGTATGATGACTATTTTTGAGTGCTAATAACAGTTTAAAATTCTTGATATGAAAAATCTGGGAATTAGGTAGATTGTTTATACCAGTAGAGTGGCAAGGCACCACGGCCATGGTATGAAGCTCCAGGAGAGCAGGGATAAGTGTATTTGTAGTAGTCATCACAGTATAACTGGCTAGGGCTCATTTCCTTGTTGTAGCATAGACCCCAAGCCAATGGTCCTCCTGTAGCAACCCCATAGCCACCTGAAAATTGAAACAAATTATCATCACTTCATCATTGTTTCTTTAATTATATGTAAGACTGCATAAAATCATTTTAAATCTAAGCTTCAAAAGCAATTATACTCAAAAGCACTTCAAGGGAAAGCATTTTGGAGTCTGAACTCAAGCAATGATACTCAACATTCCTAGCTAGATTTGTATATTTTTTATCCTGGGTTTTGAGAAGCTAATTAGGATCAAAAGAAGGTGTCAATTCCGTTGTAAATAACCCCAAATTCCCAATTATTCAACTCTTTCTAATTGCAATTTTGGGGATTTTAAACAAAAATAATCTTACATATAACCCTAATCAAATCCATTTCAAAGCAAGTACTAGTTGAATACTTGAATGATGAGAAAAGATTGTTTGGCACTGCACACCAATCTACAATACCTGAGATTGTTGATATTTGATCAATATACTAACGATATCATATATCGACAATTAACCAAATACTGTAGATTGGTACTTGGTACCAAATACAATAGATTGTTAATATTCGATACCAAATACTATAATTAGTACCCAATACCACATATTGTAGATTATATTGGAATTTGGTACCATATCATGTAGCTTAGTACCTGATGCCCTCCTTCAGTGGTATAGAGAAAAATAGATCCTAAAGTCCAACCAAATCAACCCAAAAAAATCCTAGAATGAAAATTTTTATAACTCACATGAAGTTTTACTGCCAACATGGCCAAGAAAAGCAGCAACTTCCTTCATCCCCTGAAGCTTGCCACCTGTGGTACCAAATCCATGAGGCTGGTAACCGGCGGCCGCCGTGATGAAAGAGTGGTAGTCCCAGAACCCCACGGCGTGCGCCACAGGCGAGTTACGCTTGGAAAAAAGGTCCTCAAAATGATAAGCTTGGAAGTAGTCAGAAATGGTCTGGTTGCAACAATAAACAGACCATCCCTTACACTCCCACCCTTTGTCACACACCTTCTTGCCCTTCACTATCTTCACCAACGGCTTCACCGTAGACTCCTCTTGACCGTTCGCAACGTCGATCACTAGCAGCATTGCAGCTGCCATTGAAAAAAGCAGAAGCCATTTTTTCTCCATTTTTTTTCTTTGATTATTTTTGTGTCGTGGGATGATGAAGGTGGAAATGGAATGAAATTTTATATAAGGAATTTAGAATATTAATGGTTGGGGAAGTGAAAAGGAAAGAAAATGAATGGGTAACAAATAAAGTTAGGAGGAGACTGTCAGTGTGTAACGCTCACCCACCACCTTCTGTTTTTGCTTCAAATTTATTCCTTCTTTTGAGTGCAAGGGAAGCAAAAAGTAGTGAGCATTTGATTTGCTTGCCAATTAAGATGGGGTGATTCACATCCAGATGGGCTTTTGCTATATTTTCAAGGGTATAAAGGTTTGGATCTTGAAATTGGAATTTGCTGGTTGGATCTTTGTGGCCCAAAACCTGAAAAAAATGGGCGAAGTTCAAACCACTTGACTAATTTTGTTTAATAATAGGAGGTGAGATTGTTATAAGTATTACAGTCTAGTTGTATTTTTTTTATTTGTAAATGAAAGTCTCATAAATGATGAATTTAATACCTAATTATGGTTAGCTTATTGTGAGAGTTAACTTAAATTCCCCTCCTCCAATATCATTGTATAAAAAAATGAGGTGGGATTTGTGTAACGATCTCTTCAAACACTAGGAAGAAAATTCTATTGAATTAAGCTGTTAAGCATTACTATTGTTTTTTTTATCAACGAGGAGGTGGGGTTTGTAAAAAACTTATTGCTTAAGTGGTTTAGAGCGTTCATCCTTGAATTTAAAGTATTGTGTTGAAACCACCTCTCTTTCCAATATCACTTAAGGGCATGTTTACTTAACATAAATGGTTAAAGGAAGGAATTGGAGACCTTAAGGGTGCGTTTACGTAAAGGTAAATCAAATAACAAAATTGAATTCCGATTACAGAATACTCTAGTGTTTACCAAATATTGGAGAATCAAAAAGTTGTTGGGACCCATGCAAATCCAACTCCAAATTTGGAGGAATTGGACTCCTTACAATTAGGTGGTATTTGAATTTTGGGTTGTTGGGGAATCCAAAACGAATTTTTCCTCTCCATTATACCCTCACTTATTTCTTAAATGCCAAGATAGCGCTTTGCATAACCCAACACTACCAACCGCTGCCAGCGCCTCTACCCAACGCCACTCCTTCTCTGTCTCCCTTACCACTGCAACCACCCTCCCTAGTGCCACAACCCAGACTCACTGTAATCACTACCCGCCATCTCTCTCTATTTTCCCTAAGAATCGGAGAATCTTGAAATCAAATGCACTGGACTTGAGAGAAAAATAAGAAGAAGAGAAAGACAGAGTTACGGTGGGTTCTCTGTGATGAGTTTTCCATCAGATGAATTGGATTTGAAAAATAAAATCTTGAAATCAGATGCAAATCGTGCAATGGATTAGAGAGATAATAGATAGAGGGAGTAGGCTACAATGCTCGCAAGCATTGAATGCTTACACCAATCTCACCATTAAAATGAGGGAGGAGAGAGGAGAGAGGGGGGAAAGGAGGGTGAGATTGGTGTGAGCATTCAATGCTTGCAAGCACTGTAGCCAGTTTCTAGATAGAGAGAAGAGAAAGAGAGTTACGGTGGGAGTAGGGTGAGTTGGTTCTTAAAGATAAGTTTGGCTTGGTTTTTCTTTCTTTGTATTTAATAATTTTTTTATTAGTTAGACTATAATTTTTTTATTCAAATAATAATTAAAATAATTAAAATTAAATTAAAAATAAATATATGGATAATAATTAAAAATTAAATTAGTGTGTTTAATATTTGGTGAATAGAGGCATTTAACATTTTTTTTTATATTAATGAGTACATAAAATTTAACCAACAAATTAGTATATAAAATAATTTATTTCAAATAAGAGTATTTTAGTAATCATATTGATTTTCATTCCGATTCAAGTGAATTAGTAAACAATTTATATGGAATATGTACCAATTCTATTCTGATTCCAGAAGGTTTTAGTAAACAACTTCAACAGGAATTCAATTATGACTCCTCTCCATTCTAACTCTTCATCAATTCAATTCCTCGTGTTGGAACCAATTTTGCACACCTTTGCGGTCGAGGGTCATCTGCAAATTCAGCCACCTGTAAGAAAAAAGAAGAACCGTGAATAGTCTAAGGTACCAGTAGGGTACTGGCCAAAGGTTCTTCGACGGTCAAGTTAGTAAGCAATATTAAGACTCAAGCAGTAGGCAATAGAATATGCAAGACACAAAGTATGCGTATATTGTGTTACCCAAGGATTGCTCTGGATTAGGGTTTATATAGTAGTCGAGAGAGACCTTTTAGGATACTAGATCCGTATTAAACCGGGAGAATCCTAGAGAATATCTAGCAATATAAGTTATTTTCTCTTAAGAATGTGATTACTTGCAGCGCACGCCAATCCCTAGATTGTAGGAATCTCTCATAATATTGAAAACATATTAGATCCTTAGTCTGATCTGTCTTCCGTATCTTGCGGAACAAGAATGATCATCCTTGGCGAAGTTTTCCGGAGTACAACATATGTGGTGGTATTACTGGTCCGTTTGAGCAGCTTATCCCGCCAAGAGGAGCTGTCAAGTTCATGACCGGACTTTCGTGGTATTAATATTCCGATCCGTCTTACTCTGGCCCAGAAAAATTCATGGTCCCACACCTTCCATTTTGATTACGGATTAGTAAACAAGCCCTAAAAGTAGGAGAAGTAAAGAAAGGGAATCATATCAACTAGTCTCCCCTTATCGATCTAATTCTTGAGTTTTAGGTATTTGATTATGGAATTTAATGAAAACTTACACTTTTCTGATTCCTTACGTGGAGGTAAACGCATGGGAAAGTTAAGGGGTGAAATGATTCCCTTACCTATATTTTAGCAAATGCATGGAATTTAAGAATTAAAATTATTCCAATTCTTATTTCTTATAAGTAAACATGATCTTATATTATAAAAACGAGGAGGTGAGATTTGTGTTGCAATCTATTCAAACATTGAGAATATATAAGAGCATCTCCAAAAGATGCTGTAAAACAACCAAAACTTTATTTTAAAGAGCCAAATCTAAAAAAATACATCTCCAAAATACTCTTTAAAAGAGTCTCTATTATAGCAAAATGAAGAGTCAGTCTTTAAATTTACAGAGCAACTGTTCATCAGCTAAATATTAAAAAAATAATAAAACTCAAGGGTGGACCCTTGAGTAAGGAGAAAAGGAAGATAGAGAATATTGTTTTAGAAAATGAGTGAGTTGGGTTTGAATTGTTAATAATAAAATATTCAAAGTTTGTAAAATAGAATGTTGTTGGAGATGAAAAGTTAAACTGAGTAGTTAAAATAGTTTTTTGACACTGTTCACTTACTAGTTTAACAAAAGTTTAAAGCTTCTCTTAGAGATGTTCTAAGTATTACTAAAATAAGAGTACGTAGTTTTGAGATGAATTGGATTTAGAAAAATAAAATCTTGAAATGATTACAAATAGTGCAATGGATTAGAGATAATAGATAGAGAGAGAGAGAAAGGGATTACGGTAGGAGTAGGGTGAGTTGGTTCTTAGGCCATCTCCAATGGTGGCCAAAGATTTTTAGGCCATCGGCTTTTGAGACTGGTTCTCGATGGTGGGCAGAAATAGGCCCAAGGTGACAGCCGAGGAAAAAAAAAGACACAAATTGGCCAAAAATTGGCCGGCCATCGAGGTGGGACCGCCACTGCCCAGTGGGCAAAGGCGGAGTGCAACGCACGCGAGGAGAATGGCGCGCCCCGGCGCGCGGGCAACGCTGTATGCAAACACGTGGGTGACGTCATGCTTTGTGCGCCACTTAGAAAAGTATCGGTTGGAGATCAGCGGGCGAGATTTCTCGATCGTTGGATCATCGACGGTTAGATTTCAATTTTTTTTTACTTTTACTTGTAATCCAACGAGCACGTGATCAAATGGTCAAATCTAACGGTAAAAAAATCATCCAACGGCTAAATAATTAATAAAAAATATTTGTTGAAATTTCACCAAAAAACCCTATAAATGCCATTCATTTGGTTATACATCCACACAAAATCAATTTCCTTCCCTTTCTCATCCAAATTTCATTTTTCTTCTACCCACTTCTAAATCATTTTAAACCCACTTCTAGATTAGCAATCTTCTTCTACCCACTTCCAAATTTTCATTCTCCTTCTACCCACTTCTAAAAAATTTCAGATGCCAAAAAATTAATTAAAAATTACCAAATTGGTCTAAAGATAGAAGATATAGCTTTGTGCAAGGCATGGATCAATATTAGCGAAGATGGTGCTACCGGGACGAATAAAATATTCAAGAATTTTGGTCTCGGGTCTATGATGTTCATTAGCACATCTCCCCCACCGTTGCCCGACAAACCACGAACTCTTGATGTAGGTATGTACGATCGTTTTAAGAGGATTCAAACAAAAAAGCCACTTGTTGGAAGTCGGCCCCTACCAATAAAGCCAAAGATGTGAAAGTGGAAAGAGTCAGAAGATATGGTGAGTTTATTTTGATAAATTATTTTTTGATGTCCATAATTACATTTTTTAACTAATCAATCTTTATTTATTTCATACATAGATTAATAAAGTGATAAACATATTCATGACACTTGACTACCCCACAAGGTCACCAATTCAAGTTATTTCATGCTTGGAACATCCTCGGGTGTCTGAGTGGAATGAAAATGTAGCTAGTAAGGTTCCCAAGAGACAACCTTTTGAAGGCGGGGCAAGTGTTGATGTTGATGGTGATTTTGTAGATGAGAGCCCATCTTCGTCTATAGCAAGACAGCTAGAGGCTGAGATAAGCAAGGAAGCAAAGAAAAAGGGAAGCAAGTGGATTCGGCTAGCGAGAAGTATGAGGAAAACGACCAAACTACTTCATTGTAGTGAAAGAGAACAATCAGAGAAGTTACCAAATGCGCAAACTCATGGAGAGAACTGAAGTTGGAAATGGAAAGAGCGGGAAATGGCAAGGAAAGCCCAAGAGATAAATTAGACCAAGATGTGTACGAGTTGGATATAATGAAAGATGGATCTCGTGAAATTTACTCCAAGGAGGAAGAGGTTTTCGTGAGAAGCAAGATGAAATTTTATCGAGCGCCTCTTTTTGATGATGTTGGTTATAGCTTTCACCCAAGTCCTCACCATATTAGTTTTAATTATTGTTTGGGAGTTTATTATTGTTTGATTTTAAATGTTGTATGATCAGCCCGAGTCCTCCACCTATGTTGTTTGATTTTAAATTTAAGCATTAATAATAATGGTATTTTATGCAATTGTATGCTTTCATATCCCGAAAAAAAGTCCAATAACTTGAAAAAGCCAGACAACAACACAACCTTTATTATGAAGTTGCCAAATTGGTAGGATGTGTGGTTTGGAAGTGTTGAGTGTTGTTGGTAGGATGTGTGGTTTGGGAGTGTCGTTTGTGGAGTTTGCCAAATTGTATTTTTAAATGCTTTATCGAATTTAAATATTTTTAGGGCAAATGTTCGAAGAATTACGCTAAGTTAATCTAAACAAACATTTTTTTAAAGTTAACGGAAAAAAATATTACACTGAAACAATATTTAACAACTTTTCAACCTAAAATTTAGTGACACATCCCGACTAGGATGGCTCATGGACACAAAGTCGGATGTGTGGCCAGGCACCAGTAGGGTGACAGCCAATTTGAAAGAAATAAAGGAATATTTGAATAAACTAAGATTCAAGTGTACACAAATGTACGGGCGGAAGGATTTATTACAAGTAAGTCGTACAAAGTACGGAGTACGGAAATATAATTACAATACCAAGAAATTTAAACCTTCGTCCCTTACCCACGCCTCGAACGTGACGGCATCCGACCCACTAAGCACAGGAGGGCGCAAAACAAAAGGGTGAGTGGGCAATAATAGTCATTTTGTAAAAACCTTTGTTTTTTACGAAAATAGTAACCCCTACGTAGTCAAAATCAAACAGTTGGTTGGAAAAGCGAGTTTGGGAAGCGTACTATAATGGTAGGTGAAAAACGGGGTAAGTGCGAGTATACTTGCGAGTCAGAAACGGAAGCGAGAAAGTCACCGTTCGGCATAAAATACTTTACAGAAGGTTAATAAAATAAGGATCTACGGAAAACCCGTAAACCAAATAAATGCCCACAGTGGCATCGTGAAGTCGGTGATAACAACAAATATAAAACTATAAGATAAACGCTCCTTATACACAATCACGTGAAGGCGGCGCATCTGGCGCATCACAACAAGTTCGAGTCGCCCATACGACCTAGAATGGTGGCATCTGTCGTTCATAGTGAGCGTATCGGTGCGTGTGAACAATCACGTGAAAGTGGTCAGCCCCACACACAATCCAAGACTTCTGAGATAGATGCTCGTTTAGGTATTGCAAACACACAAGTTCATACGAGATATATTACTCGCCAGGCGGTAGGTGTATAAGTAATGTAGTACGCTCGTGTACACAATCACGTGAAGGCGGCGCGTATGCGCATCCGCAGCCAGTTCGAGCGGCGACCTAGAACGGGTGGCACCTGTATGGGTCCGCGTATAGTCGTGTTGAACAATCACGTGGCTGATCACAACTGGGACGATACTAACACGTGTAACAACCCTAGTGACGTGAAAGCCTTACTGCGGAAGCTCACTGCATAAAATCAGGTGGATTATTTCCTATAAGGGATACCTTTCAAACTAACCAATATATATGGTATTCTCGGGGCCGTACCCGAAATACCAAGCATAGAACTAATCGTGAAATACCGAGAGAATACGCCCATGGGTACCAAGGTATAGAAATACCAACCCAATGGCAAACTAGGTGGGCCCAAAATACGGTGAAGTTTACTTACACATCCAAGGTTCTACCCCATCTGACTCAAGCCGTCATATAGTATAAAACCCGTAATCACAAATAGGTACTAGTAGGAATTAAAATACTTAATCCCTAAATTCCCTAAAATAGGGCAGTTCGATACTAGCAACACGCGTATAAATAATACGGAATCACCAATTTAATGGTATAATTCCCAAATGGAAATGTAGGCCCAAAACCACTAATTTCCATGGCCTACGAAATACCGAACGAAAACTAAGTAAGCAGAATTAATTTACTAGGCACAAGGTCTACTAATAATGTCTGATATAATTATCCATTTAAAACCACAAAATAGTGTAGGCATAAACCAAATATAATTTCCCAAATATAAAACACATTTAATAGTAGGGAAAGGGCCTCACAAATACCCGAAGCCGGGAAGTCCAAACGTACGTCCTCCGGAGTGCCAGGGTCGCCAAACCTATTTTGGAATACCCAAGATTAATAAAGTAATTGAAAATACGAAGAACGGCGTTCGGAAGCAGAAACGGAGCTTGGGGTCGGGAGCTCCCCAGAGCCGCCGCCGTGGGCTGCCGTGGGCGCCGTGCCGTCGCACACGGCACGCCTGTGGCTGCATTTGGTCTCACCTATATAGAGATATCACCAGGAGTGCAGTGATTAAGCTCATAAAGGTAACGAATTAACTAATTAATTAAACATCCTTGTTTTCTCAATTTGGAGGTCCAAACACCTCAAAAAATTAACATGCATACTACCCGAGGTAGTACCGTCGTCACGAGTGACCGGTGAAAGCAGACGATTTGGACCTTCCACGCGCCCTCGCGCGGCTTGAAGAGTCGGGCGGCGCGGCTCACGCGGCTCTGCGCGGCGAGCGTCGGGCGGCGGGTGAGCGGGATTGACACGGCTCGGCTCGGCGGTCAACACGGCTCGGCTCAAGCGGTTCGGTCAAATCTTCGACGTGTGGTCAGGTCTGAAGCCAGGTGCGGCGTCAGCAAGGCGATCCCAACCGTCCAGATGGCGTGTCAAGTCTGACCTTTGGTCTTTAAGGTCTGGCCAAATGACGGCCAGATTTGGGAAGCTTCTAAGCTTGTAACTTCCTCATTTCTCAACCAAATTCAATGATTCAAAAGCCAAAATGAAGGCAAGGTCAAGGAAGAAGGTTATACCACTTTGGGGCCCAAACTCGGTCGGAGTTGGCCGGGTGGAGAAATGTCCTCGGGTGGTGAGTCGATTCCCTGAAAACAGCAAAACTCGGCCAAACTCGGCCATTCGTGGCTCGAGCATGGTCCACTGGGACCTCGGGGTGTGGTTTGGTGAGCGAATCGGGGCCATCGTGGTCCAAAGCGACGGAGGCTCGTCGGGAATACCTCGGGTGTCCGAGAATTCTACGGAATTTCAAGGAACAGGTTTGAATGCATGGTTCTTGGGTTTGAACGGGACGATGAAGATGGTGAAGGTGAGACAGGGTGGGTGAGCCACCATGCCGGCTCGGGGAGGAGGTAGAAGCCATGCGTGTGCAAGATCTTTGCAGATTTTGTTTTAGTGCAAATGGGAGACCCCGAGAGAGAGAACACGGGGAAGGGCCAAAGCGCCAGGCAAATCCCGGGGAATCGGTTCCCACATGGGCTTTGCGGACTAATGAGCTGACCCAAACAATCCCAGCGTCCAATTTGAAAATACGGGAAATGTCGAAAATCAACGCAGTAAAATATTGGATTGAGTCCGAGCTGACGTACGGTCGCGTCTACGCGTTAGTATCGGCCAGGCACGTCAAGAAAATACAAGTGAATGCGTCCGTAGAACTACGATGCCAAAAGTCAACCAAAGGTCAGCTTGAGGGCAAAATCGTCATTTTACTAAGAATAAAATAATATTATTCACAGGGACGGGGATGTAACAAGCTCCTGCCCCTTTATAAAAATTTAAATTTTGAAATTTCCATAAGAGAACAATGAGGTAGATGCGAGTAAGCTTGACTCCTGTGCATGCTTGTCTCCCAAAATCTTTCCATAAAAAGCTCCTGAAATGAAGAAATAACAATTGTCAATGAGAAGGTTGATTCTAGCGCTTCGTCACGACAACAACTCAAAACGTGACAAAGACAGTGTAGAAATTCAATCAAAGAGGAAAAGCGACTAGGCGGGCAGTGTCCCAGGTCGTCAGGAAGGACTTTGATAAAGGACAAGTTCTTACGTTTGCCTGATCGGAAGGTGGTAATTCTTTAGTGCGATCGTGATCCTCATCGCTCAATCCATCTCCTTGGGCGAGATTGGGAGTCTCGGAAAGGAGGGATTGCCTGAGCTTTGGTGGTCGGTGGGCTGATCCCTGCTCGTCTCGCCCCGAGTAAAAAAATGTCGCCGGGGCTTGAGCGAAGATGCGGCAGCCGGCGGATCATGGGTATGATAGCTCATCATGCGTTTCGGTCGCTGAAGGCATGGGCGGATATCATCCATGTTGTATTAACACGCTAGCTCCAACTGGATTCGGTAAAGCACCACTTTGTAGGTTCTGAAGTATCGCCCGGAGTCTTTGGAAGTGCTAATGCGAGCAAAGTTAGACCAAACGAGCGGTCAGAAAGTTTGCTCGTGGTCGTCGCTCCACACAATTTAAATTTTTACGGCAAATTTCGTGAGAGGCGAGCAACGAAGAGAATCACTTACGAAACGTCGGTGAAAACCGGTTAAGCCAGAAAGTTTCGGATCTTGTAACCTTCTGCGGTCGGCTCCCGGATCATACTTCTGACCATGCGGGGATCGACAGAAGCAATCATGGGAACATCACATGTCCCAAAAGACCATATGATTAGGTCGAAGCCAGCACAAGTTGAACTCAGACAAGATCATGCGAAAGTACTTTCGCATGATGTCCCAAATTGGAATACGCCGAAAGTGCTTAGGAAGACTATCACAAACTTGTGAAGTACGGCTGAAGTACTCGAGGTCAACAAGTTTATAGAAAGTTCACTTGGGCGGTGTCATCCCGAAAGGTATGACCAAAACTCACGTAAGGCTCGTAGCAGTCAGGAAAGTTGGTCAGTAAGCAACAAGCGTTTTTTGATCTTCGGTTGAAAACAATCAACCTCAGTTGATCTTGAAAGATTGTGCACTTCCGGGTGGTCAAAGAGATCATCTTCGATTCTAGGCGAGTAGCGGTTTTTAAGTAAGTCACTAGAATAAATTGCCTAAATCGATCTGGAACCTTAGAATACGAATCCTTCGTTTGAATAAACAAGACCTGGCTCCACAGGAAGTGCGGGTGGAATTCCGGGCGAAAAGTTTGAAGCGAAATTTCCTTTGGCTCACACAACTCGGGTGGAGCCAAAGATAGAGGTAAGGAAAAGAGATACAATCCAATGCAGGAAGGATCGATGGTGAATTTCACTTCTCGATCGGGCGGTAATCCGGAGTAGATCGTCGGAAAACTGGAAAGGTCGTTGGCAATCGGTAGATCGTCAACACAGCTTCCTTCCTCCCAACGTCAAGATGTGTCACAACCATGCAGCCTCTTTCAGGTTTCGTTAGCCTGTGGGCGAAAGTCGGCCCACAAAGTTGATTTCTCCAGGCCTTTCAGCCAGGTGGATATCTGTCAATATGCCCGGGTGGCAAGAAGGTGATCGGCCTTCGCTAGGCCAATCCTGGCAGCCGCGAGAATTGGGGTAACAATCCATTCCTAGGATCACGTCGAAAACAACGACCTCGGAGGAATGATGAGATTGGCAAGCAAAACTTGATTAGCGATAGCAGTATCACGAGTAACCCGAAGAAGCAGACAAGCCTCCTGGCACTAGCGATTAAATCGTACCCGGTAAAGTACAATATGGTCGTGGGTCAGAGTAACAAGGTGAAATAGTGAGTAGGTAATCACTTGGACCCGTTTAGATCTCAGTAGGAGTACTTAGAAAGTGCGTTTAGAAGACAAGATGAATCGTTTAGTGTATCATCTTTGGTAAAAGTACGGAGCTTCAAGCGAGTCAACAATACTCCACCCAGCTGGAGGCGCCGGGCACCACCGGGATCTGAGTAGAATGGCAGAACCGGAAGAAAGGTTCAGTATGGAATGACATTGTCTTGGCAATGTGCGTCTCAGCAGAAAGTAGGTTGTCGATAGAAAGTTTGGTCGTCTTGACTTGGATCGAAACGAGACCAAAAGTTGATTTTGCCGATCTTGCGCGGACCTTTGAGGTTGGCTACATTGTCCCGATTGTCCCCACGAGACATGGCACTCTTAAGTTTCTTGCGTACACTCACCGGAATGACAAGTGTCGCAGAAGAGCGAAGCTGGGCGATAAGCGGGTAGAGTTACCCGGTAACGGAAGCGAGATCCTGGCGAATCAGCCTCCACGGTTCTTGTGAGTTGATCCACTCTTGGATGATTGGGCGAACTTCCCGTTGAAAGACGAGATTCTTCCGGAGGCAGAAGAATGACATAATACCCGACCTGCGAGTGCAAGAGGTCGATTCAGAACGGTGATCCCAGAACTATTTGAAAGCCATGTAGAGCTAAATTCCGGTCACTTGGACCTCGAAGGAGTTAAAATGGTAGCTGGAATCGAAGGCCATGAGGTCGATTTCCTTGGGATTCAGGCGGGGCTAATATCGGTTTTACGGGTTAAATACCGGGTGTGGTTTGTTTCCTCGTCGGCGTTCGAATACAAGGTCGATAAGTCAAGCGCTGCCACTTTCGAGACGGTGGATACGCACGAATTAGAGTCAAAAGCCAGAAGTTATTGCAATCACGTCACTCGTAGATAAGTGATCTCTGATCAGCCAAGGCCGAATAGTTAAGGCTGCCGCACATGTACAAGTGGGAAGATGATCGATTTGAATGATGACAAAAAGTCACCGTGGAAAGAAAGTGTCGACTACCGAGTACGAAAGGTTTGACTTTACGAAGAAAGGGTGAGTCACGACCAAACAAAACGGTCGTAAAGACTCCACACAATTGATCATCTAAATCACGAAGACAAATTGTCCCAACTACTCAAAAGTAGTGGTCACGGTGTTGAGAAAATTGACTAAAAGGCGGTCGGTTCTACCTACCGAGTCATCGAAGAGTCGTTGCGGTGCCACGGGCGTGCGGAAAGTACGGTACAAGGAAATCACGGTGATAATTTCCATTTCGAATGAAAATGGAAAGTGATTGGAATAATTGAGAGGGAAAACGTCTCAAGCTGACCGGCGATTGCCGCCAGCAGCCACTAGAAGTCAAAGGCACGTCCCAGTCAGACAACGTTAGTTGGCGTCACCGAAGGTTAAAGTCGTCGGTTAAGGTGTAGAACACGTCGGTGCGAGAATTTGGCCAAACTAGTCTCACGAATTAAGTCCAGCGCTAAGTTAGTCGGACACGACAAAGTTAGTCAACAACTACGCCTAGCGTCGCCCACAGGGAAAGCAACATTGACAAAATCATCGGATGTGTCAAGCGACACCACCTGTAGAAAAATGCAATCCCGACCAGCTGAATCAGGTTTCCCAATTCAGTGCGTTTCCAACGCAAGTTGGTAAAGAGAAAACGTCACGTCTTTGACGTCCAGTCGTGAAAGGCCCAGCGTCGAAAACGCTGCGTGGCAGCCATGAGCAAGCTGGCTCAAAATCGGAAAACTACCCAGCTACTTAGCATTAATTTGACGTGGGGTGAGCCATGACCACTCTAGAAGAACTTAGAATTAAACCGGAGAGAAACTAATACACCAAGGTGAGTTCGGAGAATTTCTAATTCAAGAAAGAGGTCGAGAGGACACAAAGTTCGAGAATGAGCAGCGGTAGTAGAATCACAGGAAAGAGATAGCCAAGATTCAAAGGAATTAGAGGATTTCGTACCAGCCAAACAGTGCAGTACGGAAGGAAGAGCATAGGTTATTGTAGCCTCGCTGGTACAATCCCGACACATCAGGCCAGGATGTACACGTGGACACCCAAAAGTCGGATGTCTTGGCAGCCACCCGTAAGGTGTGAAAATAATTGAAGAAATAAAGGAATATTTGAATAAACTAAGATTCAAGTGTACACAAATGTACGGGCGGAAGGATTTATTACAATGCAGAGTCGTACAAAAAGTACGAAGTACGAGTATAATTACAATACCAAGAAATTTAAACATAGAGTCATGCCACGCCCAGGCGTAGAGCGGCATCCATTGCCCAAACACGGAGGGCCTTAATAGTGTTGGGCCAATATGGTATTTTTGTAAAAACCTTTGTTTACGAAAATAGTAACCCCTCGCCAGTCAAAATCAAGTAGTTGGTTGGAAGCGTTTGAAACGTACTATAATAGTGAGTAGAAAACAGGTAAATGCGAGGAAATAGCGCACACCGTCAAACGGGCCGAAAGTCACCGTTCGGCATAAAAATACTTACAGAAGAAGGAGTTTAGTAAATAGGATCTAGAAACCCGTAAACCAATGCAATGCCCAGGTGGCATCGGTGAGATCGGTGATAACAACAAAATATAAAACTATAAGATAAACGCTCATATATACTGCAATCAACGTGGCGGCGCATCTGCGCTCACCCAGCAAGTTCGAGTCGCCCGTCGACTCAGAATAGTGGCATCTACTATGGATTCATAGTGAGCGTATCGGTGCTGTGAACAATCACGTGAAAGTGGTCTGGCCCCACAATCCAAGACTACAAGATAGATGCTCGTTTAGGTATTGCGAACACACGAGTTCATACGGATATGATAAATGTGGAGCAGTGGTGATGTATAGAAAGCTGTCAATAACAGTACACAATCACGTGTGAAAATTTGGCGTATGTTGCATCTAGCAGTTCGAGTAGCCGAGCGTGACCTAGAGCAGTGCTGCTATGGGTCCATGTGACGTATAGGTGCGTGTGAGCAATCACGTGAAAGCCCAGTCCCGGCCTGGACGGTACACTTAAACTTAGGTGTAAGCAACCTAATTGAGCGTATGAAAACATACTACGGAAATACTCTACATAAAATCGGGTGGTTATTTCCCTACTCAGGGATATACTCCAACTAACCAATATATGGTATTCTGGGGACCGTACCCAGAAATACCAAGCATAGAACTAAAAAATACATTGAAATCACGAAATCTGTACATAGGTACCAAGGTATAGAAATACCAACAATAGCAAAATGGGTGAACCCAAAATGCGAGTTTACCCTATCCAGGTTCACCCCAAATACGGCTCAAGCTAGTCATATAGGTAAAACCCGTAATCACAAATAGGTACTAGTAGGGAATTAAATACTTAATCCCTAAATTCCATTTAAATAGGGCCGGTTCGATACTAGCAACACGCGTATAAATAATACGGAATCCGCAATTTAATGGTATAATTCCCAAATGGAAATGCAGGCCCAAAGCCCACTAATTTCCATGGCCTAAATCTGGGGAACCGAAAACTAGTAATAGAAGTAGTACTACTAGGCACAAGTCTATATGTCTGATATAATTATCCATTTAAAACCACAAATAGTGTAGGCATAAACCAAATATAATTTCCCAAATATAAAACACATTTAATAGTAGGGAAGAGACCCACTCCTAATCTGGCTAGGAAGTCCAAACGTGCGTCCCTCAGGAGTGCCAAGGGTGTAAACTATTTGGAACACCCCAGATTAATAAAGTAATTGAAAATACGAAAGAAACGGCGTTGGGAAACCCGAACGGAGCCAGGTCGGGAAACCCCAAAGCGCGCCCAGTGGGCCGCGGGTGTGCGGTCGCTGCGCCGCCACCTGTGCCATTTAGTCTCACCTATATGAGATATCAGGTACGGTGATTAAACTCATAAAAGATAGCAATTAACTAATTAATTAAGCATCTTGTTTCTCAATTTGGAGGTCCAAAAACACCTCAAAAAATTAACATGCATACTACCTAGGAGGTAGTACACGTCGTCACGAGTCGACCGTGTGAGGTGATTTGGACCTTCCTGCCCTCACGCGGCAGGCGTCGGAGCCCAGCAGCTCAGCTGCGGCTCACGCGCGGCGATCGAGTGGCCGGTGGGCCGTCGGCCACGGCTCGGCTCGGCGGTCAGCACCGGCTCGGCTCGGCCGGATCAGCACGGCTCGGCTCAAGCGGTTCGGTCAGCGTCGGCAAGTCGGTGGGCAGTCCTGGCGGCGTCGGCTCAAACGTCGACCGGTCCGATAGCGTCGGCAAATTGACCACGAGCCTTTTCAGGTCAGTCATGACAGAGGCCTAGCAGGGAAGCTTCTAAAACGCAACTCACTAAATTCTCAACCAAATTCAATGATTCAAAAGCAAATGAGTGAGTCAAGGGGAAGAAGGTTATACTGCTTTGGGGCCCAAGGCTTCGGCCGGAGTTGGCGGGTGGAGAAATGTCCTCGGGTCTAATTGGTCGATTCCCGAGCTGACAAAACTCGGCAGGCTTCGGCCATTCGTGGCTCGAGCATGGTCACGGGACCTCGGGGTGTGGTTTGGTGAGCGAATCGGGGCCATCGTGGTCCCGAACGGCGGAGGCTCGTCGGAATGCCTCAGTGTCGAGAGAATTCTGGAATTGCAGAGGTGGAGTTTAGTGCGTGATTTCTGTGGCACAGGTTCAAGGCACGGGACGGTGAAGATGGTGAAGGTGAGACAAGGGTGGTGAGCCACCATACCGGCTTCCCGGGAGGCAGAAGCCATGCGTGTGCGAGATGCTTTGCGATTTTTGTTTTGGTACGTGCGAGAGATCGAGAGAGGAGAGCACGGGGAAGCGAAGCCAAAGCCAGACAAATCCCGAATCCGGGGGATTTCCCACATGGGCCTGCGAGACTATTGGGCCCGGCCAAACAATCCCAGCGTCGATTTGAAAATGCGGAAACGTCGAAAATCAGCCAAAGTAAAATATTCGTTCGGAGTCCGACGACGTGCGGTCAGCGTCTACGCGTTCGTATCGGCGAGCACGTCAAGAAAATGCAAGTGAATCGTTGTACGAACTCGGCTGCAAAAGTCAGCCGAAAGGTCAACGAGGGCAAATCGTCATTTGCACCTCGAGAATAAAATAATATTATTCCGGAATGGGACGATGTAACATTTAGGCCACACATTGGAGAGAAAATGCAGTTTAAGTAAGGCGAAAACCCAAAGGTTAATAATTGTTATTGGCCATAGGCCCTTAGTTGGATGGCCATAGGCCGCCATTGGAAGTTGGTCTTAGAGATAAGTTTGGCTTGGTTTTCTTTCTTTGTATTTAATAAATTTTTATTCAAAATAATAATTAAAATAATTAAAATAAAATTAAAAATAAATATATGGATAATAATTAAAAAATTAAATTAGTGTGTTTAATATTTGGTGAATAGAGGCATTTAACATTTTTTTATATTGAATGAGCATAAAATTTAACCAACAAATTAGTATATAAAATAATTTATTTCAAATAAGAGTATTTTAGTAATCATATTGATTTTCATTCCGATTCAGTGAATTAGTAAACAATGTATATGGAATATGTACCAATTCTATTCGATTCCGGAAGGTTTTAGTCAACAACGACGGAATTCAATTGTGACTCATCTCTTTATTCGACTCTTCATCGATTGATTCCCTTAGGTGTTAGACCATTTTGCACACGCACTGCGGTGGTCATCTGCAGGTCGGCCACTGTAAGAAAAAATAAGAACCGTGAATAGTCTAAGGTGCGGGTAGAATGTGGCCAAGGTTCTTCGACGGTCAGTTAGTAAGCAATATTAAGACTCAAGGTGGGCAATAGAATATGCAGGGCACAAAGTATGCGTATATTGTGTTAGAGGATTGCCTGGATTAGGGTTTATATAGTAGTCGAGAGAGAGACCTTTTAGGATACTAGATCAGTATTAAGCCGGGGGAGAATCTAGAGAATATCTAGCAATATATGTTATTTTTCTCTTAAGAATGTGATTGCCTTTATAGCGCACACCAATCCACCAGATTGTAGGAATCTCTGAATATTGAAAACATATTAGATCCTTAGTCGGATCGTCTTCCGTATCTTACTCCGACGAGAGAATTCATGGTCCCACCTTCCATTTTGATTACGGATTAGTAAACAAGCCCTAAAAGTAGGAGAAGTAAAAAGGGAATCATATCAACTAGTCTCCCTTATCGATCTAATTCTTGAGTTTTAGGTATTTGATTATGGATTTTAATGAAAACTTACACTTTTCGATTCCTTACGTGGAGGCTAAACGCATGGGAAAGTTAAGGGTGAAATGATTCCCTTACCTATATTTTAGCAAATGCATGGAGATTTAAGAATTAAATTATTCCAATTCTTTATTTCTTATAAGTAAACATGATCTTATATTATAAAACGAGGAGGTGAGATTTATGTTGCAATCTATTCAAACATTGAGAATATATAAGAGCATCTCCAAGAGATCTTTATTAAAACAACCAAAACTTTATTTTAAGAGGCAAATCTAAAAATACATCTCCAAAATACTCTTTAAAAGAGTCTCTATTATAGCAAAATGGAAGAGTCGTCTTTAAATTCTGACGGTAAATCAAATTAAATATTAAAAAAATAATAAAACTCGGGTGGACCTTGAGTAAGGAAAAAAGGAGGGAATGAGAATATCGTTTAGAAAATGAGTGAGTTGGGTTTGAATTGTTAATAATAAAATATTAGTTTGTAAAATAGAATGTTGTTGGAGATGAAAAGTTAAACTAAGTAGCTAAATAGTTTTGTACTGAAGAAAGTTTAGTCTCTTAGAGATGTTATAAGTATTACTAAAATAAGAGTACGTAGTTTGGTGATCACACTTTAAACATAGCGCTTCTTAATATTCTCTTAGAGATGTTCTAAGTATTACTAAAATAAAGTACGTGCGTAGTTTGGTGATCACACTTTAAACATAAGTGCTTCTTAATAGAAGTGCTTTCTTATAAAGGCGATTCCAAATATTTATAATAGACGTGGTTTTACAGAAGTTTAAGAATTTCTAACAAAATAAAAAAGAACATTCCCCTCCCATTGACCTTTCTCTTTTGAAGTCGTTAATTGACAGAAGTGTCCCCACTAGATCCACTTGCCCATCTCATCGTTCTTAGCCAGCTTTAGTCCTCTCTATACAAATATGCCAGCAGCACAAGCTTACTCTGAGTAAGGAAAATATACATCATCAAATTCAATAGAAATGAATTAAGTATTTGCTTTTCCCTCTATTTTTCTCTGCGTTTCCCCCTTATCTTGTTCCTCTGTGCGACTGGAGCCTATCAAGATGTCTCGGCAAGCGGAATCCAAGACTCTCGATAACAAATACGTAAGCAAATTCATAGATAGCTCAATTTTCCAACTCACAGTTTCTTCCCTAGTAGTGTGTAATTTGTGTTTGGCTGCTTAGAAAATGTGAATGAATTAAGACATTGGAATTAGAATGTCGATAGTGTTTGTATTTCGTTCCCTGCAAATTCATAGTTTGCCAGAAAATATGTTCAACAAGTCCTCTTTCCAAAAAATTTGGATAACTTCGTCATTGTCTAGATATGGTGTTTGAATTATGTGAATATTTTTGGTGTAGATGCTTGGAGATGAGATTGGAAAGGGAGTTTACAAGGGTTTGGATTGGAGAATGGAGACTTTGTGGCAATTAAACAAGTTTCTTTGGAGAATATTGCTCAGGAGGATCTCAACATTATAACGGTTGGACCAGCTTTCCTTTGTCAAGTAGTTGTTACATGTTCTTCTTTTCAAATAACTATGGAAGGAAATAAATTGAAATAGCGCATTTCTTGGTTAGTCCATTTGTTTCAGTGATTTAAATTTTGAGATTTTTGTAAAAATTGTAATTTTTGTGTTACTCAAGCACCATCTCTCCCGCATATATATACTGTTTCAATTTAGCTCACTGGGTGCTGCTTTTTCTTTTGATTGCTTCTCTGGTCGCACAATGCGGTGATATTTTAGCAAGAGATTGATTTACTCAAGTATACATTTTCTTTCTTTGTTGTCGTCTTTGCTTTTCTGATGTCAATTATTTTACCTTCAGCCGAAATCTTATTTTTCTATAAATCGTGTCCCATTCAGCACTCGTTGCAGTCTTGCAGACCCGACTTTCTGGGGTTTAGACGAGGACCCTTTGAAATGGGTTGAAGTTTTATGTACCTGCGACTCTAGCCTATAGCCGTCCCTCATATTCTACAAACTTGTCCTTGTGTCAAATTCTGTTAAACAATACTAGTCAATTTTAGTTTTTGGCAGGTCTTATATATGTCTCTTCTTGATTAAAGTTTTAGCGAAAGCTGATTGAACCACGCTCCACTGTATACAGTGGTTTGATGCATTTCTTCTAGCAGAAATCTGCAATCTGAAATGCTGTTGCTGAGTTGCCCTTTGCTAACCTACCATGATTTATGCTGCTAACACTAGACATTCTGAATGCCTTTGCAGAATTTAAATCACAAAAACATTGTGCAGTACCCTGGATCCTTGAAGACAAGGACTCATCTTCATATAATCGTAGAGTAAGTGAGCTCGCAATTTTTCCCCAATATTTCATGCAGAAACTCTGTTGAAAACACGTCATGTTTTAATTGCTATACTCGTAGATATGTGGAGAATGCCTCACTTGCAAACATTCTCAAGCCAAACAAATTTGGACCTTTCCCAGAATCATTAGTAGCTGTGTACATTGCCCAGGTTCCGTAATGTCCTTGCAGTTTGTTATTTGTATGTGTGGCGCGGGCAAGTTAGATATTTTAACTTGATGTTCGTTATGATACAGGTTCTGGAGGGTTGGCATATTTACATAGACAGGGCGTAATCCATCAGGATATCAAGGGTGCAAATATATTGACAGCTAAAGAGGTGACTTACATGTGTATTTCTCGTCTTCTCAAGATGAGTTTTCTTAAGGTGGTTTACCATCGCGTTCTTGTAAGTATTTGTTCCATCAGGATATCAAGGGTGCAAAGATATCTACCATCTGTTGCATGTGTACCTTTTCCTTTTGGTAATAACTTATTGTATTGCTTAATCTGTATGAGGCATCCTTTTCAGGACTTGTGAAACTTGCTGATTTCGGTGTGCGGCAAAGCGGCTGATTCAGTTGTTGGAACGCCGTATTGGACTGACCCAATCTTCTTCTTTTTTTCCCTTCTTTTTGTTGTTGAGAAGAAAGATACTTGTATAGGCGATTCCTCCTGCCATACGGAAATCTCCTGGAACCACTTAATCAAGTAAAATAATGTTTTAGGTGATTGGTCAGGGTTTGTGCTGCTTCGGACATTTGGAGTGTTGGGTGCACTGTTATTGAACTTCTTACATGCGTACCTCCTTACTATGATCTACAGCCTACGTCGTTACAGTGGGTGTTCTGAAAATAATAAAAAAGGAGAGCCACTCAGTCCATCGTACTACTTGATTAGCCTTCTTGAATTTTTCGTGATTAATTTGACAAACAAAAACAACTTTCCTAAGTAATGGTATTTTAAAAGTTGTTGATTTTTTCAATTATTTCGTTTTGCCGACCAAGAGAAAATAGTTTTAACTAGTTGATCGAATAAGCTTTCTTGATTTGCAGCCATCAATCTCAAAGATTTTGGAGTGCATTTTTCTCACCACCCTCAAGTGGTGGAGATGATTCTATTTATTGTCATTACATGAATGAGTTTAAATTTAAAAATTCTTGTAGTAAAAAGATTAAATCAAGTTTATATAACAATAATTAATAAGGTGGTGAGCAAAGATAATTTCAAGATTTTGAAAGCTCTAGCACCAATGGGAACTTAGTGGCTTACTACGTGCGTGTGTCATTCACAAATGGAATGAAAACAACGCTAATCGATGTTTCACAGCCTATCATGCATACTTTATTGAACATGATTGAAATTGAGCTCAAGTCAATCTTATAAAGTTTCATGGAACTTCCAAAACCACAGTTTATCGAACTGTTGTCCAATTTAACATGTTAAATTTCAACTTTATAAGTTAATCAAACAACAATTAAACTAATAAAACATCATTTTGAAAGTGATTTTAAGAGGCCAAAATCATTTTACGTGCTTTTCATTTTAAATGATTTTATAAAAAAATACATTTAATGTGGTTTTTTTTTTATAGAAGTGATTCCGACTCTCCAAAATCACTTTTAAACACGCCCTTATCAAGTTAAATTATTTGATTGTAAGGATTATCGATGTTTCATGTAGCGTTGCATCATCATTAACTATTTCTTAATTTACCAACAACAAAAAAAAACGTTGATTATTTATTAATGCATGTACCTAAAGCCATTTGAATTTTGACACGCACTGGACAATGACTCCATGAGGGCTTAAGTCGACCTGGTACGAACCCTATCATGATTCATGCATGTATTGCAACGTCGGTAGGGAAGTGGGGACTTTGAAAATTACATCACTCGACATTTTCTAAAGTGTGAAACGTGATCGAGCCAAAATAAATAAGAAAACAGAAGTTGTGTCTTCACTCTTCTGTCTGCTGTAGTTTATGATTAGGTCAAAATACTACACAGCGGTGCCATCCGAAATTTAGCATAACTTCCAGGTCCGTACAGTCCCGCGGCAAGATCTCCGAATTAGATTGCATCATCTATATAAAGAAAAAAGTCCAGCAGTGATCGCACGCGTGACGTTTTTTGAGCCGTTGACATGCAAACCTGACACGCGAAGAGATTCTTTCGTGTCACCATTGCACCAAATGCCACCTGTTTATTAGATGATTAGTACATTTTTATTGAGCTCGTGACATATTTATTAGACAATAACGCCACTGCAGCATATTAGTTGTACTCGTTTGGTACGCCATAGGACTAATAATACAGAATTGGGTGTTTGGTGTGTTTTGTACTAAAATAGTCGTCTGACTAATTAAATCGGGCCCCTCATTTAATACCCCTGACTAATTATATCCTAAAAAACTTCCGTATAATTAATCGAGTCACGCTCACTTTCTCTACCTGTGCATTGCTAATTCTTCATCCAAAGTATTTTTTTTTCTGTTTTTCTTTAGTTTTCTTCTTCTTTTTTTTTTTCATTTTAACATCAATTATTCTGTGAAATTTTTTTAGAAAATTATTATAGTTCAACGTACTATCTGATGCACAGATTAATCCGACAAACACCAAAAACTCGATTAATTTAGTCAGTATTATCCGATGCACAAATTATCATATCCGACTGAAATAATCAATACAGTCCGAGCAGCCAAACAAAGTCTTATCTACTCCTCCAAATACATGGATGATATTTAACGGATGTTAACATAGGAGTCTTTCTTGCATACCCGGAATATGGAGTATTCCAAATTTTTTAACCGTTAATTTTTGTTTTAAAATATAAAAATTAAAATCCAACTGTTCAAAATTTTGAAATACTTCCTATTGGGAGCACCCAAAGAATTTTTGGTTAAGATAGACCCCGCATGCATGAATGGTTAGAAATCTCTTCAGGGCGACTGTCAGACAATAATATCACCAACAGTAGACAAAAGTGCGGAAAAAGAAGAGGAAAAGGAAAAAGTCAATAGTGGCCCACAAGCTCCACCAATTGGCAGGGCACACGTGGCAATGACAAATGTCTTTATCATTGTCCTAAGATCTTTCTCATCGGACGGCCAATTTCCGCCTCCGCAGAATCGTTATCCAGCAGGGCGCATCACAGGAAAGAACTCAGCAGCTGATTTGACCTGTCCTGTACAATTATGTATTTACCAGTTTTAATTTTTATTTATTTTTAGCCGAAAAGTCTTTAAGTCCGTAATTTTTAGAAATTGTTTATTAGTGAGCTCCTTTCATTTGCTGCCTTTACGAAAAAACTGACAATCATAGAGAGAGAGAGAGAGGCTCTCACTGCTGGAAGCTCCCTGCATTTTCCTTTCACTCGGATTTTAATTAGGTAATTTTGGGTTGATTTAGTGTTGCTTTTGATTGTTTTCTATTAATTTTGTGAAATTACTGATTAATTTTTTGTATTGGGTTTTAGGTTTTGATGGGTTTAAGGTTTTGAGTGAGGGAAATTTTGGGATTGCCTGGAGGGTTTATTGATGATGGACAATCGGCTCGTGGGTTCAGAGATTCATGGATTCCATACAATGCAAGGTACGGACGAAGTCCTTATTTATTTATTTGTAATCAGAATCAAAATTTGTTATTTTGCTCTGTGTGTGTGTAATTTGGTATATAATAGAAAGTGATTGGTTTTGATTATTGAAGAAGGTGAATTTTTCGTTGGATTATCGCCTTTCGAAATTAATTTACATGTTCTGCGAAAGCAAGAGCATGGAGCTTGGGATTCCACACAGGAAGTGTTATCTAGTGAATCCAGAAGCGAATTTCGCACGAATAAAGCTATAAAGATGGTATTTTTATGTGCTTATTGAGAGAGAGAAAGAAATGAATATGAAGTATCGAAAATAACAGAGCCTTCTTTCTCGTCTTTATTGATCAATGATGACAGTTTGTGAGGAGTCAATGAAACAAAAGCTATAGAAAGGCTTCATCTTTATGGTTTGTACTTTGTAAAGCATGTTTGGAAGCAATCAAGTTGCTGGATGAGCTTTTACAATGAAAGCACGGGATGATTAGTGCCCAAGTCGCCAGTGTAAAAATGCCAAAGAACCATGTCAAACTAGATTTTACTATTGCAATTTGCAAAGTTGTGATAGTTTTAAATACACAAGGCTTACGGTTCATTGGGAACTAGGAAAAGACAAGAACAGATAAAATGACATAGATTAGATATCCGGTTGGTACTGTTCAGATGGTTGGATCAGACTTTGTTTCCTGGTGTTGAATTCTTTTAGTAACTACGTTTGTCGGTTGGTTCATAATGCAGTTTTGATTATGACTGAATTCTTGATCAGATTCCATAATTTCACATGTTACTACCAGGAAGTAAGTTCCCTTGCTTATTTTTCTTGTTGTGGGTTCTTGTTTCATGCGCAGATTTGGATTTTTCGACTATTTTGGAAGAAGCCAAATCAAGATGGCTCCGCCCAAATGAAATTCATGCAATACTTTACAATTACAAGTATTTCCCCATCAATGTCAAGCCAGTGAACTTGCCCAAAAGTAAGCATTTGTTACAGTTAATAGTGAGATGATTATGTTGTGTCGTATAACTATCGTCCCTCCCCACACTCAATTCATCTTCTTCTGATTTCGCCAAACTTATCCTTATATTGTTTACTCATGATGAAAATGCGACTTTGGTTGCAGTAACTTTTCCATATCCTCTTAAAAAGTACGTCTACAGAATATTTATGTTTTAAGTTTTCTTACAAGCGTAATTGAAAGAATTAAATGCTCTCCTCGTGAATCTTGATGAATTAATACACCATTTAAGTATATATGATGAGATGAAACACATTTGCAAGTATAAAGGATTTGCATATGAAGTCAGGCATAGGTAATTCTGTACGCAATCAGTATCATAAATTAATAGCTCCTATAGTTGCAGTTCTACCAATGATAACAGAGAAACATGTTTCCCCTCTAGTTTTGAAGAATTTTGCACACACAAAATGACTTTGACATGAGATATCTAGATACTGAAACTGCTATGTTCCCTATCTTGGTAATTTTTGTAAATGTCACAGGTGGCACTATTGTATGGTTTGATCGGAAGATGCTTAGAAACTTCAGGAAAGATGGTCATAACTGGAAGAAGAAAAAGGATGGGAAGACAGTTAAAGAAGCTCATGAACATTTGAAAGTGAGTGTTGTATTTTCCTTTTTTGTTTTTCTTTCTCTAAGGTGATAGTTGTACAATCACTAGATTTACATGACGTATTTTAGCTCAGTGAATTGATGGTTCTCTCCCAACATTTCTAGTCTTGTTTCTGTTTTTTCGTAATTGTCATGATAACATTAAATTGTTTCTTTTGGTATACTATGCTGGAACTATAATTTCATGGAGAATTAAAATTGTCTAACTCAATAAAAGAGATGGCCCTGCATACTGTTGAATATGAATCTTTTAAAACAACCGCATAAAGTTGGGATTCGGATTGATTATTGAAAAGGCTGCTTCTTAGTGCCCAATGCTCAGTTTTAAATATTGCAAGTATTTTTTTCGACTGCACACAATCTCATTAATCAAATTTCTATCAAAATTTTCATTTGTTTTAATGGTTCAGGTCGGCAACGAAGAAAGAATTCATGTATACTATGCACACGGTGAGGATAGCCCAACCTTTGTCCGGAGGTGTTATTGGCTACTTGATAAGTACGTTATTATTACAGTTTACATGGATCCATTAGTGGATTCTATTGTTTTGTACCAGTATCTCATATGAGACAACTCATATGGAGTAGTCTTACTGATAGTATTGTTGTTTTTCTTGTTGCAGGAGTCTAGAACATATAGTCCTTGTTCATTACCGTGAAACACAAGAGGTGGTTTTTTTGTAGCTCTTTTTTTTTTTTCAATGTTCAAGATGACGCACTTTCAAAATTTATACTCATTTTCAGGGCATGAATAGTCGGTTATTGCAGTCTTAGAATATCTAAGTGCACTTATTTTCTTAGTTTTCAACAATTTTCCATTTAGGGCTTTAGGGTTAAACATAGTGAGAACTTGGTAATAGCTTCACGAATAAGTGGGAGAGCTTGCTAGTCTTTGGAACCAATCCTTTGTGTTGCATTCTTTTCAGAAACCAACTAGAGCTTCTGACCTTATATGGGCTTGCTGTTGTTTACCATACAGGTGCAGGGTTCTCCGGTCACACCTGTGAATTCAAACTCTAGTTCTGTCTCTGACCCATCTGCTCCATGGTTTTTATCAGAAGAACTTGATTCTGGTGCTAAAAACGCATATAGTGCTGTTGAAAATGAGCTTCCAGGTGACTGTATATGAACTTTCAGCACGATGACTTATATTATTCATTTTTTGTTTTGGAATAGTCGACAATTTCAGGAAATCATAACAGAGTATGGAGTGTGGTGATGTTAGAAGAAATAAATTACTTTTCATGATAAGAATTGTTTTTTTCATTATTTCTTGGTATTTTAATGATTCTTTTCTTTGTTTAGTGAATGTTTGCTACTTCATATTTCTATTTTTCTTGAAAACGGAGATGCAAGGTCCTTACTCTTAGGTTTTGATGGTCTACAGAGCTTGGTGACAGGTTGACTGTTAATAATCATGAACAGAGGCTCCATGATATTAATACACTTGAATGGGAGGAACTTCTGGTTACAAATGATTCTAAAGAAGGTAAGCGACCAGATAACAGTTATTGCAAGAGCGGAATTCGGAATGATGAAAATACTAACCATTATTCTCTCTCTATCTCTTATTTTTGGTGGGGGATTTTGTGGTGCCAGACAACATTCCATGCTATGACCAGCAGAATCAAGTCGTGGGAAATGGCGTAAGTAGAATTACTCATAATTCTAAATTTTTTACCGCCCATTTATTATAGCCTTCCACATTGGCAATTTATTGTTTCTTATACACATTGGCATTCTATTATTTCTTATACCTTTCATGTGTTGTATGTGGTCGAATATTGTTTTGTTGCAACTCATTTGGATAAATGGTTCGTCTTTGCAGGGAGCCAGCAGTTTATCAGCTGAAATTTCTTCTTTTGGTAATTTAATCAATTCAACCACGGGGAGTGAAAACAATAAGTTCAATCTTCCAGGCAGTCCTTATGTTGAGACTGTGGGGGGTGATGTGAATTCAAATGTCCAGAGAAGGGATTCAATTGCCATGGCCACATGTGGTTCCGTGGATGTTTTGCATAATAATGGATTACATAGTCAGGACAGTTTTGGAAGGTGGATAAACCAGATCATGACAGACTCTTCACCCTCAGTGGAAGACCCAGTACTTGATTCCTCATTTTCAGCTGCTCAAAATTCATTTGCTTCTCCTGCTATGGATCATCTGCAATCTTCTGTTCCTCAGCAAATATTTAACATAACTGATATCTCGCCTACGTGGGCTTTTTCAAATGAAAAAACAAAGGTTAACCTCTTTGCTTTGAACCCCATATTCTACTGCTTAGCATAAATTTCAGCCTCTAATTTAAGTCCTTTTGCAGATTCTAATCACTGGCTTCTTACATCAAGAGTTTTTTCATCTTGCAAAGTCCGATCTACTTTGTGTTTGTGGTGATGTATGTTTTCGTGCGGAAATTGTTCAGCCCGGGGTGTATCGCTGTTTTGTACCACCACATTTGCCCAGAGTAGTCAACCTTTTTATGAGTATTGATGGCCATAAACCCATCAGCCAAGTACTAAACTTCGAATATCGTGCTCCTGTTTTGAGTGATACAGTAGTTTCTTCGGAAGATAACAAATGGGAAGAATTCCAAGTACAGATGCGGCTTGCTTATTTGCTTTTCTCCTCATCTAAGAGCCTTAACATTATATCTAGTAAAGTGCCCCCAAATGCCCTGAAAGAAGCCAAGAAGTTCTCCGACAGAACCTCTCACATATCTAATAGCTGGCCATATTTGATGAAGGCAATTGAAGACAACAAAACTCCCTTACCGCTGGCAAAGGATAGTCTGTTTGAACTAATTTTGAGGAACAGGCTAAAGGATTGGCTGTTGGAGAAAGTTGTTCAGGTCTCTAAAACCAAAGAATATGATGCTCATGGTCAAGGAGTAATCCATTTATGTGCTATTCTAGAATATACATGGGCTGTTCGCTTGTTTTCATGGTCTGGCTTGTCATTAGACTTTCGTGATAGACGTGGATGGACGGCCCTTCATTGGGCGGCATATTGTGGAAGGTATTCCATTGTTCTTTTCAATATGTTTTGTTAATTTATAACCATTTGTTCTAATTATTGTGGAAGGTATGGTTTTATCATTCAGTTATTTATTTTAACATGCATTCTGTGAAGTGTATCTTCCGAGGAGATTTTCTTAATGCTAAAACACTTCATGTGTAGGGAGAAAATGGTTGCAGTACTTTTATCCGCCGGGGCAAAGCCAAACTTGGTCACAGACCCCACTTCAGATAACCCTGGCGGATCCACTGCTGCTGATCTTGCATTCATGAAGGGCTATGATGGCTTAGCAGCTTATCTTTCAGAGAAGGCTTTGGTAGAACAATTCAAGGATATGAGCGTAGCTGGAAATGTTAGTGGCTCTCTTGAAATTAGCTCAAACTATGCACTGAACTCTGAGAACCTCAGTGAGGAAGAGCTATATCTGAAGGATACTTTGGCAGCTTATCGGACAGCTGCTGATGCAGCAGCACGAATACAGGCTGCCTTCAGAGAGAACTCACTAAAACAAAAGACTAAAGCGGTTCAGTATTCCATTCCAGAGGCTGAAGCACGTGGTATAATTGCAGCACTGAAAATTCAACATGCCTTTCGCAACTATGAGACAAAAAAGAAGATCCAAGCTGCTGCTCGCATTCAATATAGGTTTCGTACTTGGAAGATGCGTCAAGAATTTCTTAGTTTGCGCCGTCAAGCTATCAAAATTCAAGTAAACCTTCTTCCCTTTTCTTCTCTCTGGTATAGTTGAAAAGTGAATATAGCTGGTATGAACCACACAGGGACATACCAAATCCTTTCGGAAGATCAAATTTAAATAAGAAAGATTTAGTCAATCTACTAAGTGTCAGTCAGTCGCCACTAAAAACATATATGATTGGTCAAATTGCAACCTTGTTTTGTTTTCAGTAACTTTAACTTGGGTTTTTAGGCATGACTAGAGCATGGAAATTGCAACTGGATTTGCGTAACCAGTGTATGATTAACTCTTTAAGAGTCCAGGAAAAACCGGTTAATTGAATTGGCATCGTATGCAGGCTGCTTTTCGAGGCTTCCAAGTGCGGAGGCAGTACCGCAAAGTTCTCTGGTCGGTTGGAGTGCTTGAGAAAGCTGTTCTGAGATGGCGCTTCAAAAGAAGAGGGCTTCGTGGGCTCAATGTGGCCCCAGCTGAAGTCAATACAGATGAGAATCAGGAAAGTGATACAGAAGAAGACTTCTACAAGACCAGCCGGAAACAAGCTGAAGAGCGCATTGAAAGATCTGTTGTACGTGTTCAGGCCATGTTCCGCTCAAAGAAAGCACAAGAAGAATATAGTAGGATGAAGATGGCCCACAGTCAAGCAACGGTGAGTGATCTGGTTAGGATCTTCTTTCAGTGTTACATTACAATTCTGCAGATACATTAACCTATCAAATATTTTATCTTCCGCAGCTGGAATTTGATGATCTTCTTGATCCTGATGCAATCATGGATAATTGAAGAAATTCCCGTGGTTCGGACAGGCAAATGATAACATTTGAGGGGTGGTGTTCTCTGCTTGTGTAGCCTGTACATCTTGTAAATGCCTAGAACAATTAGTTATGTTCTTCAGACTCTTTCAGACCGTTTTTAGGATTGTTGGGAGGGTCTTTCTGTGTTGTATGATCAGGAGTCGGTCGTAATATGTTGCTTCTCGGTTTTTATTGTCGTTGTGAACGGTTTGAGCACCAGATCTGCTTTATAAATTCAGTGTTTTTAAGCTGCTTCTGGGCACAACGATTTAATATGGTTCCCGATAGTTGCCGGTTTTCAGTTCATGATGTATTTGCTATCAGTAGGAAATGCGATCCTGAATTTCATGGGGCTAGGCACCTCCTCTTGTACTAGGAATCGAAAACAAGATCTTGATTAAACGCACATAACCACTTGAGTTACAAGCCTCTTGCAAACCATATCTGATCCGGTGTGATCCGTCAACGACCTCTAGTACATCCAGCAATATTTTGTAGATCTAGCTACTTGGTTTGGTGCACAATTGATCTTCACAAGTAAGGACCAGTGGAAAGTGGGGAGACAATACTTATTGTACCGCCAGGATTCAATTGCAGTGATAAAAAAGAAAGCAGAGAGGATTGTAAATATTTATTAGTTCTGCAATCTAGTTACCAATACAGAGTAAGAAAACTAACACATCTATCCAGAACATTAAAAAAAAACCCCAAAAATAGTAATTAAAAAAAGGGCACGATAGGTTTCGAAGCAAAAAACTGCTATCTAAGATAACATATCCACTTTACACGAGCGCCTATGCTTAGAAATAGCCATCAACAATTCAACCGGAGGGCATCTGTTGCAGGAAAACTACCATCTGGACCGCCTGTACCATGGATGCTTGTCCATTCATCTCCCTATTTGATGTATTGAGAGAGCCACTTGAAGCCTTCACCATACCCCATCTTGCGGACAATGCTGCACATGAACACCTCAAGGGGGCGGACATTGGAATCGGTCAGATTGACCTTCCCCTTACCTGTGGTGAAGTTAGTCAGGCCCAAATGGTAACGTAGCTCATCCTCTGATGCAGCATAAGGTATGTCGATCTTGTTTCCCAAGATAAGAAATGGGACAGTTGCCAATGACTCGTCAGAGAGAAGAGCATCGAGCTCCTTCTTTGACTCTGCAAATCTTTCCTTGTCGTAAGCATCAACCAGGTAGACCACAGCATCCACCTAAACAATCAAAACATCATGATATATCTATGAATATATTCGGATCACCAACAGAAAAATGTTGAACTAATCCCCAGTTTGAAAAAATTGTCCTAGGTTGGACACTCACAAGTCACCCTTCACACCGAAAATCAATATGAACAACAATAGCAATAATTGGCATTATAATAAGCATAACAACAATAACAATAATTGGCATTATAATAAGCATAACAACCGAACTATTGACTGCAACCCTGCACCTACAACTCAAGTGACTAGGAATAAAACAACACGAAATCCACTGCATTTCACACCCACGGATGCGACTGCAAAACCCCGGCGTTGCTTAAATATTGATTCAGTCACTACCAAGGTTAAAAACCATCATTCTATATTCCAATGGCGGTTCAATCCATTGCATATATATTAATATATGCACACAATAATACCATACACCCGCATGTATACGCATTTTTCATAATTTTTTGGGTTTTAGGATTTTCAATTTTTAGCAAACATCTACAACATGCAACCACGATTTCGAAAAATAAATCAGATCAAACACAAAATTACCAATTTACCATATCAAAAGTAAAGGAACTGAAATTTGTAAAAACAATTGGAGTAAAATGTCAACCTTGGCGTAGTAGTCCTTCCAGACTCTGCGAGCGACCTGATGCCCGCCCAAATCAAAGGCCTTGAACTTAATCTTCCCAATACTCAGCTCCTCCGACGTCGGATGCTGCGTCGGTTGGTGCTGAACTAATCTCTGCAACCAAATCAAAAACCCTAATTTCTTCAATCCAAAATTAACAATAATCATCTGAAATTAGCAATTAAAAATTCAAATATATTAAAAACCTCGTCTTTGAGCATGTGAAGCAAGGTGGTCTTTCCGGCATTATCGAGCCCTAAGAACAAGATCTTGGCCTCCTTCTGCCATAGCCCTAGCGACGCCAGAACTCCATAGAACCAATCCACCAGAAACATGATTTCTTCTCTCCCTTTTTAATCGGAGCAGAAATTCAAATCACCGAGATTTTCAATTTCCAGTGACAAATTTAATCGAGATTTTCCCAAGAAAGTGACGGAAAATCCTAATTTTCTGATTTGGTTGGCATTTTTCAAAGATTTTCCCGGAAAATATATATTTATATGGGGACAGTCAGAGTGCGTAAGGACTGGGTGTGACTGCTTTGGTAGGTAAGCGGAGGGGTTTGGTGAGCGAAGGCGGTGACGTGGAGCCGGTGGATAGGTAGGGTGACTGGGAAATGCCGGTTTGGAGAGTGCGGATCGTACGTGGAAATATGTTATTGGATGGGACGCGTCATGAGGTTGTGTTTCTCGTGTGCCAGCCATCGATTTGGAAACTGGTAGTGGGGATACCATTCTTGTCCTTGGCATAAATGCATACGTGGAGTAACCTCGGGGCCATGGTAGAGCAATTACTAAATTTTTTTTTGCTTACTCCAGAGTATTTCGTATTTCAAATATTTTAACTGTTAGATTTTTATTTTAAAATATAAAAATTAAGATTCAACGGTTAAAAAATTTTGATTACGAAATACTCTGGAGCACCCAAGAATTTTTGATCCATAATAACGCAAGCACCAAATCATCACATTTTTATTTTTTTATTCGAATTTTGTGAATAACGAGTTATATACTAATTTATTTATTCACCCATTAGTTTAAATATAACGTGTAAACAACTTAATATATTTGGTTGATAAAAGCGGCACTTAAGACTTAGGAGGAAACTCAAACTCAAGTGTAAAGAAGAATGTTCTATATTGAAGAGTTCAGAGGCGACGAGAAGGAATTATGGAAATCATTTCCCGTTCCTCCAAAAGTCCATTTGAGAATGCTTTTGTAAGATACATTTTCAAATTTCACGTCAAACGCTAAATAGAGCGATTTTGGTTATCTAAAACCGCTCTTAGCCATTTGAAAAGCAATCTTGAACAAGAAGAAATCATGCGCAGGGAAAGACAATTAAATCCGTCACTAGAAGGGAAATATGGATTAAACAAGAAAGAATTCCAAAGTAAACGAATATGAAAACTCTAAGAACCAAAAACGTTGCGTAACAAGAGTCATAATTCATCAGAAAAGAATCACAATCTTTGTTCAGGAAGCACAGATTTAAAATCGAACATTGCGACGAATGATATACGATGAGTTGTTAATCCGTCAATCTGATCGAACTCGAATAAGAAATTCCTCTTCCATTATAATTGTGGTCAGAAACTACAAATTCGCAGGAAAAATTACCACACAAATACTGAGCCGAAATGTTATCCTCCTACACACTACTCTCTATTTGATATATTGGGAGGCCCACTTGAAGCCATCTCCGTACCCCATCTTGCGCACGATACTGCACATGAAAACCTCGAGAGGGCGAACAGTGGAGTCTGCAAGATTCACCTTTCCTTTGCCAGTTGTGAAATTTGTCAGTCCTAGATGATATCGGAGTTCATCTTCTGAAGCAGCATAAGGGATGTCAATCTTGTTGCCCAGCACAAGAAATGGAACAGTTGCGAGGCTCTCATCTGAAAGGAGAGCGTCCAGCTCCTTCTTTGATTCTGCAAAACGCTCCTTGTCGTATGCATCAACCAGGTAAACAACTGCATCCACCTGTTTACAACAGAAAAAGACATAAGAAGTTGAATTGGAAAACTTGCAGCATTTAGGATGTAATGCAGCAATCCAAAAGAAATTACAAAATAACTTAAATTCACTGACAAGAATCAAAGCCAAGAATATGGACCATAGACGCCACAGGACAAACTACAAACTCGAGCAAAAAGGGAATTATAGAACATCATATATTTGGTAAAGGAGAGGTCGGAGCAGGAACTCGGAATTTTATGTGCAATCATGAAACAGGTGAGACTTGGTGTATCAAAGGGAAATCAAAATGAATGCAAGAAGGTCGCTACTAAGCATTTATTTTGATTAAGTCATCAAGTCTGATCCAAAATAAAATCACAATAGATTGGTTCACTTGTAAAGAGAAACAACCACAACGAAGTCTACAAATGTATGGAATAGCTCATGAGTCATAAAACCCAATTTCCGTAATTACGGTTCTCTCTTTTTTTCACTCTTCTCGATGAATGACTTCTCTATTAGGAAGCATGGAGAAGGTGGTTTAAGAAGTGATTTATTAAAACTAGGAAGCATGGGCGTGGATACGTGACTTTTGAAAAGATAGGACTCTTGCAAATTAAAGGTCCAAATCATAGATAATTGAGTTGAAACATTTTCCCATATGTTGGGAAGAAACAGGAAAATAACAGAAAAAACATGGAATGCCACAAAGAGACAGAGAATAAAGGCTAATTTGATTTAGGGTGTTTAACCAGACTCTTTGATGTTTTTCTCGAATATAAATAATCATTGTCAAGTTAACTCAGAAGGAAATGTTTTGTGATTCATTCGTAATGGGAGAGTAAGTTATCAACTCTAAGCCCAAGCCACGATCATGAACCATGATGACTTTTTATAGGACATCGTGTATGGAAAGATACTAGTAAACACCTCCTGGAAAAAAGAAAGAGGTGCTCTCAGCAAAACCTCCACTGTACATGTTTGCCTCCCACGAATAAGATAAACACAAAGGACATTTCATCCGGGATTACGGAGGCAAAACATGCTAATCAGCGAGTGCAAACAAATGTATTACAAACCCGATTGTTGGGTCACAGCATGTATGCTACTGCACAAAAAAGACAAACATCGAACTATAGAAATAAATTAAGTTTGAAACTACCTGTCCCAGATTGAAATCGATCGAAATCTCATAAGCTACAGCATTGTATGACATTTTTCCACTCAATTAAAACAAAACAAGAGATCGCGATTCGCATATAAGTAGTGGCCGGAGTTATAGTGCAAGCATGAAGTTCATAAACCAAAGCAATGGGCAGATCAAAATTTCAGCTGAAAAATACTATCCAATCAAATTCCAACACTACCAATTCAACAAATCCACTAATACCTTAGCATAGTAATCCTTCCAGACTCTGCGAGCGATCTGGTGTCCGCCCAAATCGAAAGCCTTGAACTTAATATTCCCAATGCTCAGCTCCTCCGACGTCGGATGCTGGGTCGGCTGGTGCTGCACCAATCTCTGCAACAAACCCACCACCGCATCCACACACATTCGTCAACAACAACAAAAACCCAGCACAAATCAAACCTCGAAAACCCGAAAACGGGGACGGAGAGAAAGAGAATCAAACCTCGTCCTTCAACATGTGGAGGAGGGTTGTCTTGCCGGCATTGTCGAGGCCCAGGAACAGAATCTTGGCCTCCTTCTGCCACAGCCCGAGGGAGGCGAGGACGCCGTAGAACCAGTCGAACAGGAACATGGCGGCTGCTGATTCTTCCTTGGGAGCAGATCGGCGGGGTTTTGAGGGAATTACCGAAACACCCACAACGAATCGGACGAAGAGAGATCGAGTCGGAGGGGATTAATAAATAAGTTAGTGGGGGTTTGTCGTTTTGGTGGTGACAATCGAATCCAGTTCAGCGGTACAACTGGAGGAGCCTGGACTCTGATGATGGGTTCTGCAAGTGGTGGTGAAATATATGAGATTAATATGTAGGCAAATATATATATATATATTTATGCAATTTTGGTTGCCTTCTGATTTGTTGTCATGTTATTGGACATATACATTACATACCTCTCTGTCGTTTTGACTTTTGACCATCAACGTGTATGGGAAATTATTATGTGTCCTTGCAAAATAAGACGAAATACCTCCCCTTTTTACAATAAAATTGAAATACCTCCTATCTTCCAAATTCTAATGCGTCATTAGTTTGACTGAAATTCGAAATCTTTTCTTTTTCAAATTCCATTGAAACAATGTTTATTTACAACTAAAACAAAATTTACGTTCAACCTACGAGTGCTGGATTGCTTTGATGGTAGAAATTTTCTTTTAAAGTTAATGCGTTGTAGATTTAAATTTTCTTCATCATCTTTGTTCAGCTTAGACTAATAATATCTCTTGTAATAAAAAAAAAAAGTTGAATTCCAACAATTCACCTTCCGAGGGCTAGGAAGACTCACTGAGACATTTTAGTCTCCCCTGCCCACCATCGTATGATTCACCATCGCCAAGAATCAAACCCAGGACAAACACGTATGAAATACGAGCCTAAAATTCGCTTTAACTACTAGATCACCCGTGGTGATTCCTAGACATGAAAGGTTACTAAAATCTATGAAAAATTTATATTTAACGACACCATTATTTGACAATTCAAATTCTTATCAATTTTGTTTTCTTAATAATTCTCGGAAAATTCTTCAGTGGTACGTACCATTCAATGGTACGGTTTTATGCATAAAATTATCCTCTTTTTCATTTTAATATGATTTTGTTTCTTGCTAAGTTTAAATGTATTGTAGGCGTGGTTTTTTTTGACAAAACGATATTATAATATATTGTATTTTACTAAACAAGAATTTAAACTTACTCTAAGAGGGTGAACATGTTATCCTGGCCGTCATTTGTTTATTAAGTGTGTTCTTTTTATTGTTCCAAGTGTTCTAGTTTCCAACAAAAGGAAAGTTATCCAATTCTTCAAGTAAAATAGGTAAAAAAAAAATAGTATTGGGTCTGTGATGATAACAATAAAGCCCAATTCTACCAAGACCGGGTCCCTGAATGTCCAGCCCAACCTAAGCCCAAGTTTTCCATTTGGTACTAAAAGGGCACTTTAGTCATTACGAAAATACAAGACCTGGCAGCTAGGGTTTTGGAGGAGCTCACATATAAAGCTCAACTTCGCATTTTACAGCGGCAAAGAGAACCCCTAAACCACCCAGTCGTCGTTGCTGCGAGATCCATCGTTCTCTTTCCGGTACGTCCTCTCTCTCTCATCGTTTTTTCTCTCTAACTCGATCATCATCTCATCTCCACTTTTGCTACTGCTTACTTGTATTTGAATTGGGTTTTCTGGATTTGCAGAGATGGCCAAGTCGAAGAATCACACCGCCCACAACCAGTCCCGCAAGGCCCACAGGAACGGCATCAAGAAGCCTAAGAGGCACCGCCACACTTCCACCAAAGGGGTATCCATCTTACCTCTCTCTCATCAATTTTTGCACTATTTAAATTTGTTTTGTTAGTATTTCTTTGTGGGTTTAATTTTTTGGATTCTGGGTTTTAGGTTTTAATTTTCGGGTTTTGGGTTTCAGATGGACCCTAAGTTTCTGAGGAACCAGAGGTATGCCAGGAAGCACAACAACACCAAGAACGAATCAGCCTCCGGGGAAGAGTAGAGTGAGACCTTCAAACCATAGCTCTGATTGGGTTTTTTCTCGATTAGGGTTTGTCGATTTCGATGTCGATTTATGTTTAATTTGCTGTTAGTAACATAGTAGTTTGATGTTACTCTAGTGGGGATTTATTTCAACTTAATGTACGAGCAGTACTCTTGAGATTGCTACTTTTGTTAAAGAGATTATTATGAGTTTTTGAGATAATATTTGTGGTTTTGCAATCATTTTATTTATTGAATTCGATGAATGCTCAACCTTATTTGCGCAAGTTATTTACTTGTTACAATGATCTGAAATTTCAATTTTCTTTAGTTGTTTAGGTTGCTTATATAGATTGTGGTTGACAACCAGTATTTGGTCTCGACAAGTTATTTTCGTGCTAGTTGCTCTGATGTTTATTATGCCTTTTTTGGTTGGCTGGACGCATAGTTTGTGAAGGATTTTAGCATCACATCCGGGTTTTTGTTAAGATTGTTGTTTCTTGGGTTTCCTGGTTTAATTCATTTTCCGGGGTACTCTAGAATTGCCAGCATCGATGCCGAGATTTCTGCAGATTAAAATTTGGATCCACAACTATAGTTGGTATCTGAGAAGATCTGGGATTGTAATCTACGTTGGAATAGCAGTGATTCTCTAGGATGTAGTTGATATATTTTCCCGATTAGGGTTTTTGGATTTTGATTGGGTTTTCCCGGGTAGGGTTTTCGGAATTTGATGTCGTTTTATGCTTACATTGTTATTAGTAACATAGTTGTAGCCTCATGTATGATGATATCAATTTTCTTTATTTGTTCGTTGGGTTAAGGGCGTGGTCCGTATTATTTGATACTCTCGTATTGCCTTTAATGTGCTGTATTTGGATATTATGATTTGGGTTCACCTTTTAACTATGAGATTGTATAATTAAACCTGTCAATGGATTAAATCCGAACTCGATTCGAATCTGGTGCAATTATTCAGTTTTTCAATTAGGCGATTTTCACATTGTTTAGCCTCTCACTCCTTTTTATTTTTGACCATTGGATTGAATAAATGAAATGTAAACAATGAACCTGATTAAACTCTGCTCGTTATCCTTTTACGTCGGCCGAGCACGGTTGACCCAACCCCATCGCTAGTTTTTGAAGAATGGTTAATTATTCTTTCTCGTTTTTAATTTTTTTTATTTAAAAGTATGTGATTAGATATAAAACAGAAATGAAACTGAATTTTTAAATTAAAAAAAATGTTCAATTGCCATAGTTTCTATGTTTATTGAACAGGAAAATATCACAGTAATTATCGGCTAACACCTTTACATATTTTGTTCTTTTTACTTGGGCCTTTTTGTTATTGTTTTATTAAGTTCATAGTATGGACTATGGATCAATGTTTGTTAAATATAAGTTCGAGTTTGCGAATTTTGTCATGGTGATTTAATAAGGAAGGAATTATATAAGTAATGTAGGGCTCGTTTGGTAAGTGTTTTTAATTGACTGAAAATGCTTTTAGAAAAAATGTTTTTAGGTTCCAAAAGCACTTGAAGTGCTTTTTTCATGTGCTTCTTGCAAGAAGTAGGGGTGGGTTCGAAAAATCAAAAAATGAAAAAAACCGAACCGAAGCTAGAACTGAAAAATCGAAAAAAAAACCAAACCGGATTACAAAAACTGAACGAAACCGAATTCTTTTGGTTTGGTTTCAGGGTTCGGAAGCCAAATCGAGCCGAACCGAATTTAAATTCCAAATAAAACGACGTCGTTTTATGTGTGTTTTAATACTAACCCTAACTAAGACCATCTCCAATAGTGAAGGTTAAAGTCTAAATTTTTAGACCAGAAAATTTAGAACTTAACCCAGAAACAGTTTTTCTCCTCCAATGGTTTTGGGTTAAAATTTTAGCCCGAAATTAATAAAGAATAATTTTAGCTTAATTTTTTTTTCGGTAATTGCTTTAAAATAAAATTTATGTAAATTATCTTAATTTATTTTTGTGAACATTTTAATCTAAAAATAATTTAATTCTGATAAATAATGAAAATTACTAAATTAGGTGCAACTACCACTATCATCTTACTTTATACAACAATTAGGTGCAACTAAATAATTAGGTAGTTGGATTTTGTGTGGATTGAACAAATACATAGGTATTTATAGACTTTTTTGGTGAATTTTGATTTAAATAATTTTTTAAAGTTGTTTTAGTCGGATTTAATTTTGGGGCATTAGATTTGTTTTTTTATTGTTAGATTTGATCACATTCAATCTCAGCTGTTGGATTTAATGTATTTATAAATTAGACCGTTGAATCAACCAACAGCCCAGAGATCCTGACCGTCCGTCTCAAATAGCCGTTAGGATTGACTTTGGTTGGTGGGCGACAAGGCTTCAGACGTGAGGGACCCACGCTAACTGGGCTTGCATGCAGTTGCTGTGCAAAACAAGTGGGCGCGTCAACGCATGCTTTGCTTGCTTTTTTTGAGTACATGTACACGCATGGTGGGCCAGGCCTACTAACCCAAGTTGGAATTTTGGTTTAAATTTGATCCAATTTTAGAATTTATCCCGAATTCAAATTTTAGTCCAAGAGTGTTGGAAGAGATTTGAGAGGGTTTAAGTTCTAAATTTTGGACTAATCGAGCTATTAGAGATGGTCTAATACCCTACGTTGTGCCTTCCAGTCTCCAGAGTCCCATATAACAGTGATTTGAATATCATGTTAATACTGATTGTGTTAGAAAGTCCAGTAGGGTATGGATGATGATGAAATGCGTGGGTTTGTTTGGGTGCTACTCTGCCAATTTGTCTGAATTCCAGGTTTGGCAAAAAACCGAACCGAACCTAACCCTAACCCCAACCCCAGTCCACCTCCTTTACCGTCACATAAATTTGCCTGACGCGAAACCGACCACCACCTTAGTGAGCATGTCTGATGATCGTAGCTCAATTGAAATCTACTGAATTTTCTGATCATCACCACAAGCCGAAATCCTTTTTTGCGTCCCAACGCAAAGGATACTTGGATGCGGCTATGTTGTGAAGCAGTGTCTTTTATATCCTATTATTTCATAAAATACTTTATTTATAGTAAAAAATCATGCAAAATGTTCATTTATCATTTCATGGTATAAAAGCATGACTGGTTTTAACCTTTTTGTTATGTGTTTTCAAAACTTAAAAAAATATATATAATTTTTCAAAATCTGAATCTAGTTGTTATTCACCACTATTTTGCTATAAATAAATAAATAAATAAAAAGTCAATTTTGGTAGTAATCCCGAATTTTCAGTCAATTGTAAGGTTCTTGTGCATAAATACTGTCTAAAACTATGAAAAAACAATGCTTCCATATGAAAACAATTATGAATACAAGTGTAACTTCAAGCCATTAACAAAACTAAGAATCCAAGATACAAAGGCGAAAAATATTTCGGGCCATTCCCTCACGCTCCTTCTTTTCTCCGGGCGTTGATCTCTTCTGTCTTTTGATACAAAACTTCCTGAAACTCCCTATGACAAGCAAATATCTTCAAAATTTATACTCGAGTATTGAGGAAGCTTAGACTGCAACTGGTTCACTTACTGGGCTAGAAACATGAGCTACCTGCCCCACAACAATTTTAACAGAGATATGTGGGTAAAAACACATATCAGGAAAAAGAACTAGTGCCGCCGTGAAAGCTTGGTTTAAGAAGTTAACGTGAACGGCTCACCTTTGCTGACTTGAAAAGTTCATCTAGGACTTCCGACAAAGTAGGATGTGCATGGACTGCAAATTTAATATCCTGCAAGGTCGAATGGACCGTAAATATATGTAAACTGAAAGTTAAGCGTGGTAGACTAAAGGGGGCCACATCAGAAGTTGCAGTTCAGGGGCATGCAAACACAGTAGCTTTAAATAGGTAATTACTTGAATGCGTGTCCCCAATGCTATCGCATTTGATGCCTCATGAATAAGGTCTGCCGCATGTAGCCCAAAGATATGAACTCCAAGAATCTCTCCGCTATCCGGTCTGTATATCAACTGCATGAAAACAAAGTAGAAAGAGGATTGTTAGTATCCACGGTACATAACAGCCATAAAGAAGAATTCATTGACAACACCAGTGCTCAGTACGTATTTTCTGCCTTGTCAAAAGACGAATTTGGGAAAAAGGGAGAGAAAATCACCTTAGCGAGTCCCTCTCCTTCATTTTCTGCCAAGGCCTTTGTGTTGGCCTTGAAACTGGTCTTGGCAATACTTACTTCAAATCCCTCCTTTTCAGCTTTCTCCCTTGCTTGAGGCTGAAAATTGTAATTGTTTAGTTAAACTTCCACTATTTATGAAAGCTACAAGATCTCTAATTAAAAGCGTAACCTCATAAAAAGAAAAATATGGCAATTAATCACCTCTGTCAATCCAACCATACTGATTTCTGGATGTGTAAAACATGCTGCGGGAATGCTCAAATGATTGAGCACGTGGTCTCTTCCTGTGACTTGTTCAACCACTAAAAAAAGGTATTGAAGATAGTTAAGTTTTTGTGCGTGAGAGAGAGATTCAAATGAAATTAGTTAGCTACACAAACCTGAAATTCCTTGTGCACTGGCTGCATGAGCAAGCATCATCTTTCCATTAGCATCACCAATGCAAAATAGGTGAGGAACCTGATATTCAAAATTCACATCAGAAACAATCGATAATGTTGATGCTAGGGCTCATGATCACAAGAAAATTTGCAACATACCAATTTGCCATTTGCATCTATTACTCGCATGCGCTCATCAACAGGAATAAAGCCACGTTGTGTTGCTACATCGACCTGCACAAAAGTAATGTCAGAAACTATCTGCTGTTTTGCTGAATAACTTTATATACTCACACACACACACTCCAAAAATAGATAAATATTAATCAAGATGTCATACATTCTCCAATCCAAGACCTTGTGTGAATGGGGCCCTTCCAGTTGCAATTAGTGCTGCATCTACCTGGGAGAAGATTAAAGTACAATGGTCTATCACAAATGCCTTGAAAAATATGAACTGTAACAGTTATGCCTATAGTAATTTTAAGGCTATGGATTAATGCCTTTGGTAGCACTCAAGCTACTAAGTCATCAATTTGGAAGTCTAAACATATGCCTGACTTAACGATATACATATGAGAACAGGTTCCTTCACAAAGGTATTATTCAATTAAAAAGGGATGTGGTTGTGTCTATCAGATTCATATGACCAAATCCGTTAATGGCAGAAAACTATATCCTTTAGATACATTACATCAGTTTAAACAGATGAGTTAATTACCTCAAGAGTTTCTTTTGGTTCCTTGGTCTTTGCATCAATTAGTTCAATGGTGACTGGTTTCCCATCCTTTGCTGGTGTGATCTATAAAAGACCAAAGATGGTGAAAACTGAAACAACAATCCTGAAAACACTTAACAGAACAATCAGATAAAAAGCATCAGCTTACCTTGGATGCAAATACTCCAGTTTGATAATCAATCTTCCGTGGATTTATTAGAACCCTCTGGGCTAACTTCCCAATCTCAGGATCAAAACCAGGCATAAGCTGATCTAAAGCTTCAATGAAAGTAACCTACAAAATACTTAATATTAGTCTAGGCTGCCTTGTGAGATAAGAACTCTTAGATCATACAAAAGAAATCTCTTGAAAAATTAAAATCAATAAAAAGGTGGCTCATTGAGCTGGTAACACAAAGAGAAGTTACTAATTGACCCATATAATTAGCTTCCTTTTATATTTCACGTCGAATTAATGAAAAAATTCAGAAGATGAAATGTAAATTGAAAGAAAGGAACTACCTCACTCCCAAGTGCAGTATACACATCGCTGAACTCAAGACCTATGTAACCACTTCCAACAATTGCAATCCACTCTGGAACAAACTCCAATTTGAGTGCATGGTCACTTGTAATTACAGTCTTCCCTGCAGGTCCATTGTATGGTCAGTCATTAAGATCCCTTAAGCTAGTAACCAATGTTCTCAAATCAATTAATTTTTACATGTCTTCTAATCAATCATTAAATAACATTTTAGAGAAGAAACATATAATTATTACCGTCGACTTCAACACCCTTAGGAACAAAAGGAACAGAACCGGTGGCAATGATTATATCTTTTGCAGTTACTACTTTGTCAGATGATCCAATTTGCACCTTTTGAGGGCCCTGAATTTTTCATGAACAAGAGAACCAATGTCAGAATAACTATCAAAATGCAAGCACTTATGTTGTATGAGAGATCTCAAACTTAATCATAGCCATGCTCAACAATGTACCAAAACAAGCTTCATTTAAAAAAAAAAAACTGGACACAAGAACATTTGTTTGTGTTGCCACCAAATATATTTGAAAGAACATACGACTTACCAGAATTGTACCAACACCTGTCAGAATGTCCACTCCAAGAGAATTCATTGAATTGGTCAAACTATTACGAATTTTTGTTGCAAGATTATTCGCATGATCAGCTACTCCCTGTCTGTCATATCCAGCTGCTGAAACCTACCGTAAGTCCCAAGAAAGCAGCACCATAAGATACAAATGTTTTCACAACTAACCATTACTGAAGTAACCAATTTACGAAGATAAATTTTTGTATCTACACCTGCACATACACGTACATACAATTGATATTGTAGAACTACGATTTTACCTGCAAACCTAAAGCCTTAAGATGATGTTCATTCTGAAGCTCACGCATCCGACCACTCACTGCCAGAAGAGCTTTAGACGGAACACATCCCCTATTAACACAGGTTCCACCCACCACATCTCCCTCCACGATGGCAGTTTTCAAACCCTGTCATTTTTTTGTTGAGAAAAGAAAATCAATTATACCAACTTAAGGATCATTTGTTAACACACGAAAAACATTTGATATTCGCATATACATACACACTTGTACAAAATATACATGCACATGAATATTCTAAGTCCAAGCATTAATTTTTCAAGTACTAAACTAAAATGTTGTAGGCTTGTAGCTAATGCATTTCTTGCCAATACATTTTCTGTAGCTTTTGATCGAATAATCAACTTAATGTAAAAGAAGCAAGAAAAAAAAATCAAAACTTTCTAGCTAGTACACTCTATTAAGCAAAAATCACAGACGATCGAAGCTTCTAGAATCAAATTTAAGCTAAAAAAGCAACCAAACACTGACAATTGAGCTTAATCCAAAGCTCAGAGCCGCAATTTCTCAGCAAAATTCAAAAGGATTGTCTGGAGAGTGTGAGAGTGAGCGTACCTTCTCGACGGCGTGGAGAGCAGCGCCGTGGCCACCGACGCCGGCGCCGATGATGAGCAAGTCGTAGTCGAACGACTTGGGAGGGCTGCCATTGCCGGACGAGGAGGCCGAGATTGTGGCAGAGCGGGAAGGAGCAGAGAGGCGGACGCGGTGCGAGTCGGAATGGCCGAGAGGCGAGAATCCCAAGGCCTCGCGGCGGAGGCCGCAGAATCGGAGATTGATAGGCTTGGAGTTGGAGTTGGAGTTGGAGGGGGCGAGAGGGAGGGCGGTTTGAACGACGTAGTTTGATCTGGGGAGGGCGGGGGAGAGGGCGGGGAGAGAGAGGGAGGCCTGCATTTTGGGAATGTGAGGAGAGAGAAAGAGAGAGATCTAGAGAGAGAGAGAGAAATTGAAGGAAATGAGAGAGGGAGTGTGTTATTATGGGAAGGGAGGAGGCCTCGAATGGTCCGTTGAGGAGTAAAGAGGTAGAAGGAAAGGACGGAGATATCAAAGTGCGGCGGATAAACTACTTTTCTTTCTGGTTTTTTCCTTCTCTGTGTTAGTTGGCATGTTTGCTAAAATGCGCACGGGGCCTACTGGGGGACGGTAACACTGTAAACTGGTGTGAGAACCGCAGGTGAAAATGTGAAATTATGATGATTGGTGAGTTACACGTGCAAATAAAGACACTACTTAGTATAACCATCGATTAACCATCGATTTATTCGGTACATATGAATACCTAAAATCAATCCTAGGTAACAAAACAAGGCCATAATTTAACAGGCCAAAATATGACTGTGTTGAACTTTGAAGTTTCAATCTTCACAATGTAACTCCTTTCTCTCCCAAAAGAAACCCTAGATATGAGTCGTTGGCCTATTGGCTTGAGGTGGGTGGCAACCCCTTTCCCACCTTCTCCTATCCCTCATCCCCCCCCCACAAACTGTTCGATGCCTTTTGTAAGATGTAGGCAAGGAGCATATGCGTTGGCTTAACCGTTGGTTTGCACCTTCTATCAGATTGGTTCAACAGCAGGCTTCACTTTGATTCCTTCGAAGGAATGTTTATGAGGCCTTTGTCGTTGGTGTGTTTGTCAGCCGTGCCACTATTCGCATTCTACCAATAGAAAGATGTATATTAGTTTTAGTATAAGTTAGTTTACAAATATATTAGGTACTTGCGCCACAAGTAATGTAACTTCCGTTCATTAGATTGGCGACTTAATTAGATTAGGTCTTGGTTAGGTTCTTTTTATTGCCTTGCTTATTAAGGACTTTTAATATCTCTCGATTGTTTATACCAGAGATTGCTTAAGATGGGATTTTGATATAAACTGGTTATAACAAAATGTTCCACACTCGCGCATACATAAGAAAGTAAAGACGATAATTAAAGACTGAAAGTAAAGACAGAGATTGAAATACTTGAAAGTAAAGACTTGTATGTAACGACGTTAAGTAAGAACTGGTATTGAAATACTTTAAGTAAGAAGTTCAATAATATTACATGTAATGGTTATTTCAAATTGAATAAACACCCATCGGGTTGGTTTTAGTTCCATCAGGATGGTTTTCAAAGCTGGTTCCTTCCAAAGGGAAATAATCAAAGACACCTTGGCCTAAGATTTCTAATCGATACTATCAAAACATGGATGATTTGATGGCAGAGCTTAATTCACTACTACTCGGGGGAGTTAGGATGTATGATCCTAGGGTTCTGGTATTTGAGTTCTCAAATTCACAAGCTATACAAGTAGTGTGAATGAGAAAGCAGCAGGTAGAGACGAAGTCTGTATCTAGGAAATGCTTTGAGGAATTTCCTCAGAGGTTTCTTTCTGAACTTAAGAGTTCTGTTTTTGGTTGTTTTGAGTGTCCTCATCTTCGAATCCTCTCTTTATTTATATAGACTAGTAGGGAGCCCACGTCATAGCCGTCACTTCTCCCTCCACCGTCTTTGAAGACTCAGTGAGGTAAGGCTTAATCAATAAGGCACGGGTAATATCCCTGATCAGCCTACTCCCACTGAGAAAAGGTTCTTTATTCATAGTCTGATTCCCTCCAAATTGTCTAATGCTTTGCATTAAATGCAGTCAGTGGAGGACTATTCAGACTTCCCTCATTTCTATCCACTGGCCTAGGTTGGGCCTTTTCTTTCTTAGGCCCAACCTATTAAAAAAACAAGTTATGGCCCAATGGATATTTTTCAGTGTAAACAGTTGCCCCCTTAAACTTACTTAAGCCATTTCATGATCGGCTTTAGTCAAGTTTAAGACTCTTTGGAACTTTCTCCATTATCTTTGAATCAGTGACAATTATTCAATGCCCCTGAGTGAACTCATTTAAGCCGTTTATGACCGGCTTTGGTCAAGTCTAAGATTCTTTAGTAATCTCCCATTACCTTAGAGTCCGTGACAAGTATCTGCTTTATATATGCGTTCTTTAGGCGGCATATCAAGCATCAACATCGCCATCCTCAGCATCCAGAAACACTCTCCTGCCTTTCAGTTTTATATCACCGCCAATGATCCCATAGAGAGAAATCCAGTATGTCTCTAGTGAGAATTTTGCACAATACCTACAAAAATGGGAATAGGCCCTTGAGGCTTGTTCCAACTTTCATATTGTTTCCACATCCTAATGCACCTATGGCACTAGTGATCGGATTGTCATGGAGATCCTATCATGCCCCACCCTCGCTGTACATCTGTCGTCTGGGTATAATCTCCTAGAACCCGGTGGAAACTCCCCCAGGATCTCCACCGTTTTGCTGATCCCCACATCCTCAACACATTTCCCTTATATCGGGATTTGGAAATTTTTCTCCAGTCTTCATCTTCTGGACAAAAGTGGGGGTTTGAGAAGAAGTATGGATTTGAAGAATAAATTGCTCGTGAATTTCTTACTCTAGGCTAGAATTAAGGCTGAAAATTAGTGTCTGAGTTTTCTTCTTTCTAGTTTATTTTCAGTTTGTCTGAACAATTTCTATCCTATAATAAAACAAGTTTATTTTTCTACCTTAATTTTGTTCAAACAAGGACCCTGAAAAATAACCTATTTGTCGTACTAACTCACTGACCCTAAATAAACAATACTAATAATCCATAAAGTTGGAAAAATCCACTTTTCCCCTTGAAACTTAAAAAGCCGTTTCTAATCGGCCCTTTTTAAGTTTAAGACGCTTTGATATTTTCATTTCGCCTCAAAATTCGTGATAAACACCATTTCCTGGCGCACTAAACACGTTTTAGTGCAAAACGGTTCCACTAACCGTTACTTCTGAGAGCACGACCAGGAACCCGTAATTGCATGTCTTTGATTTGTACGAACTTTTCCACCTTTATAACTGTGATTTCTGGAAAGGCACTATTCATCCGCCCCCAAATTCTTATTTCCAGAATTCCTTCTTCAGCTCAACTCTCCCAAATCCGCTACCTTTGCCCTACTTCCAACTTCTCACTTTCAACAATGGCTCCTAGGAAAGAACCCCAGTATATTTCTGGTGAAAAATTGGAACAATACAAATAGAAATGGGCACAAGCCCTCGAGGTCTGTCTCCACAATACCTTTACTGCCTCGACGCTGACCCCTCTCCATGGTGCCTACACCATCGACCCTTGCTGGTTATTGCCCCATGCTCATTCTGCCGTCTATCGGATTGATACGAGGCCTTGGACCTGCCCCCACCCTACATGCGCCACCTAGAGAAGACCTCCTGGTGTCTGGTGGAAAGGGGGTACCCCTCACCTTTTGTCTATGGGGCCGAATCTGATAGGAAGAATATAAGTCTCACCTGGTCAGACTGGTCGATCGCTTTCAGCCGCAGTATGACGATCAGTGGAAGGCCAACAAGATCTTTCATCTGATTGAGATGACCAAGATTGTGCAAGAACTCAATCTTGCCCTGGTTTTTACCGCTGCCATGTTTTGGAACACCACCACCAACACCTTTGACTTCAGGTGTGGCCCTATGTCCCCAACTGTCCTGGACATGGCCTAACTCTTTGGGCTCAGGCCATCGGGAAGGGTGGTGGATGTCACCAGCGATTGGAGCAACTCCTATATCCAATCTGCTCAGGAAAAAGAAGCAATCTGATTGCAGTTGTTGAAGGTGGAACCTGACAACGCTTTCAACGAGCACACTGCTTTTGGCCATTGGAACATGTATATTTCTTGGTGTATTTCTTGAGCAGGTTTCTCATCCCCAACGCATCCAAGTACGTCAAGGTGGAATGGTTTCCGCTGGCCTCAGCTCTCCATTCTTTCAATGATTTGGCTATGGGCCTTTCGTCCTGGCTCATATTTACCATATGATGCACAAGATGACTTGCCCCAAGCCATTATTCTTGAATTTCAACGGGCCTACTTGGATGCTACAGATTTGGCTACAATGGTACTTTCCTCGTCTTAGGGCTCCTGATATCCGTTTCAGCAGTGACACCATTCCTGCAATTCAACTAAAGTCCTCGGCTGCTATGAATCTCCCATTTGCCACTTATCTGTATTATTTCCGGGAATGCAAGACTCAGACAAGCGAAGAATGGGAGCTCTCTGTCACCAGGACATATCCCTGGTTTGCAGAGAGGTCCTCTAAAGGGTTGGGAAGCGATTCCACCTTTGCCATGCACTTCTTCAGCTGCATCTTCCCTCGGGATCTCTCCTGGGGCGTGGGTCGTGCATCCCGACACACCCACGGGGTTGAAGTATACCACCCCAACTTCCTTTGCCGCCAGTTTGGTCTTCTTTAAACCATCCCCGAGCCTCTGCATCACAGCCTGAATGGAGCCACTTCATTTCGGGTTAAAAAGCCTTCGGATGCGCAGATGGTTGAGGCAAGGAAGAGTGTTTGTGGTGCAAAAAGCCTGGACCAAACCTGACACATTCATTGTCCAGTGCACCTAAGAATTTGATACTTGGTGGGAAACACAGTTCCTGGAGAGATTTCCAAAAGATCCCATCCAAGCAAATACCAGACTCTTCAAGTTGTTTGATATGGGGAGCAACATGAGCTCCCAACTCCATCAGACCTTTGCATGGGAACTAGCCATCAAGAACAAAAAGGCCTTGATTGGTAAGCTCATGTTCCTCGTCATCGGGTTACTTCTTCCATTATCCCGTTGTCAGGATGATTTTTTTTTTTTTTAACACCCTATGACTTGTGCCTTGTCTATATTGTAGTTGGTGTGGAGCCTTACAACATCAATGATACTGGAGATCTATTCGGAGATGATGGTGAAGATGAGGTCCAGCAGCCCATCCTACCTCCTGTTGGTCCATCCCGACCGTCCAAAAAAGGCAAGGAGAAAGCCTACGAGGCCAGGACGAAAAGAAGGGAAGACCGGCCCTCGGTTCCCGTTCACCATTCACCACAAAGGGAATCGAGGGAACCGTATCCGGTTCCTACTCCAGCCCCTGCTCCAATAACTGATGCTGTTGAATCTCCCACAACTGCAACTACTTCTCCCTCCTTGCTTCCAACAAAAACCATTTTGGTTCTGTGTTTTTAACCATCTCTTATGAAGAATAGCTTTTATCTTTTCAGATAGGCCTAAAAAAAGAAGACGAAGAACTATTGGAGATGAAGATGAACCAGAAGAAGAAGACCCTGCCCCCAGGGATCCACCTCCTCAGGTAATGTGTATAATCTTTGAAGGGTATTGAATCCGATCAACCTTTCTTTTTAGTCTTTGTACTAATTGCTTATTTCTGACGTAGGTTGACATTTTCTTCAATCCCTTCGTGGCTCCTGAAGCAGGCCAATCCGCCAGGCCCTTACTTCCAGCCCGGTTTAGGGACATAGACACAAATGTCCCTACTCCGTTGGCTGTAGTGTCGCCTGCTCCTGATTTTGTTCCTTCCTCAGAGGAGATAATTCGGGATTCAAACAGGCGTCGTGAAGTTTTGGGCTTGGTTCTCAGGGGTCAATCTGCTGAGGAAACCGCAGCTGAGCCTCCCCTTGTTGACTTCCAACCTCAGAAAAATAGGCTAAAAAGGAAAAGCCATAAGGAAGCCTGGACTAAAGAGGTAACGACCATTCCGATGAAAACTTTTATATTTCCCTTTTGTTTTTATAGTTATCGTTCATTGGATTGATAACTTGTCTGCTTCTCAGTTTCCTGCTGGATCTACTCGAGGGGAGGAAGACCAAGCTCCAGAACCTGTAGAGCCTCATGCTCAGGCCGCGCCTTCTACTCCTCCACCACCAGAGATGTCATTAGTCCCTGTGGGGGAAGAGCATGCCGCTCCCCCAAGTCCACGGGTTTCTGGCGATGAACAGGTTGCTCCAACAATTAGCCCTGTGGAGCAATCCGATGTTCAAGCCTCGGCCTCTGGTGGAGTGGAAGAAACCTTGGTCATCTCTATCAATAGTGGTAGGGATGATCAAGTTCCTCAAGAGTTTAATCGAACTGGAGAGGTAAAAAGAAGTTTCTTTTAAATAAACTTCCTCGTTCTCTAACATAAAGTCATTTTATGGCTCTAACTCGTGTTAATCATGCTGTCAGGTTGGACCTTCTTCTCCAACTGCAAGGGTGGCAGACTCTGTGCTGACTTCTTCGCAGAGTCTCAACCCGATGAGGTGGCAGAGCCATCAATGACTGCTCCTCCAGAAGCCCCATCTCTCGGGTCTAGACCTTCAATCCTCCTTCAGCTAGCCAATATAAAAAGGCTGAACAGTGGGCTTCCACCCATGACTCCTCAGAGAGATATTGAAGATGCCAAGAATATAGTGAAGTCTTGGGTCGGCCAGGACTTCAACCTAAATGTAGTAGCGGAGCCAACCCACAAAATTCAAGATGCCATCAATCTATTGGCAAAGGTCGGGTTGCTTCCTCAATCTGATCACATCTCTTTCCTCTATTGCTTGACCATCATTGGTTAAGCACATCGGGGTTTTACGAAGGCAATTTCTAAGGCAAGGGAAGCACAATCTTTCTTTAGCTCACATTCTGAGAGGTCTTCCCTACTTCAATCCTCGGTGGAGGAATGCTTAGTGATCGGTGATGAACTGTTCAACGTATCCGACAGGCTTGAGGCTCTGCTAGCTGAAGTCAATCTCCTGAAGGCCAAACAATCAGACCTGGAAGATCTTTTGAGGATCAAGCTCGAAGCTTTATTCTTCTCTTCAAGCTCAAACTCAAGAGATGACCGCACAACTAAAGGAGAAGAGGAGTGAGGCCAATAGACCAAGGCTATTGGAGGCTAGGGTTAGAGCAGAATTCGAGCAATGTAAACTTTTAGCTCACTCCTTAGATTTCAGATTTCCTTCTTTGTAGCTTGTTTCTAGGTTGTATGAACAATTCCTATCCTATAATAAAACAAGTTTATTTTTCTATCTAATATTGTCTAAACAAGGCTCCTAAAAACTCACTTTTTATTTTTACTAATCCGATGACTCCAAATAAATATCTCTAACATCCCAGAGAGTTGGGAAATACTTTTTCAAGAACTTCTCATTTATGGAATGTTGTTGTTGAACTCTTTCCACCGATCTTAACTTATATGCCCCCTTCCCAATCACCTGATCAATAAAAAAAGGGCCTTCCCAAGTTAGATTCCATTTTCCAGATCCTCGAACTTGAGTTCCAAATGGAAGGATAGCCTTCCATACCAACTCATCGGGTTGGAAAGCTTTCCCTTTCACCTTTTTGTTATACGCTCTAGCCACTGATTGCTTGCCTCCAAGAATTTTATTCAAGGCTTCCACATTTTCCACCTCCTAGCACATAACTTGTAAATACTCATTAGAGTGCAAACCATATTGGTTCTGAACTCTGAGAGACATCACATTAATTTTCATGGGAAACATCGCATCTTGGCCATAAGTCAGAGCAAACGGTGTAGTCCCTGTACCAGACCTTTTAGAGGTCCTATAGGCCCACAAAGTATCTCTCAACTTTTCATGCCATCTTCTAGGATTATCATCAGTCATCTTCTTGATGATGTTCACCAAGACCTTGTTACTGGCCTCAGCCTGCCCATTAGACTGCGGATAATATGAACTTGACTGTATCAACTTGATCTTGAATTCTTCTACAAAGTCCATTGTTTCCTTAGATATAAAGGATGGTTCTCTATCAGTTACGATAGTTTCTGGTATCCCATATCTGTGCAGAATCTTGCTTCTTATGAACTTAATGACTTCTGCAGAAGTAATTTTCTTGATAGCCATGGCTTCTACCCATTTGGTGAAGTAATATGTAGCTACAATGATGAACGTGTGTCCTTTAGAGGAAGGAGGATATATCTGTCCAATGAAATCCATGGCCCAGCCCCTAAAGGGCCATGGCTTGACCACAGGATTCATCGGGATGGCTGGAACATGCTGAAGAGGGCCATGTTTCTGGCACTCTTCACATCATTTGGCATACTCTTGGCAATCCTTTTCCATTCTTGGCCAAAAATAACCATATCTTCGTATTAGCCATCACATTTTAATCCCAGCTTGATGAGCACCACAAATTCCTTCGTACACCTCAGCCATTATCCTCATAGACTCAATAGTTTCCAAGCATCTCAGTAGAAACCCATCTGGTGTTTTTCTTACTAGATCTTCATCCCATATTGAATAATTCGATGCTTGAGTCCTTAGCTTCCTTTCTGTTTGTACTGATGGATGGTTGAGATAGTTCAGTAGTGGAACCCGCCAGTCTTCATCTTCTGGTTCTACTTGCATAACATCCATCTCGAACTCTCTATCAAATACAGAGGGAAGTGATCTCGTCTGGACCTCGACCTATTCACTGGCCTGGCCAAACTGAATCTGCACTCCAGATGTTATTTGGGCTATATCATTGGCAGCCAAATTCTCTTCTCGGGGGATGTGCTCTGCAGTAATACAATCTTCCCAGGTTTTTACCAAGTATCCGACAACACCCATGTAACTAGCCATTACTAAGTTTTTGCATTTATACTTCCCTGTAAGTTGATTGATGACTAGTTCTGAATCGCCAAATATATCTACACTTGGTGCCCCCAATTCCATCAGTAATTCCAACCCGATGATGAGTGCTTCATACTCGACTCGGTTGTTAGTCAGGCCATCAAAGTCTAGATGGAATGAAAAATGATAATGTTCGCCCTTAGGATTAACCAGTACTACTCTTGCACCTGCTGCTGCAGGAGCCATCAAAGAACAATTTCCAAGGCGTAAGCCATAAACTGGCTATATTCTTAGAAATGTCGAAAGAACTATCCTTTCCTTGCTTGGTTAGTAGACCCAATACTGCTGACCCTGATATTTTAAGAGGCTGTTCTTTCAGCACTGTGGAATTGTTTGGATGAGACGCCAAAAAATCAGCAATAGGTTGTCCCTTAATAGCCTTTTGAGGCACATATCGGAAGCATAATTCAGACAGAGCCAACATCCATTTCCAATCCGACCAGCCATCATTGGCTTGGATAACATGTATTTAACCAAATCCATATTAGCAATTATGTGGATTGTGTATGGCAACATGTAATGCCTGAGTTTAACTGCTGTAAAATATAGAGCTAAGCATAGTTTCTCTATCGAGGTGTATCTTGTTTCTACATCAGTCAAACTTCTGCTTAGATAATAGACAGCCTGCACCCTACTTTCATCATTGTCTTGGGCTAGGAGACTACCTATTGATTCTTCAGAAGCTGAAATATACAGCTTAAGAGGTTTTCCTTTCTTTGGTGGCATCAACACAGGTGGTTCTGCCATATACTGTTTTATCTCATCAAAAGCTTTTTGGTGACCTAGTCCCCACTCAAACTTTTCTGTTTCTTTGAGCTTTAGCAATGGGGATAAAGGTTTTAGTTTTCCGGCCAAATTTGCAATAAACTTCCTCAAGAAATTGATCTTTCCTAGCAACATTTGAAGTTCTTTCTTATTTCTTGGTGAAGGTGCTTCTATGATTGCCTTGGCCTTATTTTTGTCAACCTCTATACCTCTTTGATGTACTAAAAAACCTAAGAAATTGCATGCTCTTACCCCAAAAGCACATTTCTTTGGGTTCATTTTTAGCATATGCAACCTCATCCTTTCCAGCACTTGTCTTAAGTCTGTTAGGTGATCCATATCGGATTTGGATTTAACCACTACATCGTCAATATAGACTTCTAGGTTGTGGCCAATGAGGTTATAGAAGATGGCATTCATGGCCCTTTGATATGTAGCCCCTGCATTTTTTAAACCGAAGGGCATGACTACATATTCAAAGGCTCCAATATGACCAGGACATCTGAAGGCTGTCTTATGTATATCATCTTCAGCCATTTTGATTTGATTATAACCAGCATTTCCATCCATGAAGGATATAATTTTATGGTTGGCTGCAGCATCAATAGACATGTCTAACATAGGCATCGGATAGAAGTCCTTAGGAGTAGCATCATTAATATTTCTATAATCAATATAAACTCTTATTGCCTTAGTCAATACTTTTATTACAGGTACAATATTAGCCAGTCATTCTACATATTTGGCCTGTCTAATGAACCCTGCCTTCAAAAGTTTCTTTATTTCTTCTTGTATTTTTCCTTCAATTTTCTTAGACATTCTTCTGGGTGCCTGCTGAACTGGTTTATACCCTTCCTTGATTGGCATTCTATGTTATACCAGGGCTGAATCCAACCCTGGCATCTCATCATGTGTGTTCCTGAGTATTAGGTTGAGTTTGAAACATGAGTCATGGACGCTGTGCTCCATGAACCTAAATGAAAGCGACAAGCGGGTGTGTCAACTTGCTTGTTATTGAAATAAATCAAATTGCCCTGACCTTCTATATATTATCTTTACTTATGGATATATTTAGGCTAAAAGTTGGACTACACAACACAAGTCTAATGTAGGTGGCTAGGTTAACTATGAAGGTATGAGATGTGTTGGTTTTGAAACTCGATGGCCCACAATTTTTTTGCACGATTTGAAATTTGGCGCGTGCCCCACTTGCTAGAGTTATGTGGGTAGGTCTACACATTAGTTAATTCTTTTTCACGTTGATTTTATTATGATGTTAATATTTTTGGGCCATCTTAATACGAAATCATGAATTTTGTCTTTCTATATAATAAACACAAAAAAAGTCTTTGTATGAAATATAAAAGGAAAATTAGCTATTTTGATTATTTTTTGGGGTTTGGTCACACTTTTGATCCCTTTCCCAGAAAAGACGCAATTGCCTTGCTACCAAACCTTTTTGTCCCTCTTTAGAATTTCCCTCACCCAACATCTTAAAGGAACCTTCATCTTCTAACTCCCCAACCTCCCCACCTCCATTTCTTGCCTCCAAAACTACCAGTCCAAGCTTTCCACCCTCTCATTCACTTATAATCTTGTCAACTACTGCTTTGACCCTCTCCAATTTGTCATCAACCCCAACATCTGCGCCAACATTCAGTCCTCCAATGATTGAGTCTCCAAGCTCAGCCACTCTACCACCATTGCCACCGATAGTAACTCTTCTCACATTAAAGATTGTTGGTACTTTACTATTATTTATGTTGCTACTTGATGGTATTGTCAATGAGTTTGGCCCTGAGTGCAATGGTGTTGTGTCCTGTATATTTAAGTTGTCGTTCAATTCGAATGCATGTTCGTCGAAAAATAGCAACATTGCTCTTATTTTCAACCTCATTGGTGCCGGGGTTGCAGTGTTTGTCATGTCTAGTTTGTTGGGGTTGTACTTTTGGTATGATAGGAGGTGGAGGAACAAAAGAGTTTTAGGGTCTCGAATGGAATCTGATTTTGATTTGGTATTGTTTACAAGGGTGTGTTGCAAGACGGGACTATGGTTGGTGTTAATAAAGTTATAACAGTGAATAAGAAGAAGATGATGTGATTGTTTGTATTGTTTGCAGCAACAACACTCCCCCACCTATATTGTATTGATATGGTGCATATATTGTGGATATGATGTCCATATGGTATTGATATAGCGTAGATATTGTTAATACGTTGTCTATATGGTATCGATATGGTGCAGATATTGATATGGTTAAAACTCAAAAAGGGCTGTTACGTCTTTTCATGCCCAAATTTGATTATAACAGTAATTTTGTGGGAAAGAGATCAAAAGTACAACCAACATCCAAAAAGGGATCAAAGTAGCTAATTTTCGAATATAAAAAGTTGTCAAGCTCTTGTAGGCAATTGACCGCTCCCGCCACTTTCCTCATTTGTAAAATTTCAAATTTCATTCGCTTGGTAGCTCTTTAGAACCAAATGCATAGCTCATTCTTTGATTTTCTCTCTCTTACTTCCCATTTTCATTTTCTTCTATAAGAAAACTGAAATAATAGTGAGATTATATACCTTTCCATTTTCAATCGACATGTTTCTTTTTAATTTGTTTTGAGCTCAGTTGCAAGAATAATAGGTACTAAAAAATTCACAGAATTTCAATAGATTTCACAATGCCATTTGTACAGTTAACACTTGAACTGATTGGGAATTCTATTTGTATAGTTGCAATTACATTCCACAATGCCAACCACAAATCAATCTGGTTTTGGTTCACTTTCAACCATTCCATAAGGACAGATTTGACAATGACTCATACGATGTCTGTACTAAACTTTGAATTGGTTCTTCAGCGACTTTACCATTTTCAGATGGCAGTCGAATGCAAGTGTCGAGATTAGGGGTTCCCATCTCTTTATGGGATTGTACGATCTCGACACGAAGCCTCTAGTACTTAAAGATTGCAAATGTAAGATGTGCAGTTGCCAAACATTTATATTTGTTGTCGAAGTGGTTGTCTTGGACAGGATAGTGTGGATTGGCCTAACATTGCAGTTCTTGTTGGCAAACACCTGATCTTTGAGACACTTGCATTTGGTTGCCATCTGAAAATAGTAAAGCCAGTGAATAACCAATTTAGACTTTTGGTACAGACATCATATGAGTCATTGTCGAATCCGTCCTTGTGGAATAACATTAGATGGATGCAATGTGTAGCGGGCAAAATAATATTAGATCAAAGTGAGCACAACCTCCCTCAATCTTGTTGATTCTCACGAAGAGAATGCCAAAATGAAGGCATCCATAAATCCGTTGATTCCCGCAGGAATACCGAAACAATAGTAAAATAAGAGAAATATTGTTTAGTTTTATAAATTCATCAACCTTCCTAAACTATTACATTGAATCCATATTTATAGAATTTAGAGAGCTTGGGCGCCAAGCATACTTGGCTGAAAAGAAATATAAATACAACCAAAACTAAAATAAATTAAAATCTAAAAATACCTAATTTATCAAATATCATACAAAAATATCAAATCAAGCCCAATGGAAACAAAAATAAAATTGAATCTAGAAAATAAAAATAACACATAATTCGTAAATTTATTGCCATGCCAATCTTCATCAAAGGTGAACCAGAACCAGATTGATTTGTGGTTAGCATTGTGAAATGTAATTATGACCGTACGAATAGAATTCCTAATTAGTTCAAATGTTGACTGTACAAATAACATTGTGGAATGTATTGAAATTCTGTGAATTTTTTTAATACATGTTACTCATGCAACTAAGCACATAACAAATAAAAAAGAAACATGTTGATAGAATTCTAGATTGATTTTGTGGAGACATAAATTAACCACATCCAATAGGAGAAAGACATATGGACTTTATGCTCGCCATGATAGTTTTACCCTTAACGTCGTGAGCAGACCACACATCATTCTAAGGAACGTGGCATTTGTTTGCCCTCTATGAGATACCATGGCACCTGTTTGCCTTGTGGATATTAGGTCTTTGGGTCACCAATGTATCAAAGGTTTTTTAGGCCTATGGTATGCCTTGCCACGGGGCCGCACTTGGCCCAATGGTGGTAGGAAGCCAACTCTTTGGAGTGTCCCCCTGTGTCTGGCGCGCCTGCGCTTCTACCAATAAGGACCTCTGGAACTACTAGCTGGCAGGACTGTGGAAACTGGTTTGCATCAACACTAGGAGAGCGTTAAGGTCTACCTAGTATGGCCTGCAACCTCCCATCTCGGATGCCTGCTAGGGTTAAGGTATACAAATAACCAAGTTAAACAAGAAAAAAGGTAATCACCACTTCCTTATCAGAACTCTCTCAAGTTCTTAGTTTCTCACATACTACTTTTCTAACTGCGGACACCTTCCCCCTTTTTAGGTGTTCATCAATTAGGCTAACGTTGTTTCTTGTTTTATAGGTGGAATTTCGTCAATTCAACTGTGTACGAAATTTTCATCCACAAACTCCATGATATCTCACTTAAAAAATTGTGAGTTTTTCCCAACCGAGTTTCAAAACCAGCACATCTCATATCTTTATAATTAACCTAACCACCTACACTAGACCTGTTGTGTTGTCATTGTGAGCTTATTTATATTGTTGTAGAATTATGAAAATTAGATATTTTTTCAATTTGTTTACGTTTCACATTCTTTTATTTTTTTTCTCCTCAAGCTATATCAAAACTATACTTATACTCTAACACACCCCGACCCGAATATCCAGATGGACACCGGATATCGAGGTGTGCTGATTGTCACCCCGGAGGGATGACGAAGTCATGGTGAATTAATGGAGAAATAATAAAGGGAGTAAAAAAACTTTTTTTTTTTAAGATAATTAATAGAAAACAGAGTGGAAGTGCGTAGTGTAGGGTGTAACCCATTATTACACATAATATCAGAGCTAGGTGCAGTAAATTAAAATGATATTCTCATCCCGTAGGATGGATATGAACACAACTTAAAAGAACAATTTCATACTTGAAATGGGAGATAGAAGACTAATATCAGCAACTGCCACCAAATCTCGCCTGCCAACTAATGTCTAGGTCCTGGAGGGGCGAAAAACAAGGGTGAGTGAGCCAAGTAGAGTTTCATAAAACCTTTCCAAAAGTTTGGGTAATAACCCCTCGCTGTAAAACTCGTAATTTAAAAAATATAAGTTTACTAACAATAGTAATAAAACCAAGTAAATGGGACTGTGCCCACAAGGATACGGGTATAGAATCGATAACAGCAGTATGAACAATATCATTACTTATCGCATAATATAGCACACAAGTCATGCAGAAAGTAGCTACATGACAGGCTGGGTGTTTATAAATTACGCTCTAGTACTACATACACGTGAAGCTGGCGCTAAGCGCATCACAACGAGTTCTAGTCGCCAAGGCAACTTAGAACAGGCTGACACCTACGATGGATCCAAAGTGAGCGTGTCGGTGCGTGTGAACATACACGTGAAGCTGGTCCTGGCCCGGACAGTACTAACACCGTGCAGTATGCATGATAAGTAATAAGTTCACAAAGTATAGCCATGCCAATAGTTTAATAAGTAAAACCAACATAAATGACTAAGTACGTCATAAGTAATTTAATCAAACCGTTTCACAAGTTTAACAATCATGGCATGCTATAAGAAGTCATAAAACACCGTTTAAAACATAATAATATAATATTTTAGTAAATAAAGGGCCCACTCACTGGTATGCCGTCGGGTCGTATCCGCCGTACCTAGCTTGAGCTCGTAGCTCCTCTGGATAGGTCTCACCTATATGAGAAATTACTAAACTAATCATTATGCAAGTCTATTCCAATTTAAAGTAAGGAAAAGACTCGAAATCCCCTTTGTTTGCTCGTTTCCGGACTTAAAATCGTTGGAAAAGTGGTTCACATGTTGCCACGCGCCGCCACCCGAATATCCGGTGTCCATCTGAATATTCGGGTTGGGGTGTGTCATACTCACATACTCAAATATGACATAATTTTTCTATACATTAATTTGAATTTTAAATAAAAATGAGCAATGACATATGCAATAAGTATATGTATATAAAATTTGGTAAAACATTTATAATATCAAAAATACCCTTCTCTTTTTACAACCTTTTAAAAAAATAATTTAATTAAGAAATTGAAAAGAAACAACCACATCCTATTGAGAGGTTAATGACCTTTTTAAATTATTTTTTTCCTAAAAATTGAAAATTAAGTATTTTTTAAATAAAGAATAAAATATCCAAAAATAAATAAAAAATAAAATACAAAAGAGCCAATTGCTACGCGCGTTAGCGGGTGACAAAATGCTAGTCTATATCTATTTATATATAAAGGGAGGAGGCAAATTCGGTAAAATATTCATAATATAAAAAAATGTCCCTCCTTTTTACAACTTAAAAAAAAACAATTTAAATTATTTTTTGAACTTTTTTAAAATCATAAATTATATATTAATTTTTTTTGAAATAAAATTAAATATTAAATAAAATAAAAAGAGACAATTATTACGTGACAAGATGACAAGATGCTAGTTTCCTATAAGATGTTCAGTAATTTACATTTTTCTATATATTTAATTAGTTATACCATTTGTTTAAACAGAGATAATTATAATTCTACAAGATGCAGTGGTTCTCACTTGTCAGGTCAGAACCATTGCAAACTCTAGGTTCACTCATTTTCCCATCCCAACCGTTCAATCATTGCTCCAATCATCATAAGCCACGTCACATCTCAACTAGATTTTAGATTTCCAAAGCATACTAGACTAATCCTACATCATTGGTAGCACAGAGTTTGCTGCAACCTGCACGGCTGTCCTTTGTCGACCGGATGGAGTTACCGAGTCCCGTCACAGCTAGTTTACTAAAAAGATCCACGTGTCACATTACTCATCAACCAATCACAAACGAACGCGTACGTCTTTCAGCAACAGGCAGGTAAGGGACCCGCATTTGAGGGCAGAGCAACAGACATATATGTATACCAACTCAAGAAGGCGCGTGGAAAACTATAGGACCCTATGGTCAATGGCTCCTCCGTAATTTCACTCGAAATCTAGGGGCATAACGGGGATACCACAAATCCCAACATGCGTAATAGTTTTCCCACTTTTCTTCTCTTATCGAAGGGGAAGGTCGGGGCTCAGACACTTGCACAGAAAAGAATAAAAAGCGGAGAGAGAGAGAGAGAGAGAGAGAGTGCGAGAAAATTCGGAGGTTCACACTGCTACGTTAATGGCGGTTAGGGTTTTCTACTGATCACCGGGAACCCTAATCACCTCCCTCTATCCCCCAATCTCTCTTTTGCCCCGCCCTCAAAACCCTAATTTAACATTTTTTTTTTTATCCAATCCTCCTGTTCGATTCAGGCTGCTTCCCAATTACACAATTTTAGCTCCGAATTCGAATCGCAGATTGAGGAGCTACGATGGGCGCGCCAGATAAAGCGCCGGTCAATTCCAATTCGATGCAGGTGAGTTCGCTTTTTCTGTAAAATTAGGAAGCTCGATACTTTGACCTAGAATCGCAGTGAGTAATGGTTTCTTTGTTATTTGCAAGTTTTGAAGTTTGAGCTTGATTTTATTAACTCCCAATTGTATATTTAGTTTTGATGTCTGTGTAATTTTGTTTGCTTCAATTTCATTTGGGGCAGACTGGCTATATTCATTTGGGAATGTTAGCATTTCAAATTCTGTTTCGTTAGGTTTTCGGTGCAAAATTTGATATTGCTTGTGTTCTTTGAGGTGTCTGAGTTTTTAAAGTGTCGTACAAATCGAAATAGCTGGTTGGAGCTCTAAGAGCTGTTGCACTGTGTGTGACACCGTTTAACAAGAGAGTTAGTAAACAGGTTTACTTTCTTGGCGTTACTTGGTTTCTATTCTATTAATAGTAAGGACACTGTTCTTCACTGCAAAGGTGAATAACTACTGTTTGGACTGTATGAGGTAAAGTAGCATAATTTTCTTTTGATCATTTGAGGGAAGCTATGTTGTTGAACTGTGCAAAAAGGTACTGCTTTGGGTTGAAGGATGTGGTAGAATTTATCTTTTTAATTGGGAGTTGTTAAAGTTTGGAGTCTCCATGGTTGATACTGCTTTTTTATAAGTTGGAGGAGGATGAGTTTAGTTTATTTGTCACAGGAAGCAGTTTAGTTGTTAAAGCTTGGAGTCTCCATGGTCTGAGCATTGTATTTGAAATCTTCTGTTGTACACAGCTTGTTTGAGCTCCATGCAAAAGTTTATATTCCTAAGCTAGTTACGTTCTGGACCTTGAAAGGCGGGCACCCAGTTTAATTTGGCGGTGGTGTTTTGGATATTGCTGTTGTCTATATTGACAATAGCAGAATTTGGAGGATTGTTGTTGTTGTTGTCGTTTTGTTTTTGCTGAAGTATTGTTTTTCCTTAGAAAATTTCCTCATACGGCGACAGGTTGCTGACGTAGAGTGATTTTACAACCTTTCTATGACATTTGTTACTTTCTTTTTATTTGGTGACCGCTACAATACCAATTTCATTGTGCTAGATTAGTTTCTTTTCGACCGTTATATTTCCCGTAATTAAGACTTTTTTTAGTTGAATGATGTAAAATGACTTGATTAATAATGTGGTCTCTCTAGCATTTTCCTAATCTTAGACAACTGCATTGAAAAAGTGATGAAATTTAATGCCTTAACCCTACTTATCATGTTAAGAAAAATGGAAAGTTCTATCATCAATTCAATTTTGAAGTTTCTTATGGTAACTTTTCCAGCTTATCCTTTAAATTTATTTGTTTCTGATTTATCCTCAATTTTTTATATTTTGTATGTGTTCATGAGTTTTTAGAGTTTCGCATATGCATATAAACTCTTGACTTTGGTAATTATCTCTTTATGGTAGTTATAACTTCATGAAAACACTACATCTAATAAAATTCAAATCTAACAATCAAAATATAGAAAAGGATCCTCCTAAAACAGTAAATAACTTCACTGTGCTAAATGCTGCTATATGCCCATTGTCTTCATTATCATTGTGGTCATTCTGGAAAATCATCACAACTTACAATTCTTGTTCAGCCTCTTTGGTGAAGTGGTGGGTGGAGAGAAAATGTTGACACGCCACATGATGTATCTATGGAATGCTAGTGTCATGTCGGTGTGTCTGACATGGAGTTTATTCTACCAATCATATAGCTCCTGCATTATACTTTTCTTTTCCTCTTAAATTGCATTTGCGATTGTGAAACTCTGCCTTTTTCCTTCTAATATTAGTATCAAAGAAAGTTAATGTCCATAAGATTTCAAAAATTTCTATCTGCTCCATGGCCATCTTGTAGTTTAAATTTGCATTAATGATGTTGGTATATAGCATGTAGTTGAAGTTGTTGGTCTAATTTTTCTTTTTTGTATCTCAGCGTGTTAAGGTTTACCGTCTGAATGAGGATGGAAAATGGGATGATCAGGGAACTGGTCATGTCTCGGTTGACTATACGGAGGTTTGTTAATCTCATTGGTTTGTTAATCAGATAGAGACAGTAAATTTGTGAGAAATTAGTTGTTTGGAGTCAAATTTCCTTAGAAATGATTTCTAAAATTGCCCTGCATTTTGATTGAATGCAACTGTGGTAACACAGCGTTCAGAAGAGCTGGGTTTGTTTGTTATTGATGAAGAAGACAACGGGACATTACTTGTGCATCGAATCAGCTCGGATGACATTTACAGAAAGCAAGAAGGTATTTTAAGTTTAAGTGACATAATATTGCTTTGCTATTATATGGTATTCTCATGTGGTTAGGATTGATGCTGAATTGTGGAGTTTGGGTTATTTCTTGTCAAGATACAATTATCTCATGGAGGGATCCAGAATATTCTACTGAATTAGCTCTCAGCTTTCAGGAGTCTACAGGCTGCTCTTACATATGGTGATTACCTAATTTTTGTCCTTTGTTGTTCCTGTTAATATAGTTTTTACTAATTATTTTGTGTGATCTATTCAGGGACCACATATGCGGCGTGCAAAGGAATATACATTTTAATTCTCTTAACAGTGAGTGTTTGCAATATGAGTCAAAATGTACTCCCTCTCTGTTCTTTGCATTTTAGATATCTGACTGCTGTAACCCTCTTATTAGTGAACCCTTATTGTGTTTTCTCTCAATTTTTCAATTAAAAGTGCATGCAAATATTTTCCTTGATGAAAGATTTATCTGCCATGAAGCTTTGATTTCAGAAAATTTACTAGTGTAATAGGAATTGCGTATTTGTGGAAGTGGAACCCTACAAAGTTTCATGCTATCTCTATATTATAAGACTACAAATCTGCTTGTGAAAACAAGATATTTAACACTGGAATGCACAATGAAACTGTTAAAGGTGCCTAAATGCCTGAAGAAAGAATTTGTTCATCAACTTCTGGCCATTCTGGGTTAAGTCAAAGCACATTGGTTGAATTAATATTTCTACTTTTCTGTGTGAAGAAAGAGAGTGTTTCAATAATAATGTGGCTTCTCTTATCTACGGTTGCAGTGTTTAGATCTGTTGTACGTGAAAGAGTGAAATTGTTTCAAGTAATATGAATATAAATGAATTTTTGGTTAAATTTGAATAATGTCCATGATACACGGAAAGCTTGAAGCATCTTGAAGAAAATGAGGAAAATATGTGTAGGGACCCCACCCTCATTGTTTTCTATATTCAAATTTGTGTCGTTTATTATTGGCTATATTGTGCTTGTGTGTTCTTAAACCTTTTTTTTATTTGAAAATCAGTGACATGAATTGTTGATCTTTTTCGATATCTGTAGATGAGACATTTCACAGTACAAACAGTGAGTTGAGGGAGCTCCCTACGGTTGAGCTATCCAGACTTCCTTTAATCCTTAAGGTGGTTTAGTTCTTTTGCATCTCATATGTTAGTTTTATCTTTCTTACTTTTCACATTTCCATTTAGTTTTCGAGATTTTCTTTTCAACATTCTTGCAAAGTGATGACAATCATGTTGATTCTGTCTTGCAGACTGTGGCTGAGAGTGGCATTGCTGATCAGATGCGACTGACAGAATTGATATTGACTGATGTAAGCTTTGTATAACTTGGTGGATCTCTGAAGAAATGTGCAGTGGATTATTTAGCATGGTTCTCTTAATTTTATAAAAAAATCAATTGTTGAAGTAGGTCCAAACATGTTATCCTTAATCATAAAATTTGTTATTATTTTAACCTTCATCAACAGCTTGTTGGTTCATATATATACTATATTGCTTTTTCCTAATGAGTCTTTTAATCTTAATGCAGCAAGAGTTTTTTCGAAAGCTCATGGGCCTATTTAGAATCTGTGAAGACTTGGAAAATGTTGATGGTCTTCACATGATATACAAAATAGTAAGGGGGATCAGTAAGTATTCCTTTTTGGTATTTCTCCCTCAAAATTTGCCACATAAATGCATGTCTATCTTTTTAATATTGAGTGATATGTTGTCTTCTACCTGCAGTTCTGCTGAATAGTCCTCAGATCTTTGAGAAAATATTTGGTGATGATTTAATCATGGATATCATCGGTTCCCTTGAGTGTGAGTTCTGTAATTGGTTTGTGTTCTTTCATATAACCTTCTGTTCTTGGAATGTGATTTAGTTTTAGCCTGTTAATTTGATTCTTAGTTCATGATGATTCAGTACTATGTTGATATTGATGTTGAATTTTGGTTTGCAGATGACCCTGAAGTACCTAATGTCCAACACCATCGTAACTTTTTGAAAGAACATGTTGTTTTTAAGGAGGTAATAATTTTTGGGCTGTTGGGATTTGGGGCTAAGGACTAGGGATGTTGGATAGCATCTTAATTTATACGGGAGTCGGTTTTTTCTTCTCTGTGAATCTGGATTGATAATTTCATTTTGCACAGGCCATACCGATTAAAGATGCTATGGTGTTGTCAAAGATACACCAGACGTATAAAGTTGGATATTTAAAGGTTTGCCTGTTTTCTGTTTAATATTTTTGTTTTTCTTACTTCTTTAGTTGCAATTCTTACTTTCGACTACTTCTTTTAGGATGTTGTTTTGGCTAGAGTATTGGATGAGGCCACAGTTGCAAATCTCAATTCCATTATTCATGCAAACAACGCTATCGTAAGATTTTACAACTCATTCTTTGATACATGTTGGGCTTTACGTTATATTAACTCTAATGTTCTTATTTTGTTGTAGGTTGTTTCTTTGCTAAAGGATGACAGTACATTTATTCAAGAATTGTTTGCTAGATTACGGTCGCCATCCACCTCTGCAGAATCTAAAAAGAATTTGGTAATTTGATTTCCATAGGCGCTCTTTCATAGTATTTTTGACTTCTGAGGCATGATATTGGTGCACTGCAGTTCCCAAAGGGAGAGTTCTTGAATATCTAATTAGATTTTTAGATTGTGTAATTTCTCTCTTTTGATTTTCTTTTCCCTCCAAATTATTTAGAAATATTTATTAATGTCTCTAACATTGATAATTTCAGTCTTATGTCAGCACCTGTAACTTTACCGCATTTTAATATGACCATAGTAATGATAGTGACCTTAGAATTTGTGGCTGCATTTCTCTGGTTAGTTTTCATGACGTCACTCAGAATTGATTGTGCTTATCATTCTCTTTGCATTGTAGGTATATTTCTTGCACGAGTTTTGTAGTTTAAGCAAAAGCCTGCAGATGGTCCAGCAGCTTCGGCTATTTAGGTAAAAAATCCTGAAGTTACATTTCTTTACCCACTACTATATTTTGTAAAACTCTGTTGCCTTTTGGTTGCTTATGTTATGGTGGTTAGCTAAAAATATTTTCTTTTAAGATGTCTTTGTTTTAAAGTGTGAAATGCTGAATATCTGTAGGGATCTCATGAATGAAGGAATCTTTGACATTGTCACTGATGCGTTGCAAAGTCAAGACAAAAAGCTTGTATTAACTGGGTAATCAGACGTTTAGGAATCTGTTTTCTGTATTTAGTTTGCTGCTTCTCACTCAGTTTTTTTCCTTGTGTCATAATCCTAATAATTGGTGATTATAATGGATGCAGGACAGATATCCTTAATCTTTTCATGAATCAGGATCCAAACCTTCTGCGTTCATATGTTGTTCGTCAGGAAGGAACTCCACTTTTAGGACTCTTGGTATGCATTTTTCCAAATTATTTTTTTGTCTATGAATGGACATTTGCACCCGGACAATCACCTTCACCTGTGTTAGTTGAGCTTCAAAGAAATCTTATAGTGAATTATTCAATTTCAATGTCGTATCGGTGACCTGATTATGGCCTGAGGCGAAAATTATTTTCAACTACAATATGTGTGTTTATGTTTAATAAAAGAAGGAGAAAACCACCTAATTAGGCAAACAACAGGTTATACTTGTGATTGCTTTGGGGATTGCCTATATTTGTATTAGAAATTTAGAACTGATATTAGGTGAAACAGACATAGAAAGCGTATCTAAAACAAGTCTAGTTGTCTTCCCCACACTCATACTATGTGTTATCTGATGTCTGCATTTAAGCATCTGGCGTTGGAAAAGACACGGACTCTCTTTGGCTGCTTCCTGTTTAGTTGACCACACTGGCTCCAGTCATTTAAAATTTATAAATCCTGATGCAAGTGTTTTGATTATCTTTATCCATATTAATATTTAATTGTCTACTTACAGGTTAAAGGAATGATCACAGATTTCGGAGAGGACATGCACTGCCAGTTTCTTGAAATTCTTCGTAGTCTACTAGATTCATACACATTGTCAGGAGCTCAGGTTTCTACTCTAGATATTAGTTTGCTAAATGTATTTTACTACTGTCACTCTTCGTAGAACTCACCTATAGTTTCCCTTAAATTTAATAGTTTTCTGTGGATATCATCTTTCTTCTCCTCTCTTTTCCTAAAGTATATATACTTTTTATCATTCTTGAACTGCAGCTGCTCCCTCACAGTTATGTACCACTGGCGCTACACCAGTAGGTCCACTTAGGTTAGAGGGGCATAACATATATGTACTTGTGCATGTAAATATTTATGTATCTCTCTTTGTACTTGTGTTCATATATGTACATGTAATAATTACAAGAGAAGTTGTTAGTGCACATGTTGACACCATTTGTGGAATATTAATTGCCTTCTTTTCTCTTTTAGGAGCTTTTATTATGAGCTTTTTGGTTATATTCACTAGCTCTTAAATAATCATCTTCCCTTGCATATTATACATATAATTTTAATACTTATGATGATATCAGAAGAGTAACGAGAGGCTTTATGCCTTCTGTTATTGAGCCATCATATTGAAGATTACCTTTACTAGTATCTTCGTCGAGTGGAGTAATTCATTCTATGCTTCTAGGGTTATGGTCAGTTGTAGATTTCATTGATTTGATTTACTTTATTGTTTTGTTTGCCATTTTTCTTGGGCCAGGTCATTGCTTTTTCCTTTTCCTTTTTAAGGAATTTTCGCCCTTTATAATCAAAACATTCATCATACTCTACATGAAAGAACAATCCAAACATTCATCTTACTTTTCATGACCAATTTTGTTCCTAGTCCATTTCATATTTCTTTGGATTGTTCTTTCATGTAGAGTATGATGAATGTTTTGATTATCACAAATTCAGAAGTTTCATAAATAAAGCTTTGCATGGAGTTTGCTATACGGTTTATTTCTGCAGGTGTAACAATTTGAATGTTGGTTTGTATTATATTTCTGCTGAGTTGTTTGAAAATCATGCTGGTAAAACTTGCATGTAAGAAAAAAAAAAATTTCCAATGCCTCTTTTTTTACTTGTACTGCACGAGTTGGTTATTGAGGTTTTTATCTCGTTTAATTTTGCTACAGAGAGATGCAATTATCGAGATATTCTATGAGAAGCATCTGGGGCAGTTAATTGATGTTATAACAGCGTCATGTCCTTTGGAAGGCAATGGTCAATCAATTGATAAATCTTCTATCTCTGGTGGAAGAGTTGAAAGTCAGAGTGTCGCGAAGCCTGAAATATTATCAAATATATGCGAATTGCTTTGCTTTTGTGTCCTTCACCATCCATTCAGAATAAAGTAATATTTTGGATCCTTGTACAATTTTCATAATTGAATTTCTGCTGCTGACCTTTGACATTGGAATGTTTGGATTTTTTGTCATTTGCAGGTGTAACTTTCTGCTTAATAATGCGATGGATAAAGTTTTGTTGGTTACACAAAGAAGGGAAAAGTATCTAGTTGTTGCTGCAGTTCGATTTGTTCGCACTATTCTTTCACGTCATGTGAGTTTATGTTGATTGTTAAAAAAGTTTTATTTATCCTTCAGCTCAGCTAAAATTCCAAATAGACCCAAATGATCTGGAGGTGTTCATTTTTGTTGTTTTGGATCAATTATCCATAGCAGAATCTGCAAAAAAGTACATTATGTTTTGTGCTTCAACAAAAGTGAAGTTAAGATAAGTGAATTGCCATGCAAGACTAGAAGTCAATGCATCGTGATAGTATAGGTTGTTCTGGTTTGAGCATAGTGGTTTCATATGAGAATTTCTCATCAGTATGATGGTAGTGGGAATTCTGGATAAAAAGAATGTTATATTTCAGAGAGGATCTTGGTTCTGCGCAATTTTGTCAGCTTCCATAGTACATATAAGAATGTTTATTGTTATCTTTGTGCCCTGTTGTACATATAGTCTCTCTCTCTCTCTACCTGCTCTGATATGTTAAGTATGCTTTTTTTTTCTTTTCTTTTTGGGCTAAGTTGTTCATGTAATAATTGGGTAATGCATGATTCTGCAGGATGAGCATCTGATAAATCATATCGTTAAGAACAACCTTCTCAAGCCAATTGTCGATGCATTTGTTGGTAATGGAAATCGATATAACCTGCTGAACTCGGCTGTTTTAGAACTTTTTGAGTTCATCTGGAAGGTGCCACTCTCTTTTAGACTTAATATCTGGAGCTAAAGTATGTCTTCAAGGTATCATCTTATCTGTGTTTTTCTTTTTCCAGGAAAACTTGAAGTCTTTGATTAAATACTTGGTTGATTCATTCTGGGATCAGTTGGTCAGATTCGAGAATTTTGCATCTGTTCACTCCCTTAAAGTAAAATATGAGCAGGTACTATGCTCCTTCTATATCTTCTCCACTCCTAAACTTAGAGCTTTTGTATTTGACAAGTGCTTTTGCAGTGCCTAGAACATTTTGGAACCAAAGGCACCGCTAATGTGTCAGACCCTAGAAAACGAAATGATGAGCGTGCTTTGGAGAAAGAAGAAGAAGACTATTTCAATGAGGACAGGTATGTTTTTGTGTTGAACATTTATTGTGTATTGACAGTGCTCTTTCCCGCTATTTTGTTACCCATAGCCACTGAACATGATGGAACTTGGTAATCAGTGATGAAGAAGATACAGCATCTGCATCCATGCCAAATACTCAAAAAGTACAGGCCCAACCTCAACCTGTTTTAACCAATGGAGTTGCTGCAAGTTGCCCACCATCCAGGTACTATACTGTTCTAGTGTAGCTTTATCAGAATGCATTTTCAGAATATTTTTGGCTATATGGCCCATAAGTTCATCTTGATTTTTGTAGTCCAAGGTCTGTCGGGCTGGTAGACTATGATGATGATGAGGACGACGAAGACTACAAGCCACCGCCCAGGAAACATCCTGAACCTTCTGATGAAGATGAAGGAACAATGGAGTCCCTTAGGTTGAAGCGGAAATTGGCTTCTAAGGATAGGGAGACCGAGCTAGCAAAGAGGCAACGGTTGGGTAAAAACTCCAAGCCAAAAGAAAGTGTGTTTGCTGCTTTGTGTACAACTCTAAGCCAGGCAGTGCTACCGAATAAGAAAATTGCAACCAGTATGCATACAACTCGCACAGCTGACGGGGTCAACGACTCAGGTGAAGGGAAAAATCAAGAGAATGATGAGCATGCTGTTTCTAAGAGCTGTTCTGATAACAACAGTTCAGATGATGCTGATAATAGGGAAAATGAGCCGACTACTTCTAGAGGCTGCTCAGATCACTTGCATGGCACTTCGGAGAATAGACAATTGGGTGGAGAGGATTGCCCGTTGATACCACCAAAATCTTCACCGGAAATGGCTGTAAATGGGTCATAAGTTATATTTAGCGAAATGGGGTTACTGCTTTGTGTTCTTTATGCAACTTGTGAATGATGCGTGCTTGGTGCCAGAAAGCGGTGCCAAGCCGCAGATGAACATACTTTTGGAAGAGAGGAAGTGAACCGACAGAGAAGAGAGGATGAATTTGGTCTATGGCTTCCATTGACGATGGTAGGAGCGAATACTGTATAGTGCCATTGCGACGCGGAAAAAAAGGGCAACAAAAGAAGTCAGTACTCACAATGTGGGGGGCTATCATCAACTCTTCACTTGGCCTTATTGGGGCTTTGAAGTATTTTGGTTTTTGTAAAACATTCATCAGCATTGATTTCTCTATATCCAATTCTCCTTTTTTTTCACAAGTTGTGTGTTTTGTTTAATTTGTTCCTTGTATTTTGGCTTGTGATAGAAAGGGCACCAAATTATAAAAGCCCTGTGTGGTAGATGGGATTGTGCCCTCTAATGCTAAAAGTATTTTTGCGGTGGGGGTGTGGGTTGGTTTTAATAGAGAGAGAGAGAGAGAGAGAGAGAGAGGGTGTAGTGAGTTGGGTTTTTAGAGGCCAATTTTTCCTGAAAAATGTATTAGGGAGTGAAATTTTCACTTTTTTTGTAGTTCACTGTAAATTAGCTATTGAGTTTTCATAATTATCCAAGATAACTTTTGGAATGATTTCTGCCTTAGTAACATGCAAGCCCAAAGAAAGGGTAGTACATTTTGATTTGTTGGTAGCTCCATCTCGCAAGAAAATAAATTTGAATTCGATTTCGGGTCTAAGCGATGATGTTGGATTGTGGTGTTTGGTTATCTCAATGAATATTACAATGGAGTAGAATCTTTTGACGGGGGGGGGTTTTTAAACTACTCCAATATAGTAGAATCTTTTGACAGGCGGATTTTCTAAACTACTCTAATATACCGTAATAACAAGGATTGTCCGGTTAACTGCTCCGGTCGAGTGAAACAGAAATAAAATGAATCCTTTTATTCTAAATTTCACGAACGAATATCAGAATCGAAGTTAAGAATGTTGTGGTTTCATTACGTTCGAGATGTAACTGTCATGGGTGCATTTATCTAATCCGCTGTTTGCCCAACTTACGAGTCCTTAGGGGTTGGTGTTTGTTTGTGAGACAGGTTAATAGGAGACAGATGGCAAACAGTTGGAAGAAGTCGCCACGGAGTTCGCAGTGTGGTTACGCAGAAGAAAGACACGTACGTAGGGTTTGCATGAGTACGTGTCCTCCTCGTGTCTTCTTGCTCATTTTCTTCTTGTTCACCCCTGCTGTCTCATCGCTCATCAGTAAGTATAACCTCAACTTTTACGATCGAGAGAGATTAAGCAGATCAAACAAGTAATATTGAAGCAGTGTGAAGATATGTTGAACACGACCAGCAGCAGTAGTTTGGAAACAAAGCCGTCGTTGCTGCAGGAGCTGAGCAGCTTCGACAAGGGCGGCTTCTTCGACCTCGGCCACCCTCTCCTCAACCGCATCGCCGACAGCTTCGTCAAGGCCGCTGGGGTATCCTCTCCTTACCCTTCTCTTTTTCACTCTCTCTGTGTATATGTGTGCGCGCGCGCGCGTCTCTATGTGTCTTTGTGATATATATAACCAAAATACATACAACATATATATATATATATATATATATATATATGAGCATTTCGTTAATATGGTTGTGTTGCTGCAATGCGCAGATCGGAGCAATTCAGGCTGTGTCACGTGAAGCTTATTTCACAGCCACTGAAGGTAATAACCATATTATAATCTATCTGTTTCCTTCTACTTTGGAATTTCTTGGTGTTTGTGTCTGTGTGTATGTATGGATGTATGGATGTATAAGTATTCGTTTAAATTTTAAGTAATTAAATATCTGAATAACTTGATGAAACAAATTATTTTTGGGATTTGAGCTATCTGCATGTAATTAATGATGTCTTTCTAAAGAGAGAAACAAATGTTGATGCGTATATATGCATACGTGTTCATTGTAATGTGCAGGATTTGATTCAAGTACTAATGGTATTCCGCCCGAAATCTCTGTCTCAGGCAACAAAAGGCAACGCTTCCCTGACCTCAGAGGTATGCAGCTAGCTACTCCATGGTTAATTTTATTACTTTTATTGATGTAGTATGCCGGCCCGACTCGATAAATTACAAATGTAGAATATGAGAACCCTTTGTAATATTATGTCTGTGTTTGCTCAGTTGTTGGTATATTGAACAATTAATTGTGTCTCACGCGGTTGTTTATGTGCTTTGCAGGTGAAAACAACAGAAAATCTCTTGAAGCTATGGTGAGTTGAAAACTAGCATTCAAGCATATAATTCCAATTGTTACTAAGATTTGGTCATATAGTGAATTTTGCCTTCTGGTTCTGCATTTCGTCGTTACACTCAAATTACCAATCGGTTATGTGTTAGAGGTGCTCTAATGTTGGTTATACCTCTAATGATCCACCACGAATTGTTCCATGAATAATTGAATGCTCTGGTGGTCTGGCCTTATCTGCATTGGAGCTCTCCGGCTTGTCCGCCATTGGTGAATTTTTGTACTTCTTCGAATTCTAGAATAAGCTCTAGCAAAGTCGTGATGCAGTTAGTAGTCACCGACTCGCTGATTAATTGTCACAATGTTTTCCAGGTGAAGAATACAGGAAAGGAATCCTTACAATGGGGTAAGTACATTTTCTAAATCAAATTACAAACATGAAATGCATCAGTTTTACGTAGTAGCTTAGCTAATGCTAACGATGTTTGTAATTCGTTTTCTATTGAAGTAAATTTTTTTAGTATGGACATTAGACAAGCTATAGGTTTCGGTTTCTCTGGCTTACAATTATGTGTGCGCAGTTTGGAAACACAGTGTCATGTACCACTGGGATTGGAAGGAAGGAAGTTAACAACTTGTTTTAATTTGCAGGGTTGGCTGCGGGGGTGTATTCGGGTCTCACATATGGCCTGGCGGAGGCTCGCGGAGCTCACGATTGGGTAATGCTTAATTATCTTCTATCATGGATTGAATGCTGCAGCATTACCAAGAGCTTGCTACTTGTATGGTACTTAAAGCCATTATTGCTTGGTTCTTTGTGCAGAAAAACAGTGCAGTTGCAGGAGCAATTACAGGCGTGGCCCTGGCACTCACATCGGAGAGTTCGTCCCATGAGCAGATAGTGCAAGGCGCTATCACCGGAGCTGCCATATCCACCGCCGCAAATCTTCTTTCTGGATTAGGCTGCTGATACTGGGTCATATATATATAGTCCCACAGGCGCCCTTCTTTTCGATAATCTAGAGATGTGACTGGCTCCATCCATCCATCCATCCATCCATCTCTTGTTTAAGCAAGTTGTGGTTAGGATTTTGCTTTCGGATTTTGGTTATCACCGCCATCAAGAATTTTGCGGGTGTAGTGCCCTTTTTTTCTCTCTGGATGCTTAAACTTGGCTGTTTTATGTATTGGTGATGTTTTATATGTTGGTAATTCACGGTTCTTTTTGGTTATCCGGCAAGGTTTTTAGCCTAAACCAGTGCTTTGAGATATGTTAAATATCGATTCATTAAAAAGTACCTTCATCAATTTGTTATGAGCATCCTCATCCAGCTCAACAGAAATGCACCTTTTAGCCTTCGTTGCTTTGGCCTTTGTGAACTGAACTGGGGGTATCAGCGGAGCCGCAGTCCTATCGTCGTCTTAGTTTTAGGCTTTCATGTACGAGCTCTTACTAACAGTATCCTGTGGGAGCCCCACATATTACAAAGGTTTGATCTAAATATATCATCTATTTGATTGTCAACAGACCTGGACTTGAAATGTATGCTTTTGTGAGTCTCCTCGGCTACTTCTGTGAGTCTTCTCGGCTACTAAAAGGGTGAACTAAGCCATTCCCTTTTCTTATTAAAAAAAATAAATAAATAACTCAAATAAACGAATGTGATTTGGAGTGCACTTGCCAAAGGAAAAGGAAAAAAAAAAACATACGTACAAATGTGCAATGGAGGCTTCAGGATACTCCGACACTGAGAGCAACTAATATGACAGTGGTGTCTCGTGCACTCGTGCACATCATTGTCATCATTGTCATGGGATGATATGATACGATGATAGTACATCCGCGTTTTAGAAGTCATTATCTAAGTCTCCATTTCACTTGTTTGCCTTCACACTATTTGACTGATTAATGTACGACGCTATTCCTCCCAACATGTAAATCACTGTCCAAACCGTCTGTGAAAGTAATTCGTTAAAATTTTTAAAAGAAAGTTTCTATACACATGTTCAATACATATTAATTATAAACCAATATTTTCTTTTTATTTGTTGTTTAATTAATTTACTACTCTTATTCATAAGATTCGAATTCAGGATTGAAGATGCACTCATATCAAGTGGTTGATGGCATTATAGACCATACGGTCCAATATAGTACATAAACTGATCAATATTTCGACATGATCATAATACTGCAATGTAATGTTAACAATCCACTCGTAACATGCAAGTATTTTTTATAATAGCATTTTTCCAAGTGTGATTCGTTCATTCATGTTATAACATTTTGATTAATAACACCGTAATACTGTGTGATAAGATTACCGTCACTAGCCTCTTCCCACAAGATCTAATTACATATTTTTTAATTAAAAAAAATTCAAAAACAAAGGAAGAGTAATTAACCACCCACATTCATTTAAAACATGTAAAATTACTATTTTGTCTCTATTTTATTTGGGTAGTTATTGATTGTTCTTCTTAATCAAAATGATGACATTTTTAGGATATTCGAGAAAGTTTTACCAAATTAGTGTGCTCATTTTTATCTATACTAGTCTCTTGCCACACGCGTGTCACACGCTAACACGTGTGGTAATTTATTTCTTTTTAAGTTTATTTTTTGAATATTTTAATTTTTTAAAGATTAATAAAATTAAAATATGAAATAAAATAAAAATAGTCAATTGACACACGTGTATGCGTGTGCGAAGAGGCTGTATATACTAAAAAAGAATAGAAAATTACTGTTTAACTGTTCATTCAAAGGTGAAAATACCCTGATTCAATGTTCTTTTCTTTCGTCCCAGTGCAGTCAGGAGACGAAAGTGCCCGTTGTGGTGCGTGGACTTACACCGACTTCACGGGATAACCTTCCCAAACAAAACAAATTCAATCTCCGCCACCATTCTTCTCGCCCAATTCTTTCCGGTTGCACATTTTAAACCAGAAAAGGTTGGGTTTCCTGGTGAGTTATCCTCAAATTAGGGTTTGAATTTTCCATCTGTTCATCTGATTCTCTCCCGACTCTCTCTCTCTCTCTCTGCGACTGACACCGTGTTTTCCGACGAGTTTCCAGTCAAATCTGGGCACGGCGTGGGTCGAGATCACCACCAATCGATTTCTATTGAACTCAGGTACATACTACAACAATAGATCTTGATAAAATTTGAATTTTTTTCGGTATTTGGCAGATTTTTTGAGTGATTTTTTCTGGGGTTTTGATTGTTGTTGCGAGCATTTGATAGATTTTTCATTAATTTCAGTGATTACCCAGTATTAATTGGTTCTAAATAAATAAAAACTAAAGATTCGATTTTTTTTGTTGGGATTTTATGGGTTTTTTTGTTTATTTTGGTTGTTTGAAGTAGATATTGAAGTCGTGTTAGTGGTTTTTTGGGTCGTTTAGGTTTCTGGGTTTTATTTGTTCGCTGGGTTTAATTCGATTCGATGCTAAAACACACACACACATTCAACTCTCTGGCATTTGCAAGCTCCTTCCAAAGTTGTCTAATTTTCGTTCACTTAGTTTTATTTTCCTTTTTCTTGGCGTTCTATTTATTCCCCTTTTGTTATTGGCTTATGGTCTTTTCTGTCGAAGAATTGAAATAAAGCATCATATTTGATAGATTCAGGCATTACATGTTCAATTTCTGTTCATTTTAAGGTGAATCAAAAGAAACCTTAACCTCTGAAATATTCCGGCTAGTTTTCAGTAATCCGACGAGTTTCCATAAAATTGCATGTTGTGTTTTTATGAGATATTATTCAGTTTGGTTCAAATTTTATGCTAAAATTCTATATTTTAGTTCTAATTTTCACTGTAAACCTAATTAGTCTGAACATGCACTGGATACTGGATGATATTTATAGGTTTCCATACAAAAATAGTTTTATTTTCTCCATATCATTACATTTATATGAGGGCTTTATATGCAAGTAAGAATGCGATGACCATTAGCACACCTTTTGCATGAAATGAAAACTAGCAACGAAATGACCATTAGCTAGCACACCTGTAGGATGAAAATAAAGATAAGTATCTAGAGATATGAGAGACTTTGCAAAGAAAAAAAAAAGTTTTAACGATACATCATTCAATAACTTTGTAATTACATAAAATGAGATAGATGATACTATTTACATATATAACATGCTTTATATATTTGCAGTGCTATTTACAGAGACAGATGATAATATTTACTGTGTTATTTACATATTTAACATGTTTTACTATTTACAGAGACAGACTTTGCAAAAGATGATAAAATCTTTTGCCGTAAAGGTTTTCCTTGAATTGCCCTAATCTCCGGCTCTACAACATTTGGGTTTCTCGATTGTGTGAATTGGGGGAAATTTGGGGTCTTTTTTTTACAAGGTATTGCTGTAATTTTGATGGTGCTTGAACTTATCGGCATGAGTAGTTTGAGGGGGAAAAGGGTTTAGATTGGAGTTTCTGTGACTCAAAATTAGATTAGATTGATAATCTTGTTGAAGAAAATGCTTAGTTGTAGGTTACATTGTGAATTAAAACCAATGACGCAGAGGAATGAATAATTAAGTTGAAGAAACTGACTGAAGAAAAGTATTTGATGTACTAGGTTTTGTTTTGTTTGTACTAATATATTGAAGCCTAAATATTTAATGTTCGAATATGAATTTTTTTTCTGTTGCATATGTAGTCCGAGGATTCTTGTAGATTTATCAGCCCTACTTTTTACTTTTTACAGGGAGATCTTGTTTAACTCGTCTATTTTATCGTTGACAAGTTACCAAGTTCTATATTAGAGTAGATTTTGTGTAGGTGGGAGATATTTTTTTATGATTTGGGTTGATTGATTTGGAAGTTTGAAAGTTCTACCAGCCATACAAAGTTGGTTATTTTTGTCGGTTTTAATGCTGCATCCCGTGCGTATCACGTGTTTTAAAACTAGTTGATGTAAATGTTTTTGCTTTCGGCCTTTTACCCTTTACGTTCTTGATATTTACTGAAAAGTAAAATACTTGTTTTTATTTCGGGATTTCTTACTTTATTGACCCGGACATGGTGATATTCAATGAATGTGAATGACCTAATTACTGTTTAAATGCAGGGTGTGAGAGCATTTGGAGATTGTAGTTTCAATATTGTGATTGAACATTGTGATTTAGAACATGTCGAGTAAGAAAGAAGAGAAAGCTCAAGCTGCGGCTGAAAGGATCAAGGCCGCAGCCTTGAGTGCTGCTAAAGGTCTTAGTCGAGCTCAGGCTGAAAGGGCTGCTGCTGCAGCTGCTCGTAATGTTAATGCTTATGGGCAGAAGGAAGAAGGACCCAGCAGATGGCAGGAGAAAAGGGAAGCCAAGAGACAGATGTATTTGATGAGTACTGAAAAGGCTGTGAGATTGGGTGAACGGAAAGACCTCAAGTCAAATGTATCTACCGTTGGTGGTGCAGCTTCACAATGCCAGAAGTGTTACCTACCGGGGCATTGGACATATGAATGCAAGAATGAACGTGTTTACATCTCGCGACCGTCTAGGACCCAGCAACTCAAAAATCCTAAACTGAAGACGAAGGTTGAAATATCATATGATTTGGACAATCCAGAAATGAAGGAAGAGAAGGAAGAAAAGCAGTCAAAGAAAAGCAAGAGGAAGCATCGCTCAGCCTCTGATTCTGGCAGTGATAGTGAGGCTTCAGTTTTCGAGACTGATAGTGGTGCATCATCAGTTACAGGATCTGAATCTTTTTCAGAGGAGAGTAGTTCAGATTACAGTTCATCTTCTGACTCAGAGGAGGAGAGGAGGCACCGAAGGAAGAAAAAGAAACAAAAGATGGCAAGGCGTAGAAGAAGGTACAGCTCATCATCCGAATCATCTGATTCAGAGTCAGCTTCCGAATCTGATTCTGATGATAGGAGGAGCCGGAAGAAGAGCAGGAGGCACAGCCGAAAGCGCTAAATGAGGCAATCGAGCATAGAGGAGAGCAGTTGTGTATCTGTTCAACATGTGTCGTGTTTCGAATTAGTTCAGTTGTGATTTTGGGGATTTACCTAGATGAACGATTATCCATGCTGCGGTTTTAGACCGAAATAATCTTTGTAGATGTTTTGTTGCGAGTCCGTGTTTCAAGTTGTGATGGCTGTTTTTATAGAACAAGTATTTCTTTGGTGTATTTCCATTTATTGTTGTTCAGTTTTTAAGTTGTCATACAATGGAGGCAGCGTTTTGGTTTGAAAATGATGCATATTTAGTATCTATTGACTTATGCCCAAATGAGTTTGTTTCATAGCAGTTGATAACTCTTTCTGAGAGGATCGTGATTCGTTATGGCTTTTCGCCGAGCGAATTCTTAGCTATTCACGGTTGTATTCTTAGCTGTTCACGGTTGTATAGCTGTTTGTGTTTTTCTCTCTCATCATCATGTGATGAGAGAGAAAGAGACAAAGAGATACAATCGGTACTGGCAGATTGGATTAACAGTTCTTTCAGTTCTTGATCGATAAGCTTTGAAAGGCTCAGTTCTTGATAATTCAGAATTTTTTGTGATAAAACCGGCACTAACGTGATATTTTAGGTATTTGACAAATCAAATTACTCTAAATATTATATAGGAGGATTGAAACTTGAACTCGGATGCTCTATATGGGCACAGTGCTCTGGTTAGTTGGCCAAACTTTACTTGTAAGTGAGAGGTATTAGAATCGAATTCCCTACTCATTGTAAATAATGGTCTGCATCAACAAAATAAATAAAAACAATTAAAAAAGAGTGATTCTTTGTTTGTACATTCAAGTTTTGTCTCTGGACACCAATTAATTTTATTTAAAATAAAAAAGATTCTAATATCCATATATAAAATTACCATAAAGGCCTTAATGATTTTTTAAGGAAAACAATTATTTTCTTTGGACACCCAAAGGGTTTTGAAATGCGTCTGATGAACTTGGCAACTGTTGAATTTCACTTTAAAGTGCTTATTTAAACTTTATTTTGTCATACTTCTCTGAAAAAAGGGTGTCTAGAGAAAAATAAATTCATAAAAAGTAAAAATAAAGTACTCTTAAAATTTTGGTAAATTATTTTGAGTTTCCAAAAAAATGTGTAAAAATAAATTAGGTATACGAAATTTAAGTATACAAAGAACCTCTATGCCTTTGTGCATTCATTTGCAGGTGCTAAGGCTTTAAGGCTTTACTATTTAAGCATCCACGTTTCTAGTTTACCGAAAATACCCTTAAACATTATTGAGAATTACGCTGAAGGCTGAAGTAGAGTATTTATAGTGCCGCCAGAAACATCAAAGAAAGAAACCAGAAGAAGAAGAAGAAGAGCAGAAAACCCGCCATTCGCCAAAAGCAAACAATCAAAGCACTCAAACCTCTCCGAACCCTAAATCTCAGAGCTTCTCCACAATGAGTACCATGAAATTTTGCCGCGAGTGGTCAGTAATTTCCACCACACTGTATTTAATTTAACATATTTTTTGTGAATTTTTCTTTTAAATTTCCAATTGGGTTTTCTTAATTTTCAGTAACAACATTCTGTATCCGAAGGAAGACAAGGACCAGAAGATTCTCCTCTACGCCTGCCGCAACTGCGATCACCAGGTCAGCTCTCTCTCTCTCTCTCTCTCGAATTTTTCTTTTGCAAATTTTTTGCATGATATGTTTAATTTTATTGCTGTGGTTTGCCCTAATGCTTCGTAATCCCATTTGGGTAATTAGGATTAAGATAATTAATTTCCATAACTTGAGGTTAATCTGGCCTTTACTCAAGCTTCTTACAAGGATGGAACTTTTTTTCTTGGTTTCTTTTGAGTGATTTGCATTACAATTCTCTTCCTTTTTACAAATGTAGACCGTTCTGAAACCCACATTTTGGAATTGAGTTAGGGTTCCCAATATCTTTCCTTTTTGCTATTAATTTCTTCTTTATGGGTTTTTGCTAGAACCCGAAAACAGAATTCCGATAATTTGCACTCTTCTCTGTATGGTTTTGTTAACGTGTTCTCTTAACTTATAAATTCCGTGACAAGAAAAGGAACCGTATATTGGGGACTGTTTTATGTATTTATTAGATTTTATGTTTTTTCTTTGTTTGCAGGAGGTTGCTGAGAACAACTGTGTCTATAGAAATGAGATACACCACGCTGTTGGCGAGCGCACTCAGATATTGCAGGATGTAGCTGCAGATCCTACTCTTCCTCGAACTAAAGCTGTGATTTGTGCTGAGTGCAAGCATGGAGAAGCTGTCTTCTTTCAGGTTATATGCCCAATCCTCATCTGTTCTGGTGAATTTTATTGGTAGTTTTCATTTAATTTTTGGTGTTCAAGAGCGCAAGGCTAAATATTTTAATGTTATGTAACATATTCAAAGTCGTCACTTGTTTGATGAAATTCCAACTTGCTAGTCTCTTTATCATTAGATAATTGGATTCATGACGTTAGGGCCGGTTTTGCTATTATAGTTTAGCTAACTCTAGTAATGCATCGGGGTCAAATATTTTTTTTAGTGTTGTAAACTTCGAGCACTTTGTGTATCATTGCGTCTTGCCTTTCGCTTCAGATTTCATTTTACTATTTAACCAAGTATCTATTAAGATTAGTGACCATGATTATGAATTCTTTTATGAAGACGCTTAACTTGTATTCAGCCCTAGTTCTTGTGTGATTCTAGAGAGATTGGTAGGCCACTTTGTATTGAAACATCCTTTGTTTGTTTTTGAGAAAATTTCCACCATTGTATCATTGGGAAGTCGGATTGTTTTCGTTTCTAATGCAGTGATACCATATAATGAACTGTCGTCAGGCAACTGCTCCTAATGCTATTAGTTTATTGTATATGTGCAGGCAACTGCTCGAGGAGAGGAGGGTATGACATTGTTCTTTGTCTGCTGCAACCCCAGCTGCGGCCATAGGTGGAGAGACTGAGTTTCATGCCCACCTCTTAATGTGCTCAGTTTTCATCCTATCGAAAACATGTATTGTTCAAGACAAAAATGTGACTGTAGGATGGAGATTAGTTCTAAAGACTTGTGTTGAAAGCACTTCTGCATTTGTTTAGACTATCCTTTGATATCCAATTTGGTGTGGATTCAAAAATTACTTTTGTTTTTGCCACGATACTTTGCTTCCATGCAATCTTGAATAACAATGGGTAACAGGCATGGCCATTTTTTTGAGTGAAATCCCGGGGCGGGCGGGAAAGGTGAAACCTGCCCTGGATACAAGTATTTTCGCACTTCTATTTTTAAATAAATCAAAGGAGTATCAGGAGGCGAAAACAAGAGTGAAGAAAAACATGGAGTACGAAAATCACAAGAAACGAGACTTAAATCTTTTTTTTTATTAGTGATTAAAAAAAAACCCGAATGTCTGTACAAGAATGAATTCTCTGGTAAAAAAATTTACACTACCAGATCTCTAATTTCCTTCTAACCAGAATACCCAAAGGATTCACCCATCTCCAAAATTGAAACAATGGTAAAATATAATGGTAAAATATCTACAAAAAATAAAAAATAATTAAACGAAGGAAGAAAGAATAGAAGGGGGTAAAAAGTAAAAATCAAGATGGGCTGCTTCAACCTCATTAATGACTCAAATTCTTTATAAAACCATGGGAGCTACAAGGACGATATTGTCTGTGTGAACCAGTCTGATAGGCATTTCAATTTCCCTAAAAGCTCTTTATCTGATGCGCGTTTAACCGCGTTGCTCTCGAGATAGGTTTCAGCATTTAACAGCATGACCTTAAAGTCATGCTTCAGCGCTTCCAGGCTTCGATAGTAGTCGTTCTCTAACCTAGACTGGATCACATCAAGAGATATCGGAACCACACACCTGAGAGAATTCCATAAAACAAGACTACATGTCAATACCCAGATAGCATTTGAGAAAAAGAAGTTCCACCACCATCAGTTTGACGGACAGAGCATGCACAACATGGAAATCCAATGGATACATACGAGGAACGCTATAAGCATAACAAAGACATACCAGTTTGTAAACTTTGGCTTCTGTTGAAGTTGCATCAGTTTGTCAGCCCCAAAAGGATCCTGAATTGTACACAACAATATTGAGAAAAATCCTTGTGAGTCTTCAAAGAGTTTGCTAAATGAGGCCATTGGCCAAATTTTGTTTTCGAGTTGTTAAGAGTAAAAGGTTTTTTCTCCTTAATACCTGGCGACTTCCGGCTGATCGCTCTAGTTTGGCAAAGGCTGAATGCAGCTTCTTTTTGCTTTCATCATCAATGCAAGGCGGCTCCCATCGAGTATTTTCGTCAAAAAGCTCCCAAGGACTATGTAGCTGTGCATCACTAGGATCACTCTTGTACTGAACGGTGTACATCTCCCAAGGACTGTCTGGGAACTCGGATGATTTACACTGTTTAGACGTAACCCTGCCATGCCACCACTTACCGTCATCCTCACCCTCATTTTTCCACCAGACTTTGCAATGATCCCTACATGACCAATTTCTCTCTATGGAAGAGTCATAGCGAGTTCTTTCAACAATGAAGTCTGGGAAACCAGTAACTTCCGGCAGAGTCATATTAAAAGATTTACCATACACATCAGAAGAAGGATCTACAAATTGAAGTGTCAATTTACAGCAGCTGTCCCCAGACCCTGCAAGTGAAGAATACTCTAGGTCTTGAACATTGCAAAATTCTACAGCTCTTATTCTCCCCTTTATAAACCTCCATGGTGGGTTTTCTCTCAATCCACCCAGATCGAAATACTCCTGATGCCCCTGGTAAGAAAGGAAAAAGAAAAGGATGTTACCAAAGTAAGCGATATTATCGACATTCATATGACAAAACCAAAACAAAGGGGAGCCCAGTGTAGGGCTGGGGGAGGGCAAACATGCGCAGCTCTATCCCTGTTTCAAGAAAAGCTGTTTACGCAACTTGTGCGACCAATGGGTTGCTTAGGGATGCCATATTGTGGTGCCCAGGTACAAGCTCCACCCTCCTCCCGCGCAAAGGAAGAAATAAAAAAGAAAAAAAGCCAGCAGAAAGATATAGAGAAACCTGTCTCAGATAAACAACTTCGTCCCCTAACTGGGGAATATATCTTGAGCTCTCCTCATGTGTTGACAACATTAACCATGATACTTTCTTTGCTGACTGATGCGGCTTCCTTTTATCCATTGGACTCATGTCAAGATAACTGCTTCTTCTGTTTCTAGTAGACCTCAACCCAACTGTTGTCCTTGAACTTGATCCCCGTTCTTCACTCCCAAGTTGAAACTTGTCCATGGAACTTTTCCGGTTAATTCTAAATGTATAACCTGGCTCATGCCCTTCTGCCAACTTAGGATCATGATCTGGACTACTTGGATCACATGCAGATGCCTTCAACCCCATGGACCGTGTCCTGCGGCCTCCATCAGTTGTGTTATCCTGAATGTCTCCAGCAATGATATTGTGGTTGCTTGTATGTGAAGTATACGAACAGCCTTCTCCCTTGACACCACTATCACCTTCTAAATTACTTCTACCCCTATGTGGTTTCACCCTTCTATAAACAGCACTGAACATTTTGTTTTTTTGTAAACTGGATTCGACAGATTCATGTGTGCTAGCAATAACATTCTTATCAGATTGATTGTCTGATTCTCGTGAACCATCGCATCTATGATCTGGATTAAATTTATGGATTCCATCATCCTCTGGCACAACTGGATCATGTTCCATCATCCTACCATTTTCCATGTTCTCTACCACACAGTTAATTTCCTGTTTGCAAGGACTGGGATCCCTTGAAATCCTCCTCAACCTTAATTTTGTGGAGACAGGTATGAGCTTCTCATTTTGTTCAAAAGAGAAACCAGTCCCATCCTTATCAAGGCAAGAGGAAGTGCTTGCATCCCAAGGAGCCATGTGAACAGATTTAGGCGATTGATCATGATCCTTGCATTCACTAAAATCTGAATGCTCTTTAACATTGGCTTCACCTTTAAGGCCTTCGGAGGTACTAGCCCCAGCGGTTTCCTCATTCACTATAGCCACTGTGTCTATCTTATTCCCGTACCTTTGGCGTTCTGAAGGAGGGGAGTCGTTTTCAGGTTTTGTGTAGTCTTTTTCACTGTAACCAACAACTGCACTGGCTCTTGCAAGTGCATCCAATGACATGAATTCTCCTGATCTCTGACGCTTCGCTGTTCGTGCTCTGGACCCTCCCCAACTAATTCTCCCTTTGAAGTCTAAATGATTTTCTACTTTGTGTGATTGCCCACTCACTGCTGTTTCAAAAGTGCTGCATTTTTCATCACCCGAGGAGGACATTGGATCCTGAGGACTTATATTATTCTCATTTGCTTCTCGGGGTACTCTATGTGATTGGTCAACCAAATCATCCTCATTATGACAATTATGTACTGTGCTTTCTCTAGCCACAAGCTTATTTGACTCCCGCCTTGGCAATTTGAGCACCAACCTCCTCCTGCTTGCAGTATTTACTGGAAACTCAGGGCTAGGTTTAACAATGTCCTCAGACTCATCGAATAAAACCTCTTTTCCTTTCGAATGCTTGCCTTGCTGATTTTGTTTATCAGATCCATCACTCTCAATGTTTGAATCCTGAAGTGGGGCTTCACTTCCTGACATATCATCTTCCGATCCATCTTCATCTTCTCCATCTGCAGATCTTCCAGTAATCTTAGAAAATAGATTAAGAGCATTGCGTGCAGCAGCTCTTTGAGGTCTCAATGATGTGGAACATTTCTTTCTTGAAGCTTTTCGTCCATGTCTTGATTTCCTTGTTCTGTTACTTCTGAATGAATTGCCAGCACACTCATCCAAATTCCTTCTTTTGACACACCTCCCGGAAGAAGTCACGACTTCAATCTGAGGAAAGAGATAACAGAAAGGAGAAACATTCAGCCAGGTCCTAATTAAATTCTGAAATATAAATTGTTATTGAAAGAGAACTTACGTCAGCCTTTTGTTTTTTCCTTTTTGATCTTCGAAGTCCATCCATTTCAGCATCCTCATCCTCACTTTCTTCGCTGCACCCTGGATCAATAGAGGGATTTGAACTTAAACTTCCTTGCTCCCCTCCAGTAGAATAATCTTCAGTAATATGGTACTCTGAATCCGTATCATCACTACGTATTTCAGCTTCTGGTTCCCAATCCATGGCATCTAAAAACTCTGGCAGAGGCTCAGTCAACATATCCAAGTCTGCCAAAGGCAACATTTGGTAATCTGGATCTAGACTGAAGTCAGGCCCAACAGCAAGTCTTAGAGAGGGACGCCACTCGGCACCCAGAGCTCCTAACCGCCTCTTCTGGTATGCACTCTGGTAGGGTTCTTCATATGGTATCATGCCTAGTGTTTCCACCATAAACCAGTGCTTGAGAAAATAAATTTCCAGAAGAGAATAATTCCATACAAAACAAGGAGTAGAGAGAAACCTGAATCGCAAAGTAGATCTTGCATATTCCGCCGGTATGCTGGAAGCTGAGTTTCCTGAATCAAACGTTGTGGATATTTCAAACTAAGAAGTGGCCACATCATGTAATAATAATATTATACATCTAACATAGGAGCATTGCAAATATACTTTCTATGTCAATCATGTGTATGTCTATACTATAATTTTAAGGTGGCACTGAGTTTTGGTTCACACCAAAACTTTCAACTCTCTAGAAGGAACTTTGAGAGTTGGTCCCACTATCCTAAACAGCTAAACTAACCTCTCTTAGCCAGTCCCCTGCATACAGTTACCCATCCATCAAAACCACCACTGAGACCACACACAGTGAATTTCGTCATGCATGGGAATTGCATGGCAAAATGAGGGGTCTTTGTTTATACATCAACCACACATCAAAAGAACAAACATGACAGATCACCTGGGTTTAATTATTTTCTATTTACTGGTAATGTAAATTGCGGCATATTTTATTCAACGGTCCCTACCATTGAATTATCACTTACGTAATTTATTCATCTCCTTGAGCTAACCAGAAAATGAAAACCAATTACAAACAATAGTGAAAATGGCCAACTAACCTGGTCAAGAACATTTCCAAAGCTATCGTGAATGAGTGGGCGATAATCACCAAGAAAAAACTGTCAAAGTGCATCACAATTAAGTACAACTTGAAAAACAGAGGTTAAAAATAAAATCCAACCAAACTGAAGGCATACATTCGTATTTTGCTAGAAAAGTTGAAGGGAAAAAGCATACCTGATCATATTGTGCATCATTTTGGGACTCCCCTTGGCCACTGTCCAATATGTACAATTGGCCAACATCATCAGAGAGGATAATTGATGTTCCATCCCTATATTACAAAGAAAGAAGCCTTTGTAAGTACAGGAAAGCAGTTAGGAAAGCAAAGTATATTTCACAAAATAGTAGCCATAAAGAAAAGAGAGAAATGGGGTGTGGGGATACCAACTGATAAGATCTGCCATGCAAAAGAGAAGCAAAAACAACTAATCATGGAAAGCTAGGGTTAAAACTACATCAAATCATGGAAAGCGAGGGCAAAAAGTACCATATAAACCCGGAATAAGATATCATATAGCCAATTTGAATACCAATGAAACAGGATTTCATACAGTTATAAATAGATAGAGAATAAAGAACATTTTAGTGACAATACGACAGGTTCAGCTAAAAAGCTTCCAAAATGGAGAATTCTTCTTAGTCACTTACGGTGAGAATTTTCCATCTACCAACTTGTAGTGGGAAGTTTCAAATATCCGAATAGGTATGCCTTCCCATATCTGAAATCACAAGTCAACAAAGCATTCAGAACCATAGAACATAAATTGAAATTGCAAGAAGAATAATTACACTGGAAACTCACATCCCAGACAATTGTTTTTCCGTCATAGCCAGCACTCATTGCTATTCTGGGGTTGAAAGGATGGACATCCAGCACATATGTCTATCAATAACAAAAGTGACTATTGTCAGAGATTTAAGTTTACTTGTTCGTGAAAGGTTGCAATACCTAGACTTCTGAAGCAATATGACAGACAATAAATCGACAAAAGGAAATGGAATGTGATAGCTAGAAGACTAGAATACTAAATCAGGATCTTGGGAAAAAATAAACAGCAACAGCAATATGTAAGTAGACTAGCACATGAGATATGAACGATCAAAAGGGCCCCAGTTTCTGTACAGCACTAAGAAATTGTAGATAAGGCAGCAATAGGTAAAGAAGGACGACTGTGGAAACCAATTGAAAAGATCAAGCAATGACCTAACCAGCATCTAACTGTCTACACTACAAACCAAAGAAAGTTTCCACAATAATTCAGTGCCATGTTTTTCTAAATAAAAAATGATAAGCTATCAGAAAAGTGTTCAGTAAGATATATATTTTTTCCACTTCTGGAGGCACACACTATTTAACTCAGTCTCTTCACGATACTTCTCTTTGCAAGATCAAATAACAAAATTGTTGAAAGGAGAATTAAGGAAAAAAAAGGATTATCAATAACGAAGAGATTGAGCCACATACAGATTCAGTATGACCTGTGAGTGAATGCACCAAGCTACCATCAGAAGCATTCCACACACATATTCTGCAATCTGCATTACAAGAAGAATTTTGAAATGTTAAATTACAGAATTTAAGGCCTTCAACTTAATCCTATCTGTGAAAGGTTGTGGGACCTAGGTTTCTTTACTCTATGCAAAGGCATTAGAAAATTACTCCAATGCATAGAAATAATATTCTAATACATAAACTATACATGAGAAACAACAAACAAATTACCCATGATAGCCGCAAGGACAAAGCGATTGTCAAGACTCCAGGTAATCATATTAACACCGCGAGGAGTTGGAAGAATCCTCTGGCGAGGGCCTCCTTGTGGAGGCTGAGGAGGCATTGGTGGAGGTGGAACTTTCAAATGATATGCCCGCGTCCAACGGCCAGCTTTTCCCTGGAACATGAAATTAGCTATACATTTTTTTTCTATTTAAAGCGAAAAATTCAAAAGATGGTTGATACAACTGTTTCATTAGAAAAGCTTGTTGAGAAAAAGGGCAGGCTAGAAAGGAAGTTATAAGTTATCTTTGCTAAAACTTACATGTGATCTTCGTGATCTGGGGATCCAGATAATCGCACTCCCATCGCGAGAACAAGTGACTATATTATCATGATTGAACCTGGAAAATAAAGTGGATCATATACTACTGGTAGTGAATCTAATCCCAAAAGGAAAAGTGTAGAATAGACAGATATAATGGCACAGAGAGAAGAGAAATAGTTTAACATATCAAAGAAAAAATTAACATCACAATCACAAGGAAGAGGAGAAACAAACCATGAATTTTTAAATTTGGGAGTGTTCTCTTCCTTTGAGGTGTCAGCTGCCATAAATCTAGATACTACAGCACAACCACTGCGGTGTATGAAGCAACATAAATCAGCATGCAAAGATTGATATATACGTTGTCAGCAAAATTTCAGCACAAACTAACCTAAATTGTACATAATTGACATCATTCTCATGGCCAGATAACACATCAATCTCATGATTTGGTTGGTCCGACTCATCTGAGCCTGGCTTAGAAGCAGTCCACACCTACAACCAGCAAGCTCTTAGTAGAAATATATAAATGAATGTTCTTTTTCCTGATTTATATTTGAACTGAAAACTATTTAAGATACAATTCATGAGTTTATTCATTACTCATTAGAGGCGGAAAATTTGCATTTTACTGAAGCAAAAGTAAGCGAAGATAGAGACTAAACCGAAGGCTGCAGAAATAATAACAAGGAACATGAAGGTTTTATATACCCTTGCAAGAGTGTCCGAGCTACCGGTGACAAAGACTGTTCCATTAGCATTGAATGCACAACAGAAGATATGATGGTCCTGTGTGACAGTGCTTGAAGATGGACCACTGTTTCTCCCTGCAGTCAAACAATTATACGACCACACTAAGTTCTCTTTCACCAGTTCATAAGTTCATTGAACTTAGCTGCACTAGAGAAACAACTGACCAACTACAGCATCTGAAGGTCTTGGAATGTATATCTTTGGACTCACTTGAGAACTCCTGGCATCCCATATCCTACAAGTTCCATCATCAGATGAACTGCAAATGACAAACGAACAGCACAAGGTTAATTACAAGGAGAAAGGCTTAACAATATATAATAATAATGGTTTCCACCAAAAACACGTTACAAGCTAACAATATACAAGATTAACATTCTTTGACAGCATCAGAAAAATAAAGAATCGAATGAGTTTAGAAACATATAAATAAAATACACATATGTAGAAAGCAGTCCAGCTAACAATATACAAGATTAACATTCTTTAACTAGAAACTACAATGATATTGAACAAGCAGTCCAGCTAAACACACAAATAAATTTACACAGCTAATGGAAAAGAATCTCTTAGTTTCGAAGCCATCCAATCCATAAACAAAAGAAAATGGTCTTTTGGAATATACAGTAAAAAACTGCAGCCCACAAAGAAACCTTCTTGTGATGTTACCCCTCAACAAATCCACCTCTACACTACTTTTATTCTAAGAATTTCTTAAGATCTCGCCATCCAAACCACCCAAAAAAAATTTCCTATTGCAATTCAGTTTACAAAACCATTACCTTTTTCCATCAACCAAAAACATAATAATTCTCAAAGAACAAAGACACCCATGATATCCATCTCAATAGCCCTCGTATCTCAATGGCCTTCCTATCCCCAGCAATGCTACAACCTCTGATGTCTAGTTTACTATTCACATTCAACTTATGCTGACACTTCATCACCCTGTCAACCAGTCTAGAATTCTATTTCCTTGCTTAGCCCATGGCTTTCCGTCTCCAAATAGGTTTTCCTCTACAAACCATTACCTCAAATCTTAATCTAATCTTTGATATTTCCCCTCCCAAAACCATCCTCTAACTTATCGAATTCAGCTATCCTCCATTTCCATTTTTCTTCTTTCGCATCCCTAACGATCTCCCATATTAAAAAAAAAAAAAAAGTTTTAGTAGCAGCAAATTTCAATCACAATTTGTTTGCCTACTTAGAAGTCACTGAAATCAGCATCACATTGCATAACGATCAGCAAGGTCGAACAGAAGAGTATATTACTTACAGCTAATTAGAAACTCCACATGGAAATTTATTTAAATAGAGTGAGAGAATTGGCCTTACGATAGAAGGTGGTACATAGAGCCTGGCCTGGGATTAAATGTAATGGCAGTAACAGCTGCAGTATGCCCTCGCAATACTGAAATTGGTAGCCCATCTGGCAAGCGCCACTAGTAAACATGAAAAATTAAAGCAAGTCAACATTGAGTTCCCAGCAAAGGTCAAAACTAAAAAGTAAAAAGCAAAAATATACACAGAATCCTTATATATTGGCAACAGATGAATCTTACTACTCGAATCATATAGTCATTTGAGGAGGATGCCACCAAAGCATTGTTGGAACTCACAGCCAGATCCGTGATGTCTCCCTTCAATCATAAAATGAGTATAAATAAAGGGACAACAATGGAAAACTATATCTTTGAGGGGCCAATAACAACTTACTTCATGTCCACGGCAGCTGGCCAAGCAAAATGCAGTTTCCATTAACCAGATCTTCACTAGGCGATCATCTGAACCAGTAATAACGTACCTCCCTGAGCAATCAAATGTTGCTGCATCATTCATGTCCAGATAAAACCACCATGAGATATATACCACATTTTAAAGGTGTGAACTGATAGAGTAAAACAGCAGACAAAAGCTTACAATAATTCTCTCCTTTTTTAATATATTCTTTCTGTCTCCTTTTCATATATCAATTTCTCTTAATCCTAGATCAACTATGGCAGAAACTAGATACTAAAAATATATAAGCACACAAACTAGAGAGCAAGAGAGAGGTATAAAAAAATATCCTATGATTCCTTACGAACTGAAGTAACTAGGTTCTTTGCTAATAGTAGTAAGAATACGTAAAACGAACTTCCACGTCTACCTAATAATTGTGAACTCTGACAAATGAGAAAACATACCACAGTAGACAGAGTTTCGATGACCCCTTAGCCTCTTGGTAAATTGCATCTTCTCAAACATGGTCGAGGGCTTTGCAATGGCATAAGATGCAGCACGAATTGACGGTGCACGGTGATGTCGGGTGAAACCTCCCCCAATTTCTCTCAACCTTAGCCCTTGAACCTGATGAGCTTTCATGTGAGGCCAACGCATGTGAGCAGGAGGGGGCTTCATTTCATTGTGTACTTGATCCCTTTCATCTGGAAAAGGAGAAGGCATTACTTTTTAGATATAATGAAGAAATGCACCTTTTTCGAACAGTAAATGAAAATGAGAATGACAACCAGTAAAACAAATGTAATGTTGCAGAAAGAACTTCCAAAAAGAGAGGGAAACACTTTCAAACCCCCAACGGATGATTGAACATGATAACAGTATGAAAACTTGAAATGAATTCTAAGATATATACACACACACACACACACACCAAGTTATATATGTGTGTGTATACACACACACACTCATATAACAAACAAATTTGGAATAAGGAAAACATTGGTCAATTACTTGAAAATCGTAACTTCAACAATTAAAGGTATCACGAGCATATGAATTAAAAATTCAAAGCTTAAATAGATGTCACCTACAGGTCAGAAGTGAAAATGAACCAAGTCCCAAGAGAGTAGGTACATCAGCTGCATTTGGAGCATTTCCACCACTCATACCCCTTGATGGTGGGGCTGCACTTGAAATCAATTGCTTCAAAAGCTTTACCAAATGATCATTTTCAATGTGAGGATACCTAAATGACGAGGAAAGGGAATCAATAGGATATTATATGAAAATAACAAATATAATACAATCATACTTTTTTTTTTTAAGGACTACACTTACTGGCAGGAAAAAGTTTGGAATAGAACTATCAGAACAAGAAACAGAAAAGAAAAAGTGTGCCCTATACATGGGTTTTAGAAAGAGGATTACCAGAAAAACTAAGATCTACAAAACGTCCATTTGAATTGAGATGAAATGAAACAAAGACTACAGCTGCTGGATAATTTCTCATGATCCCAAAATGTTATGAGCAGAGCTATAAGTAGACTAAGGGAAGCAATCGCACCACCCTCCAACCATCCCAAAGAAAAAAGAATTAATCAAGTTTCAAAAATTTATAAATAACATAAGAGTCGCCCAGATTGGTAATTAGAAAACAGCATACATACTTGAACATTGGCACCCAGAATCCAGATCATACCCACTGTTTATTTTCAGAAAAAGAAAAGAAGAAGAAAAGCAAAAAAGGATATATGCTTCTATGTAATTAACTCAAAAACAAGAAGAAAACAACTCATGTTTTTACATTATTAAGAGAAACAAAATTGTTTTATGATTTATATCTGTCTATACTATCATTTCTTAAGTTAGAACAGCATGATAAAAAAAAAAGCTATTTTTTTCATTTTATGATGTAAATCTGTCTAAGTAATTAATTAATGTCACACAATACTTAGTATTACAAGTCACAGTGAAATCTAAAGAAGATTACCTAATAACTGCCTATTATAAGTCGACTTATAAAAAACCAAGAAAAAAAGCACATTACATACCTGTGCACCAGCATATTATAATTTAATGGAAATGATTTCCCATCGTCATTTTCATCCCCACTGTGGATGCCCTTCCTTGAATACCAAGCATGATATCTTCTAGGTAAAAGTTGATGTTCAAGAAGTTCGTTCCACAACTGTCCACAAGTTCTATGGCACGGTCCAGCTGACAGAAAATGCATAATAAGAAAATACACTTCTTTGAGGTCAATATCCGCATCAGGCTCCTTAGCATGACTTATATGAGTTGTCTCTAGATCCTCGGGTTGATTCTTGTCATGCACCTTACTGAGAAAGCTCAAAGGTTTCATACTAATAGAAGGTACATCACGAGAAGGAAATTTTTGCAGAGCCATAGCTCCTGTAAAACCTACAAGTAAAAGTCCGTGAAGGTAAGTGAAGATTAAGGCACAGAGCGGTAACTTGACATAGAAAAGTAGAAAAACATGCTCTTTACAGTAACAGTGCCAGACACCACAAACATGTACTCTCTGCATCCCTACACTGAAAACCTGATTGGAGGGTGGGAGTCCAAAATATACTAAGATTAGCCCATCAACAAACAACATCTAGCTAAGCAAACACTTGTTAAGTCTCAAACTCCAAAACCCTAAACTATACCATAGGTAAAATGCAAAGCGTGTCCCGTGCATCAAACCATTTTAACATTCACACAGACACCATATAAGCAACACTAAAAATCAGATAGCATTCAAGATAATCGGAATTCCTATTTGAAACTCCTAAATTGAACCTCATTGAAACAACCAATTCAAATTACCTAATTGGGGAAAACAAAACCACCTGCTGAATGAGTGGTGCAATTGATTTAACCAAATGGGCAATCCCAGAAAACCCAAAACACCATTACTGCACTCATGAAAACCCTTCACATTCGACAATCCACAATGCACTCCTCTGTAACAACCAATAAAACCCTAGAAATTCAATTCCTTTGCACTACAATACAACTCAATACAAACACACATACAAACAAAGCAAAACACAATTTGCACAAAACCCAATAACACAGAGCCCTTATCTAAATTCCCAGAGCAAGAAAAAAAATACCAAATTGCAGAAAATAATTAAATTCCAAAAAGAAAATATCTTTCTGTGAGTACCTTCAAGATGGCATCTTTCAGGATACTAGCGTGGCGTTTGCTTCCAGGATTCAGGATCCAGAGGTGGAAAAACCAGAAATTTAGAACTGGAAAAAATAAAAAATCAATTCAATTTGTTTCTTTGAATTAAAAGGAAAAAAGGGGAAGATTGGGAATGTCAGAGAGTGTGTTTCACGCGCCAAAAGAAGGGTTCTTTTAGATTCTTGGAGGGAGCTCTGGGGCTTTTACTTGGTTGGATTTTCTAGTCTCTCTGTGAGAGAGACGAGAAGGAGGCCGAAAGAAAGAGAGAAGATACAAGAGGATTGAAACGCTGCGTTTTAGGCCTTTATGCCCATTGCCCACTCTACTTCTGTAGATGCTTGTCAAGCGAAACAAAATTATACAGTAAAACATTTTGCATGCGTAAATACGGTGCCGACGTGTAACGGCGTCGTATGGTCTCTCCCTACGTTTCAATTTGTCACGTCATGTGTACTTTTTTTTTTTTTTTTTTTTTTTCTATTATTTTTTGTTAGTCTTATGATATGATCTTTTATCGTACGTTGTTACTGTATGACACAGCTCAAATATAATTCAAAAGTTTAGATTAGGGCATCATCTGCCCTATTACAACGTCTAGTTTTTTTAGGGTTGTCCAGTGGGTTTTCTTGTAGTGGAACTCATATGCCCTATTATCTAAAGGATGAACACATATGTTGTCTTTTTTGAGAACTAACAAATCTATAAGGAACTCAAATGCACCTAGATGTTTTTTTCTTCACTCGATAATATTAGTTTGAACGTACAAACTTGGCACACTATAGGTAGATACGCAATTCATTGTATTAGTGGGTGTGTTAACAACGTGGGTCAATTTTTTTTTATTAACAAATGCTTTTTTAATTTTAGAGTCTTTCTATTTAAATCTCACTACTCATCTAAGTTTACCCCACTAATTAACTTTAATTTTCTTTGAATTTTTAATTAGGTGAAAGACAAAATAAGACATATTAATTAAAACTTAAAAAAATATTTATATTTACACCCACTCAAATTTTAATATTTTATTATAACAAAAAATTTATATCGTTTCATCTTCTTCCTCCCAAATTCACACTTTTTTCCACACACTTCACCTAAGTACAAGTATGGAGAGTCAAATAGTCGTTTCAGAATCGTCAAACAAGGTACGAAATTTTATTTTATTTTTTCGATTTCATATTTACAATATGTTTTTTTGTAGTGGGTTTGGCGTTTGGTTAAAGAGCAGTTTTTTTTTTTGGTTGGGGTGTGGTGTTTAAGGGTAATTTGGGAACAAATGGGGTGTACTTAGATAAGATTTAAATTTTATTTTTTTTAATGGAGTGTAAATAGAAAATAGAGTGACCTTAGAGAGGTAGTGGAGTTTAAATAGAAAAACTCTAATTTTATGTGTCTAAATAGCATCATTATTTTTGTAATATGCATTGTAATGCCTAAGGGGTTTATTGCAAATATAACATTTTTTGGAGGAATTTTTTTTTCTAATTAAATTATAGAAGTGGAGAGTAGAGTTCCAAGAAATTCATATAGCATGGATGGCCTCAAAAAGTTTTGAAAAATCTTAACACATCAAGTTTGCAGTTCTAACTTGCACAATGAAACAAGAACCATTAGATTATTATTGTTACACCAATATATAATTCATGTGAATATATATATTTAATACAATTATTATCTAACCGTCAATATGATAGTTATATTAAATACATATAAGTATTGTAGCCAAATTCGTCACGATAAATATGCAAATTTAATATGCACCATAGAAAGCCCCTTAGGAGTTGAGCTCAAAAGACCTAGAATGGGCCAGAACGGGAGCCCAAGAGAGGAATTATTTGGTTTGGGCAAAAGATGGAAGTGAATCCTAGCCCATCTTAAGCCTAAAGGAACCAAACTTTGCTTCTGTGAACATAGTCCAAGACAAATAGATAACTAACTAAGCCTACTATTAAAAGACCAATCCCAATACCAAATAGATAACTAAGGGGCATTTTTTTTCTACACCCAGTCAACACACCTATTTTTGATAAAACCTCTAACTGCTACAATTCATATTTGGTACGAATTGCATAAATTTAGATAAATATAAATTATAATGCTATCATAATTTAGTGTTTTATTCTATTATGTATGTACTTAGTTTACTATAAATAAATGTATTGGTATAAGAGAAATCATTCATCACAATTTCATCTCTATTTTCTCTATATTCTCGTGTCGCCGCTTCCCTCTCCTCGTTCTTAACCCTTAAGTAAATAGGCCACAATATAATCAATTCTTTTGGTATTTAATGTTTGTTGACCTAGTTTTATTATGTCTATTTTACCTTTGAGGTGAATAAGATAAACACATTTAATTCCCTAATTTTATGCATAAATTCTTTGCTTTCATTTGAATTTTGAATATTGAGATCCTACAAATTGCACCGTGTACACCTGCATATCATAAAAAAAAATGTCGGTTATACAAACATACAGTAAAACCTCTATAAAGTCATAAAGTTAAGACCAAACAAATTTTATAATTTTAAATAGGTTATTTTTTAATAGATGACACATCCCGATCCCGGACACGCTAGGTGTCGGGAAGTGCTGGCCGACACGTGTTAGGTGACGAAAGCCATTTAGAAAAATTTAAGAATAATTAAGGAAAATTGAATTAAATAAGGGTCAGAGTGCACGGAGTGTGCGGGCGGAAAAATAGTAATAAAATAATAAGTTGTGAACAGAGTAGAGGATACAAAATAATTACAAGAGTAGAGAACCCCTACATTGTCATACCACCGCGTCTCGACGTCGAAAGCTCCAAGCCAACTAATCCTGGAGGGGCGCAAAACATAAAACGGTGAGTGGGTCAAAAAGCAAAGTTTGATAAAACCGTTGTTTTCAAAAGTCTACTAACCCCTCACTGAAAACAAGTATAGTTTTTGAAAACACATCATACCCTCTGGCATGAACCTCAAAATACTATAAGAAAATACACGGGTACTCCCCGATAATGATTTACTGACATGCTCACCCATATGTAAACACACAAGTCCAAGTAGCTAAACTACGAGGAACATGCTAGGTATAAAAGTAATACGCTGAGTACTACAATGACGCGAGTCTAACGCTAAGCGCTGTGCACAAAGTGCGTCACACAAGTTCAAGTTGCCTAGCGCAACCTAGAACAGGCTAGTACCTACAATGGATCCAAAGCTGCGTAGCGGTATTGGTAGTGACTACTCCAAACGTCAAGGCTAGTCCTGGCCACAAGACTAAGTACTAATACCTGGGGTGTTATACATCTACTGATGAGCAACAATATAAAACATGTATGGCAATATAATACGAATGTTCTACCTCCAACAAACGTATATGATATGAATTATGCTAACAGTTTGAAGAAAGCATTGAAAAACCATACGTACATATACATTTATCAAAGCAAAGACCCACTCACTCACCTGTAGGTAGCCGGGTCGTAGCCCCCCGGTCCTAGGTAGCCCCGGTAATCCTCTGGATAAGTTTCACCTATATGAGATATCACCGTAATAATGATTAAACTCATAAAGGTTACTAATTAACTAATTAATTACACCTATCACTTGTTTGCTCAACACGGAGGTCCAAAACACCTCGAAAAATATCGTGCGTACTACCCCTAGGTAGTACGAGTCGTCACGAGTCGCCTCGCGAAGACGAAATTGAAAAAGGAGGCTCCACGCGGCTCAAACGCGGGAAGCCGCGGCTCCACGCGCAGCTCACGCGCGAGTCAGCTGAGCCGGTCCACGAGTCGGTCAGCGTGGTCTGAGTCGGTTGCTGACGTCAGTGTCGGTCTGAACCGGTTTACTGACGTCACCCGGGCCTGTCTGGACCGGTTTGCTGACGTCAGCGCCGGTCATCCCCGCCGATTTTCCGGTCGCCGTCGCCGGAAACTGGGAATTTTGGCCGGAATTTCTGGGTAATTTTCAAAGCTTTATAACTTCTTCATTTCAAGGCCAAATTGCACGATTCAAGTACTAAAATGAAGCTAGGAGTGAGGAGAATAATATTTTACCATTTTGGGGGCCAAAAACTAGCCAGAAGTGGTCTAAAAATGAGGAAGAAGCCACGGGTGAAAAATGCCGATTTTGGTTTCTTCGATTCTTGGCCAACCACTGCCATCCAAGGCTCGAGCAAGGTACAATGGACATCCAGGAATTCCATGGTGCAGGTTTTGACAAGTTTTGGGCTCGTTTTCACCGGGAAATCGTCGAGGAAAAATCTCGGGTTTCGTCGACGGTTTCGAGACTCGGCATTTCTGGGTTTTGCAGGGTTCAATTTTGTGATGATGAAGGTCTGTAAATGCTGGTTGGCCAAGGTTTGGCTCAGCGAGGATGGAGGCCTCGGGTGCACAGAGAAGTTTTGTGTGTGTTGTGGTGAGTTTGCAAAAGAGAAAGAAGTGAGAGACCGAGACAGGGACAGAGATGAGGGACAGGGACAAGGACCCAGAAAATAAGGGACAGGCCACATGGGCCAACAGTAAAGTTGGGTCCCAGCCCAACAACCAAACTGTCCCAAAATAAAAATACGAGTAACGTCGGTAATCCAACGCCCGTAAAATATTCGTTCGGTCTCCAAACGACGTCCCGCTCGCGTCTACGCGTTGATAACGACGAGCACGACAAGAAAATTAAAAGGAAAGGGTCGTACGAGTTACGACGCAAAAGTTAACTGAAAGGTCAACCAGGGGCATTTTCGTCATTTCCCACTTCCGGGAATAAAATAATTCTAATTTTTGAAACGGGCTGTAACAATAGAGGTGTAGTTAAAAAAATATTATTTATTGACTTATTTATCCTTAATGAATTTTGCATTTCTTAAATAGGATTTATGAGAATGACAATATGAAAATACCAAAAGTTTCATACCAAGAAACTGTAAACATGCTTGAAAAGTTAGAAACATTTTGGTTTCAACAAGAAAGGTGTCCATGTTGGCAAACTATTACGTACCAGCAAGCACAAAGATGTGACATCAACTCTAAAAACTAAAGCATTGTCTCAAACAACTTTTAGAGATATTGCATATTTTTCTACTCGTTGACAATTATTACTATGTGGATGTGTACTTTGTTAAGATGAGACTAAAAAAAATTATAACTTATTACAATGTGAAGTTTATTCCTATACATTGGTCTCAAGTTGTGTAACATCCCGTAAAAAGTTTGTTATAAAATAATTCCTGAGGGATATTTTGGACACGTGCGTGATTATTTTGTACACGGGACCGTGTAATTTTACTGTTTTGGTGGGCGCACAATACCTCCAAAACCCAAAATATCTCATTCCTTCTCTTTTTCCCCGTCACTTTCCTTCTTTTTTTTTTCATTATTTCCATTTCTTGTTTTTCTCTCTCTCTCTCTTCTCACCGTATGTGCACAGTGCACAGTGCACGTAAAAAAAAACCCGTTGAATCGAGGCAAACTAAAATCACCACCATCTTCGTCTCGACGCCCTGGGATCAACGGTGCAAACCGTTCGTCCAAACTCCCAACCGTTTGACAGGAAAAGCTCATGAAAGAACCGGACCTTCCTGGTGATTTTCTCACTATTCTAGACCGAGGTGAGGTTTCTAACTACCACCATTGGGTTCCTCTCGTTGAATAGATGAATTTTCATATGTCGTTTGCTTGATTTGGTTGAGTTTTGACGTAGATCGACGAAGCTACAGTAGCCGCAGCCTTTCAAGGCAAATACAGGCCATTTCTCGAGCTTGTACAGCCAAACCAAAGGTACACCGTCGTTCTAATCCTCTCTAGCTTCATTTTGGTATAAAGAACGTGAAATTTGGCCAAGAAATTAAGAAGTTATGGAGATTTGAAAATTCTCCAGAAAACCGGCCAAAATTGGCGATAGCGACCGGCCGGACAGGCCGCTGATGTTAGCAGAGACGTTAGCGATGGCGTCAACACCGGGAATATTCCTTTTAACGCCGTTAGGAATATTTCGTTAGATTTAACGGAGATGCTGGAATATTCCGTTAGATCTAAAAAGGCCAACTGACGCCGTCAGTTGACCGGCGCATTGACCCAGCGTGTGAGCCGTGTGTGGAGCCGCGCGTGAGGATGCGTGGGACATTATTTTTGAATTCCGTCGACTCGAGGCGACTCGTGACAACGCGTACTACCTAGGGGCAGTACGTATGATATTTTTCGGAGTGTTTCGGACCTCCGTGTTGAGCAAACAAGGGATAGGTTTAATTAATTAGTTTAATTAGTAACCTTTATGAGTTTAATCATTACTATAGTGATATCTCATATAAGTGAGACTTATCCAGAGGACTACATGGGCTACCCAGGACATGGGGGCTACGACCCGGCTACTTACAAGTAAGCAAGTGGGTCTTTGTTTTGATAAATGTATTATTATGTATGGTTTTTCAATGCTTTCTATAATTTGTTAGCATGACTCATATCATATGTGATTGTTGGAGGTAGAACATTCATATTATATTTGCCATACATGTTTCTATACTGTTGCTCATCATTAGATGTATAACACCCCGGGTATCAGTACTCAGTCTTGTGGCCAGGACTAGCCTTGACGTTTGGAGATGTCACTCACAGTACCGCTACGCAACTTTGGATCCACTGTAGGTACTAGCCTGTTCTAGGTTGCACTAGGCAACTCGAACTTGTGTGACGCACTTTGTGCACAACGATTATCGTTAGACTTGCGTCATTGTAGTACTCAGCGTATTACTCATATACCTAGCATGTTCCTCGTAGCTTATCTACTTGGGCTTGTGTGTTTACATAAGGATGAGCAGTCAGTCTGATTTTCGGGGAGTACCCGTGTTTTAAGCAGTCAGTTTGATGAACGAGGAGTACCCGTATTACTATTATAGTATTTTGAGGATCATACCGGGGAGTATGATGTATTTTCAAATACTATACATGTTTTCCAGCGAGGGGATAATATGCTCTTGAAAACAAAGGTTTTATCAAACTTTGCTTTTTGACCCACTCACCTTTTTATGTTTTGCACCCCTCCAGGACTTAGTGGCAGATTCGATTTCGAGTGAGGCGTGGGCTTGCTTCGGCTGTGGTTGGTGGTTCTGACACTTTCTCCGGATTATGTAGGATTTGCTCCTACTTTTAATTAATTTCTACTTATCCATTCTCACGAGGATGTGAATGCTTATATTCCTTGCACTATTTACTATGCTATGACTTTTATGCACCTGTAATAATGAGTTTTACCCATCACCGCACTCTTACTTCCGCTTCCAACTCTAAATCTACTCACTTTTTCACTTGTATATGCATAATTGGCTTTCGTCACTTAACACGTGTCGGCCAACACTTCCCAACACCTGGCGTGTCAGGATCGGGATGTGTCAAGTTGGGACTATAATTTTTTATTACATTAAGAAGATTATTCATTTATAGAGTATTACTTTAGAAAAATTTTACTGTATATTAAAACAATCTAATAAACCTATACTTATAGAAATCTAAACAAAAGTGAGGAGACAGCCCATTTTTTATCCCAGCCGAGAAGACTAGTAAAAGGAAGGATCCAGAATGTCATATATTTCAAGAGCTAGATCAGTTGCCGATGAACAAGTAAGAATTGCCTCAACAAAAAATGATGGAATTGGACCTAAAAAAGCCATTCAAAAAAAAAAAAAATGAAAGAACACATGGATAGGTGGATACTTAATGTTTTATGCTACCTACTCAATGGGTAATAATTAACTACCAAGAAATTCTTGGAGTAATATATATCAGTTTGTATACTATCTTTTCAATAGGTAGACAATTTTGGCATCATATATATCAATTACGACCTATTGATTAATTGAAAAACAAAAAAAAAAATGATGAAGAAAATATTTATCTATTGTATAGAAACAATACTTCAAGAATTGTGTATCTATAGAAGAGGTAGAATACGATGAACTATATATGGCAAAGACATAATACCATTATCTAGATACGATAAAAGCACAACACTATAATCTATATATAAACACAATTGTGTACCTACAACAATGGTATAAATAACAAAATGTACATTAGTTCATATGACAACGTATAAACAGTATAGTATTGTAAACATATGACACAGGCATAATCATACAAAATCTACAAATATTATTGGTACATAAAAAATATACAAGGAAAAAGCGTGAAGTCAATCTTGAATGAATTCTGCTCATCTTTTCCCTCTTTTCTCTTTGCTTTGTATTTTAGAGTTTGCGATCTCATCTCTCAGTTGAAACCAACTTAGCCTAAACTCCCAATTGGAAAGGAAAAAAAGAAAAGGATACATGAGAAGAAGAAGCTCCATTCAGACAAATAGAAGGAGAATTAAAGTCACAAAAAACCATATTTATTGGAATGGACGCAGACCTTTTTTTGCCTTGGAATGGACGCAAACCCTGGCTATTCCTTCTTTATTTCTCCTTATGGATATCAATGACCTTAATTTAAGGAATTAATCATATTTAAGGAATTTACCATAATTTCTAAAACCCAGCACCAAAATAAATTGAACAAAATCTGAAATTAAGGAATACTAATCTATCACCATTAACATGCTCAGGGTAAAAATGGGTATTAAGAAAAAATTGAAGTAAATTTGCTTGTGTGGAGGGTTGGTCAATGAATTTAAATTAAAAGTTTCAAAATCGTGAGTTTTACCTAAAAGTTGGTATTTCTCTTGAGTGTATACTAAATTTTCTTTATATTAAATGACGAGAAAAGAGGAAAAACTGATTGCAAACTCTAATATTCTTCCATTCACAAAAATAAAAAAGAAGGCTACAAATTACCAAGACAATTCTACATAACGAGAGCACTAAATCTTGTCACGACTATGTTCTACTATAAGTTACAAAGTGTATTTATAAAGCATTCATAAACCCTAGTAAATGACAGAAAAACAATCTTTACCTTATCTTACTACAAAATCTTAATGTGTAAAATATCAAAAGGGTTGTGCTATCCACACATTCTTTTTTACTTCCCACACACCTTTTTCAATTTCGGCCGTCGAATTGAGTGAATTGAAGAAAATCTAAGGTTAGAAATTAACAAAAGGCGTGTGAGAAGTAAAAAGGGGTGTGTAAATAGCAAAACCTTACCAAAAAAACTTTAAACTTATACACCAAATTGCTAACTTTTTAAATTAACATTCAAGTCATTTGGTAAAATTTCAATAAACGATTCTTGAGGTGGTCGGTCTTGACACGGTCCAGGGAGTCTGCCTCGACATTGCCGAGGCATAGTGAGAGATTGGCCAATCGAGGTCTAACTGAGGCTCACCCAGTTCAAGTGAAATTTTGCAAATGCCAGCTTATACCACTGAAATATTTCGGCTAGAAATCAAGTTGTCAAATTTGTTCAACTGATGTGAGAGGACGTGGTGCTTTCCAATGCATAAACCATAATCGAACTTAGGACCTTGATTACAAAAGTAAATATTCTTAACTACTTGAACAGTTGAGTACTATTGCAGAATCTATCGTTACATAGGATTACTGATTAGTAGATAAATAATAATTATTAACCTTAAAGAGGTCAATAAACGTGATCAGACAGTGTAGTACATCATCTTTTAATTATTCATAAATATAAGGAAGAGCTTAATTAGCCCATGTTATATAAAACCAAGCCCTTCTGGAACAGCGAGTTACTACATACACTTAGCGTGCATGCGTGACTTATTAATATTCCCATAATTCATTCAATCTTCTTCTTCTTCATCATTGTCTATGCCGCGACGACCATGCGTGTTGCCAATGTTGAAAACTCCATTGTGGTCTCCTTTGTTTCCACTGACTCGGTTCCCAGAAACGTTGTAAGACGTACCATTAGTACCGCTTTTCCCATTTTTCCCATTTTTCCCATTTTTGGCCTTGGGGCGTCGAGCGGGCTGCGCTGTTGAATACTGATTGCTAGAGTATCCATAATTAGATGGAGGCTGAGGCTGAGGCTGAGGCTGAGGCTGAGGTTGAGGTTGAGGAGTGTAGTAATTATATCCATGCAACTGATATGGAGCATGAGCAGGTGGAGCAGACTGTGCTAATGGATAGTTATTACCGTAGTATCCGTAACCATAGTTTGGTACTGGTGGAGGAGGACCATAATTATTGTAACCAGGATATCCATTAACAGCAGCTGGTGCAGGAGGAGCGCAGTTGGGATTGTATGTAGGCTGATGGCACAGAGGGTCTGAACCATTGGCTAGCATGCTGCCAGAGTACAACATATGGGTATGTGACCTTGTGTTGGTTGGAGGCTCAAAATTACTTGATTTATTGTTTGCTGTAGGCACTGATGCAGATATCTTGTTTATATATATGTATAGGAGAAGGAGTGGGAGTATATAAAAAGTGGCTTGCTTAATTTGCAAGCTATGTTTTTTGTGGTACATATGCATGCATGTACTAATTATGAATCTGAATAATTCATAGTTAACATTTCTATCATGTATATAATCCACATGTAGTATGTACAAGTGGAGTTGATCACCATATCTGTAATTTGGATAAATCCAACAAATAGGCAATAAGAATTGATAATTAAAGTTGGCAACTTGTTTAATCATGTTAAAATGAGTACTTAATGATAGGGAGGTCACTATAATACCATATCTCTCTAATAGAGGTATGATCCGCCAATATAAGTAGGTCTAAAATAACAATTAAACCTAAAATTGACGCCGAAAAAATCTACATATATATAAAATAAAATAAAAACTTTTTTCTTTCACTAGAAAGTACGCTAGTCTCTTAAATTGTTTTCCATAATCAAATCCACTCTATGTAGACTAGATCATATCATGTGGTATAACTAATCTACTCATATAGTTATAAAATGTGGATAACTTAATATATACCCTAAAAAATATAAATCTTTCTTCCATCCCATATTACGTATGGGTTAGTTCTAGTATGTGCTAGTCCTACCGTACGATACAATATATTCTTTTTCCATAGATATGGCATAATATTTCTGTGACAATTTATTATCAGTTAATTAGACCCTCAACTCAACGCAAGATTATTGACACCATTATGGGGTATAACAAGTTCAACTTTGTTGAGAATTAATGTGAATACTACATCGGAAAATTAAATGGTCTTGCATGTGCTTAATTATTAGAAATTGAGTAACTACTCATATTGTCAATTATTTTTATTGTGGAAGCTCAATTTCCTTCATGGTATATATAAGAGCAGGTTACCCACATGGTTGAGCCAACGATCTATGTACGTGCTCCCACATCACCCAATATTTGTCCATGTGTTAGGTTTAAATAACCCGACACGTGAGGGGGCGTGTTAAGTGTGAATCTCACACTAGAAACTAAATTTTTTTGTATGTGCTTATAAGGAATTGGGTCACTCCTCATATATATTATCAATTCAACCCATGCTATTATAACATGTGAATTGATTTTTAATATTATCCTCTATAACAACTCATTTATCCATATTATAATGCGTGTATTGAGTATACCAAGTAACAATGTCCTAATAGCACACAATAACTTTTCCAACCTAGCATACCAAATTTTTCCAACTCGAACATCGTACCCCAACATGATATGGGCGCATATAAACTTTGCTCCTTGCCCTTTTGGATTAGTCAAATTTTTTGGGCAACACTTGAAAAAAAAAGAGATATACGAAAGAACTCTACCAAACTAGCTTAATTAACAATATATACTTTCAAAGTACATATATTTATTAAATTAAGGCACGTATAGAACAGCAGATAGTTTTATTGTGATATGGGAATTGATGGACATAATATGTGCACCGCATTGCCCTAATATATTCACTCTTCTTGTTCTTCTTTCAAGTCACGACGACCATATTGGATGCCAACTTCTTCTTTTCCTTCTTCATCCTCCGCATCGCTTAAATCCCGAAAACTGTATGTGATGGCAACGTTGTAAATCTTATGATTGTCCCCTGTGTTTTGGCTAACTCGATTACTGCAAACTTTATACGATGTTTGTTTGCCAGATTTGCTTTTCTTGGGCTTCTTGGGCTTGGCTTTAGGAGGAGGAGAAAGCTGGGATTGATAGTTGTAGCCCTGCCCATGTCCGGGATCCGGAGTAGTACTAGTACTGTAATATTGATCATGACGATGATCATATCCATACGGAGGAGGACGAGGAGGTGGTGGAGAATAAAGTACCATATATTGATTAGGAGGTTGGGCAGGATGATAACCCGGATAAGGATATGATTGTCCAGGAGTAGTGCTACTGTATAACATTGACTCTGGACAGTAGAGCTCGTACATGGGTATTCCTTGTACGATCGATTTAGATGGAGGCTTGAAACAAGAATTGCTTGACTTTTGCCAAGTCTTGTCTCATGAATGAATGCTATAAGTAGTTATAGCCACCTTATAGTTATATGGATGAAGAGGAGGAATTCAATACGTATAAAGCCTTAGCTTAATTCCCAAGCTAAACTACTGTGCATGTTTAGAGGGTAGTGGTGATTGGATCGTTAACCCTACCAGCAATGTTTTGTTAACACATTGAATTTTACTGTATATAGAATATTATGCTAATAATTAACCTACAACGACCAAGTCTTTATCAACTTTTGTCTAACTGTAGCCTGGCCATGTGCCTTGGTTCGGACTTATCAAATTGCAATGTACTTACAACACTTTGGATTCTTCGTAACCAAGTTGCTTGTAAATGTGAGCGCTTGAAAGCTTGCATAAGATGTGACATCCTTGGAATAACTTTTTTAAGTTTTTTCAAAAAGGTATAAATTAAAGAAAAAGAACAAGAAACTTTCCAAAAGGAAGCAATATTTTGGTACTTTAGTCGATTGGCCGGTGTTTTTTTGACAAAGTTACTTTCAGATCATACTAAAACATTTTGACATGGATTTATTTTACACGAATAGATTCCTATATCAATTACCCACAAAAAAAGATTTAATTATGTGTAAAAGTTACGTGCACATTTTCTTTCCCAACGGCTTGGCGACCGAAACCTTTAACTGCATATACTTTGGTGCTGTAGTTGAAATATATTAAGGAATTTCATTTTTCACTTTTAGGATTTCAGTGTCTTGCTGATACACATGCATGAGTAACTGCATCGATCATGACTCGTGAGGGGACTGCTATCTGTTCAATACTCTTCCTAGTTCTTCCTACAGATCAATTCTCATTTCCAAAGTCAGAAAATCTGAAAACATTTTTGGCGACGTACGTTCTTCTGAATTTTATTACCCTCAAAGTTGAAATGGAGAATTTTGGAGTCGTTGGAGCCCCCGGTCTTGTTGTTGCCAGACTTGAATATATCAACGGTGTCGGCTTTGTTGTGGCTTATTTCATTCTCACGAAAGTGGAAATCTATGCTGCCGGGATCAGTACTACCAGCAGGAGGTCTTGTGCCTTTTCCTTCGGGACTATTAGAAAGAGCTGGCTCACCATTCTCTTGGTTTTGGAATTTTGATCTGGATTATTTTTGGGCAATAAGCAACAGAAAGTTCTTATATGTTTCAGTTAATTTGTAGATTGGAGGCTCAAAATTAAGGATAATGGTTGCTTAATTATTTGCCTTGTTCGCTAGGTTTAACTCAAGATAAATGGCCTTATATAGATGAGTGACTGAACCAAGGGATTTTGGATTACCCTTTGCTTGCTTGCCAGGCTACTACGTATGCCTTAAGAACAACCTGAAATTGGGGATGAAACTTTTCTCACAAGGATGCATGCTATATGTTGATTGAACCAAGTGGTCCCAATTTCACTTGCAATTGGAAGTTGCCGGTTTCTCCTTTTCTCAACTTCTTTATTTTTGCTAACTGTTCGATTCGACATGAATCAATCTAAGTCATCCACTAGCGGTAGTATTCATTGTAATGTATAACTAATGATTTTTTGCAGTTACACATGTCTAGCAAGATTACAAATAAACCTTTAATTACGAATATAAATAGGATTTGTGAAACCATTTAGTATATCATCAAATGATTTTGGAGTCTTTGACGAATCTGTAATTGTTACCTTGATCAACCATTGATCGGTAAAGTAAGTAATGGTTTTATTTGAATTCATAGGCCAGGTGAAAATCATAAGATTACATTTCACACAGGTATGATTTACATCAGGGACAAGCTATCTTATAAAAATCTAACTCAAACTAACTATGGGCTTGTTTGGAAGTGCTTTTAAAATGACTGAAAACAATTTTAAAGAAAATGTTTTCAGGTTCCAAAAACACTTGAAGCGCTTCCAACAAGAAACACCAGTTATGTGCTTCTTGTAGAAAATACTTCAAGTGTTTTTCCAGAATTCACTTGCATTTCTATTAAGGATTGGTTCCAAAAATATTTTCATCAAAAGCACTTTCAACCATTTTAAAAGTAACTCTAAACGAGTCATATATATATAAGTTTTCTTTATTTCTCTCTTAAAATTACACATATAATTAGAGATGCTTATGTAAATATATAAGCATGTATATGTGCATAAAAAAGAGAAAGAGGCCTACAAACCTCGGTTATTATAGATATTTTTTTTATTTTAATGCATATAATTAAGGCAGCGAACAAGCCACTAGTTATTTAGTTATGGTCCAAAAACCATCGATATATAATAGTTCACTCTTCATCTTCACTGGTGTCACTTTCATCTTCGGTGGATTCATCATCTTGTTTCTTTCGGCCTATGTACTTGTTGCCAAAGCCGAAAACTCCAGCCTTGTCGGCTTTGCCACCATTAATGGTATTCCCATTTACTCTAAAAACATCGCCTCTCGGCTTGCCATTCTTTTTCTTGTGGCCATTCTTTTTTTTGCTGTCAGTAACTTTGCCATTCTTGGCAGCTGCAGGCTTAGGCTTGGAGGCACTATATGGTGGCTCGGAGCACCTGCTGTTTTGGTGCTCAATGTGCATCACTGTACGTTCATCCGAACCAACTTGCTTGTGAATATTGCGAGGCCTTAGAAATAGCGTGCCTGTCTCCATTTTTTTTTCTTTGCATCTTTGTGATGAACTTCTGTCCTTATATAGTCGAAGTAAGAGAGAAAGGAATCTCAGTGCAGCTTCGAGAAGCGAATGCGATTTGACTGATAGACGTCCTTCGTATATAAAGAATCAAATTCTTAACATAGCGGATGATTAGCTTTCGGTTATTATTATCAAACATGTCAATTCATGTTGTTTTCGCGCGATAAGCATGTTGACAGAATTTCGAGTCTGTCGACCAACAGTTTCATGCTAATAGGTTTGCACAATTTTGATACAGGAAAATACGTAGTAGGTTTCTTACCATTCCATCTTGCATACAAATTACAGTTTGAGATGTGTGCATAAAACTTTTTTTGTAACTTATGTAAGTAGGTTTTGCTCCTTATATAGTGTACTCTGATATAAACACTAATTATACCAATACGTGTATCATACGATGGCCAAGAAGACTGGAAAACTGCTTTGTTTTTTGGGACTTTCTTGTGTGCTTTGGAGTATCCGGTACTCCGGATGTTTTAACCGTTAGATCTTTGTTTAAAAATACAAAAATCAAGATCTAACGATTAAAACATCCAGAGTAACCAGTACTCCGGAGCACTCAAGAATTTTGTTTTTTATGTTTTGGTCAAGAACACTGGAAAACGGCTTGATCAGAACTTTATAGGTGCGTCCAACTAAATGTTCTTACCACAAGTAGCTGGGTAGGTCTAGATACGACTTCACTAATCAACTTTATTTGTAGCATCAAACGAAAAGATAAACTTTATTCCCAAAAGTAAAGCTTTATGATTTCCCAAGTATTTAGTATTCGTTTCATTCCAAGGTATACGGCCTTTTTATTCGTTCACATATAGGCCTAGGATGCTTTACTATGAACGAAGAATGTTTTAAGACTCTTAGGCTCCGTTTGTTTGACAGTTTTATTAGGAATTGGTTTAACTCAGACTACAATACTGTGTTTGATGCAAGTAAAGATTAGATTTAATGAGACTTAGTCAAACTCGTTGAGACTATTTGGCTCGTTAAGTGGCATAATCTAATCTAGAGTTGCAACGTGGTATTAGCTAGGACTCGCTCCTCTCGCAACAAGCCTGGTCTTCTTTCCAACTACAACGCGAGACAACCTCCTTTCCTCACCGATTGAGCAGTGCCCAACCCCTTTATGTAACCACTACCCGCATCTGATAACTCCAAAGCAACAGTGGCATCCCTTTCTAGCACAGATTCTCCTCGCACAACACCTACTCCAACAGAAATCCTCAAGCACCCAGCCTCTCTCCAAATATAACACTCATGCTTCAGAACCCACAAACACGCAACCAAACTTGAGCAACCATCCCCCCAAATTCCGTTCGGTGGCTTCCAAAGCAATAAAAAACACTCGGCTCCTTACACCAACTTCCCAATCTCCATTTGGCCTTCTAGTTGTTGTAGCGTCGATCGGTGGGTGGGTCGATGGATGATGGTGTGAGAGATGGGGGAGAATGAATTGGAGAGATGAGATAATGATTGGTGAGGGAGATGAGTAGAGGGTGGATGGTTGAGAGATGAGTAAAGGGTGGGTGGAGGATATGATGGAAGATAAGCATATTTAAGATGAGAGAATATGATAGATTGGGGAAGAGAAACGAAGAAAAAGATAGAAAGAGGAAGAAAGGTAAAGGTACCTGGGACGGGTAACTGCTTAAGTGCCCCCTTTATTAAATTTTGTTTTATTTTATATTTAGTTTTTAGATTCTTTTTAAAGTAAATGTGAATTAAAAAGTAACAAAAAAAAAATTGAGTCACAAAAATATTTTAGTTTATGACTTAACCCGGCAGTGTACCAAACGCTTCACTATTCTAATACTGTTGTTCGAGGCCTTTTGCAAGATGTAGGCATGGAGCATACATGTTGGCTAACCACTGGATTTCACCTTTCTGCTTGGTGCAGTTTCTGCAGGCTTCACTTCTATTCCTTTGGAGGAATATTTATGAGGCCTTTGGTGTTGGTGTATTCGTCAGGCGTGCCACTATTGGTTTCTGCCAATAGAATGATGTATTTGTTAGATTCAGTTAAATTATGTTAGATACTTACACCACAAGTAATATAACTTCCTTTCAAAGGATTGTGACTTTATTAGATAAGTTCTCGGTTAGGTTCTTTTTATTGCCCTACTTGTTAAGGACTTTTAATATCTCTCGATGTTTATACCAGAGATTGCCAAGATGGGGTTTGTTATAAACTGGTTATAGCAAAGTGCGCCACTCTTGTGCATGCATAAGAAAAGTAAAGACTGTAATTAAAGACATAATGTAAAAACATGAATTGAAGTACTTGAATATAAATACAGAAAGTAAAGACTTGAAAGTAAAGACATAAAGTAAGAACTGATATTGAAATACTTTATGTAGATAAAAGTACAACAATATTACATGTAATGGTCATTTTAGATTGACAAGACACCCATCGAATTGGATATTGATCCATCGGGATGGTCTGTAAGCTGCTTCCTTGTCAAGGGAAATAATCAAAGACACTTTGGCCTAAGATTGGTAATCGATACTATCAAATGGGGTTGATTTGATGGCAGAGCTTAATTCACTACTCCTCAGAGGAGTTGGGTAGTATGATCTTAGGATTCTAGTCTTTGATTCTCAAAGTCACGAACCACACAGGTAGTGTGAATGAGACGACAACAGATATAGATAAAATCTAAATCTGAAAGCGGATTAAGGGATTTCCTCATAGGTTGTTTGAAATGTTGGCTTTCCTTAGAACATGTATGTTCTGATTTTTGGTTGTTTGAGTGTCCTCATCTTCGAATCCTTCCTTCGTTTATATAGACCAGTAAGAGTCTATACCATAACTATCAAATCCCTCTGCGACCGTCTTTGAAGACTCTGTGAAGTAAGGCTTAATCAGAAAGATATGAATAATATCTCTGATCAGTCTACTCCTAATACATAGCCTTATTCCCTCCAAAATGCCTAGTGTTTTGCATTTAATGCTATCAATGGAGAGAGAGATACAAGCTTTCTTCTTTTGTTCACTGGCCTAGGTTGGGCCTTTCCTGTTTGAGGCCCAACCCATTACCAAAATCAAGTTCTGGCCCAGTGGATATTTTTTAGTGTAAATAGTTGCCCCCTTAAACTTAATTAAGCCGTTTTATGATCGGCCATAGTTAAGTTTTAAAACTCTTCGGTATTCCCACCATCACCTTTGAATCCGTGACAAATATTCACTTCCTGGCGCATCCCGATAGCATTAGTGCAAACGGTTCCACTAACCACGACTTCTTGGGGCACGATCGAGAACCATAATTGCCTGAATTAAATCGTAGGAATTTCTCACCTTTATATTTGCGATTTTCGGATGAAAAACCATTCATCCGCAACAAACTCCTTCTTTTCAATTTCTCACCTAAAGAGAGAACCCCAGTATGTCTCTGGTGAGAAACTCGAGCAACACCAACAAAAATGGGAACAAGCCATTGAGGCCTGTACTAACATTTTTACTGCTTCAACACTTCAATGCACCCACGGTGCCATTGATCGGATTGACATGGGGCCCTGCTGGCTGAGGCCTCGCATTCATTATGCCCTTGATTGGACTGACATAAGGCCCTAGACCTGCCCCCCTGCCGTACATGCGACATATGGAGAAAACCTTCTGGAGCTTGGTGGAAATTCCTCCAGGATCTCAACAGATTCCCCATTATCTCCAACAGCTTCCTCCATCTCCGGCAGTGGCAACGGATACTCAATTTTTGCAGTAACATGGAATTTGGAAATCCCCCCCCCATCGAAAAACTAGACAGTCACCATAGCCAAGGGAGTAAAACCCAGAAGATCTTGGCCAACCTTTGTCAAACCAAACCTCCTTGGCACTTCGGTTTCTCCCTCTGCACTATTTGGAAGCTTGAGATGAAGTTCGGATTTGATGGATAATTACTCACGAATTTCTTCGGAATCCCCTGCTCTAGGCTAGAATTAGGGCTAAATGTTAGGGTCTGTTTGGTGGGCTGGATGAGACAGGTTATAGTTAATTAAAATGGCTATGAGTCACAGCCGTTGTTTGATGCGATAAAAGTGGAACACGGATAGGATTCTGCATCTTGGACTTGAATCCAGAATAGCACCGGTTATGTAACCCGACGCTAGACATGGGTTACAAGTCCAATCTTGCGAACGCAAGCGTGAGCACGCAGTTCTTCACCTTCGTCTTTTTCTTCTTTGCTTTCTCCGTCATGTTACTTCTTTGTTGTTCGAACGAATCCAGGCAATTTGCAACAGACCCTTTAACATTCCAGGTGGATACCCTGCCGCGACGACTGATTGAAGATGACGGAGGCCCATTGCACATGTATCAAGTTGAACAGTGACCGCCGCTCTCGCCGAAATCAGTATCAATTCCATCGATTTCATTCCTACCCTTATTATTTTGTTTCATCACTGGGTTCAGATTTGATTTGTGAATCATCGATTTCGTTCCATGAATTGCATTCCCGTAAATTTTTTCAATCAATTGTATATTTTTTTTATCGATTTTTTTTTTCTTTTGCAATATTTTTCTTCCCTTTTAATTTTTTTTTTCTTTGGGTGGTCTCCATTTTTTAATTCATTTGTGATTTGTGTATGATTTATAGTATTTTTTTTTTGTTGGAATTATTTATAGAAATGAAAAATGAAGAAAATCATTAAATAATAAAATTTCAAATCATGTCCAGTCCAATGTAGCTCAATGGCATACCAAACAATTGACAGGACTGAGTCCAATCCAATCCTTCAAGTCAAATCCAAGCCAATCTCATCCAATCCACCAAACGGGGCCTTAGAGTCTGAGCTTTCTTTTTTTTAGTTTATTTTTAGGTTGTTTGAACAATTTCTATCTATAATAAAACAAGTTTATTTTTCTATCTAAATTTGTTCAAACAAGGACCCTGAAAAATAACCTATTGTCTTACTAACTCGATGACTCTAAATAGATATCTCTAACATCCCATAGAGTTGGGAAATACTTTTTCAAGAACTTCCCATTTATGGAATGTTGTTGGATTCCTTCCACTGATCTTAACTTGTATGCCCCTTTTCTGATCACTTGATCAACTAAAAAGGGTCCTTCCCAAATTGGACTCCACTTCCCAAATCCCTTGACTTGAGTCCCAAATGGTAGGATAGCCTTCCATACTAACTCATCGGGTTGGAAAGTCTTGCCTTTGACTTTCTTGTTGTACGCTCTAGCCACAGCTTGTTTGCATGCGAGAATTTTATTTAAGGCCCCGAGTCGGACTTCATCCACATTCTTTATTTCTTGACACATAGCTTGTAGATACTCATCAGAGTGTAAACCATATTGATTCTGAACTCTTAGAGATATCACATTAACTTCCATGGGCAACACTGCATCCTGGCCATAAGTTAGAGCAAATGGTGTGGTCCCTGTTCTAGACCTTTTAGAGGTCATATAGGCCCACAAAGTGTCTCCCAAATTCTCATGCCACTTTCTTGGATTATCATCCGTCATTTTCTTGATAATATTTACCAGAACCTTATTGCTGGCTTCAGCCTATCCGTTGGACTGTGGATAATACGGACTCGACTGTATCAATTTGATCTTGAATTCTTCTGCAAAATCCAATGTTTCTTTAGATATAAATGATGGTCCTCTATTAGTCACGATAGTTTCTGGTATCCCATATCGGTGCAAAATCTTGTTTCTTATGAACTTAATGACTTCTGCAGAAGTGATCTTTTTGACAGCTACGACTTCCACTTATTTGGTGAAGTAATCTGTGGCCACGATAATGAAAGTATGTCCCTTGGAGGAGGGAGGATATACCTGTCAAATGAAATCCATTGCCCAGCCCTTAAAGGGCCATGACCTGACCACATGATTTATCGGGATGGCTGGAACATGCTGAAGAGGACCATGTTTCTGGCATTCTTCACATTCTCTAGCATACTTTCTTTTTCCATTCTTGGCCAAAAATAACCATATCTTCAGATTAGCCAGCGCATTTTAATCCCAGCTTGATGAGCACCACAAACTCCTTCATGTACCTCATCCATTATCCTCATAAACTCAATAGTTCCTAAACATCTTAGTAGAAACCCATATGGTGTTTTCCTTACTAGATCTTTATTCCATATTGAATAATTCAATGCTTGAGTCATTAGCTTCCTTTTCGTCTGTATTGATGGATTGCTGAGATATTTTAACAATGGGGTCCTCCAATCCTCCAATCAAACACAGAGGGAAGTGATCTTGTCTGGACCTCAACACATTCATTGGCCTGGCCAAACTGAACCTGTACTCCAGATGCAATTTGGGCCATATCATTGGCAGCCAAATTCTCTGCTCGGGGAATGTGTTCTACAGTGATACAATCTTCCCACGTTTTCACCAAGTACCCGACATCACACATGTAACTAGCCATCACCAAATTCTTGAACTTATACTTTCCTGTGAGCTGATTGATGACTAGCTCTGAATCACCAAATATGTCTACACTATGTGCCCTCAACTCCATCAATAACTCCAATCCGATGATGAGTGCTTCATATTCGGCTCGGTTGTTAGTCAGGCCATCAAAGTTTAGATAGAATGAAAAATGATGGTGCTCGCTTTTAGGGTCAACATGTACTACTCCTGCGCCTGCAGCTTTGCTGGTGCAGGAACCATCAAAGAATAATTTCCAGGGTGTAAGCCATAAACTGGCTATATTTTTAGAAATTTCGAAAGAACTGTCTTTCTCTCGTTTAATTAGTCAACTAGATATTGCTGATTCTAATATCTTGGGGGGCTGTTCTTTCAACATTGTGGAATTGTTTGGATGAGACGCCAAAAAATCTGCAATAGCCTGTCCCTTAATAGCCTTTTGAGGCACATATCGGAAGCAGAATTCTGACAGAGCCAACATCCATTTTCCAATTCGACCAGCCATCATTGGCTTGGATAACATGTATTTAACCACATCCGTATTATCAATTATGTGGACTGTGTATGGCAACATGTAATGCCTGAGTTTGATTGCTGTAAAATATAGAGCTAAGCATAGTTTCTCTATCAAGGTGTATCTTGTTTCTACATCAGTCAAACTTCTGCTTAAATAATAGATAGCTTGCTCCTTACCCTCATCATTGTCTTGGGCTAGGAGGCTACCTATTGATTCCTCAGAGGCTGAAATATATAGTTTAAGGGGTTTTCCTTTTCATGGTGGCATAAACACAGGTGGTTCTGCCATATACTGCTTGATCTCTTCAAAAGCTTTCTGGTGATCTAGTATCAAACTTTTCTACTTCTTTGAGTTTCAGCAGCGGGGATAAAGGTTTTAGCTTTCCAGCCAAATTTGCAATAAATCTTCTTAAGAAGTTGATCTTCCCTAGCAACATCTGGAGCTCTCTCTTGTTTCTTGGTGAAGGTGCCTCCGTAATTGTCTTGGCCTTATTCTTGTCCACCTCAATGCCTCTCTGATGCACTAAGAAACCTAAGAAATTGCCTGCCCTTACTCCAAAAGCACATTTCTTCGGGTTCATTCTTAGCTTATGTAACCTCATCCTTTCCAGCACTTGCTTTAAGTCTATTAGGTGATCTATATCGGATTTGGATTTAACCACTACATCATCAATATAGACCTCTAAGTTGTGGCCAATGAGGTCATGGAAAATGGAATTCATGGCCCTTTGATATGTAGCCCCTGCATTTTTCAAACCGAAGGGCATGACTACATACTCAAAGGCCCCAATATGACTAGGACATCTGAAGGCTGTCTTGTGTATATCTTCCTCAGCTATTATGATTTGATTATAACCAGCATTTCCATCCATGAAGGATAAAATTTTATGGTTGGCTGCAACATCAATAGACATGTCTGACATAGGTATCGGATAGAAATCCTTAGGAGTAGCATCATTAATATTTCTATAATCAATACAAACTCGAATTGCCTTGGTTAATACTTTTATTACAGGTACAATGTTAGTCAGCCATTCTACATACTTGGCTGGCCTAAGAAACCCTGCCTTCAAAAGTTTCTTTATCTCTTCCTGCACCTTCCCTTCAATTTCCTTAGACATTCTTCTGGGCGCTTATTGAACTGGTTTGTATCCTTCCTTGATTGACATTCTATGCTCTACCAAGGCTGAATCCAACTCTGTCATTTCATCATAATGCCATGCAAAGCAATCTCTGAATTCTGCCAATAGCATGATCAACTCAATCCGATAGTCACAAGATAACAGGCCACTAATCCTTATTGGCCTTGAATCACCTTCTGTCCCTAGATCAATGGTTTCCAAAGGATCTTGAACCTCTGGCATTGGTCTATCTGGCTCACTCGAAACAAACTCTGGCATTTCAAAGCTTGGTTCAAACTCATCTGGCCAATCCAGATCATAGGTGTATTCTGTTGTCTGCACCATTGTATCTATGGTTGATATGTCTAAGTTTTGGACAGTCTCTTCTTTGGTTCCCGACATACTGGCTTGATTTTCATCCATTTCTCTGGCTAAAATCTCTTTTAACGCCCTCATTTCTCTTCCATATTCCTCTAGCCTTTGCATCAGTGATCGGATTGCCATCACTTGATCCTTTCCCTTGTCGGTCGTGCTTATCATAAGGCTTGTAGGCTAGGAATCAAGAATGGTCTGTCCCATTATTCTTGGGTCATGGATGTCCCCTCTGTTAGGAGCTTTCTGGCCGCCACCTGTGTAGGGCGGCCGTCTTTATCAGTTCCTATACATCGGAATGTCCCAATATGTGAATTATAGAAGTTTGCCTCTGATATGTTGGCTGTCGGGAAGACAAGCCGTGAATCGGCTTGTACTAGCTCCCAAAACCCTTCTGATTTAGCTAAGGGTTCTTTATAATATATAGCGATTTGCTGGTGAAGAGTGGATGGTATGCACAAAGACTAATGTATCTAGTCCCTTCCCAATAATGCACTGTATACTGAAGTGCTCTCTACCACGAAGAACACCACCATTATTTTCTTAGATCCCAAGTCAACTTCCAAAGGTATAACACCATATGTTTTTGTGATGCCCCCAGAGAAGTTGGATACTGAGTTTTCAGTTGGCATTAAGTCTGCTTGGGACAGATTTAGCTTTTTCAGCACCTTGACCGGTAAGACATTTACCGAAGCTCTTCCATCAACCATTACCCTCGAGAAGGGTACTCCTTCCAGATGAGCTGTCATGTAGATAGGTCTCATGTGCGCAGCCATCTTTTGGTTTGGCTTTGCAAATATCATCCTATCATCATGTATCCGCCAAGACTTGGTCACTACTCCTCCAGAAGATTGAGATTCAATTCTCACATCTTCTTGCTGGCCCTCTGAGATGGTAATCAGTGATATGGAAGGATCACCTGAAAAATAGTCGCCTTCTAGAGCCCTTTCCTGATCAGGTTATGCATGAAAGAACGATGACAACACGTATACCATGTTGATGTCATAGCTTGACTCCTTAATACTGGTTTCGATCTTGAGTCCTTATTCCCCATTTGCCTGGCCTGCCTCAGTGTCAGCAATCATCCTTTTTAACCAAGATTCTGATTCTTCATCCTCAATGGCCTCAAGGGAACCCTTGTCACTGCCTTGAACTGGCAACATCTCCTCTGGCTCAGAGCTATAATCAACCAACTGCTCATTTTCAGTTGGGAGTTCATCCATTTTGTTCACTGAGCCGAACTGGATGTTGCAATCCTTCTTCTCCAGGTTTAGCAATGGAGAAGTGGCTCCAGTTTCCATTAACATTACCTCATTGGTGATAGAGTCAACCTGCTGACCATTACTTGGTCCTCCTTCCTCGATTAGGTTCATTCTTTGTCCCTTGATAGGGACACAGATTTGAACCCGTCCTGTTACTTGGCTGGCATTCGGGTTGTCAGCAATCCTGCTTGTGGATGGCTCATTCACGTCTTTCTTTGCTCTCATGAACGCTCCATATTTTCTCTAGATTTTTCTTTTGGCAGTTCTGGACAACTCTTCTTCTGCCCTTCCATTTTTACCAACCCGATACCATTTCCCACTTATCTCGACCAGCTCTTTGCTTGGGGTAGGGGTCTTCACGGCTATCTTAGGAACCTTGACTTTCAAGGCTTCCTCTTTGTATGTTAGCCTATCCTTCACTGGTTTAGGAACCCATTGTCTGGATTCAGTTCTTCTCAACGATCCTCTTAATTGTTGGGGACCTTCATCATAAGCTTTCTTCCTGATGCCCGACGATTTTACAGATTACTGGGTTCCATTGGGTTGGGAGAAGACGAAGAAGAGAGAGAAAATATTATGTTTAATTTTAATTTTTTTTAATGGATTTAATGGTGAGACCCATTTGCAATATTAATGATTTTGGAGAGGGTATACGTGGGTGGAGAGTCCGGACAGACTCGCTTTTTGAGCGAGTCCCCGTAGCATTTCCCATATTAGTATCTTGTTTTGATTTTAAATAAATGTAGCAGCGTTTGTTTTGGCCCAGGTCTTAAAAATAAAAACTGTCGTTCTTCACAACAGTCGTGCACCCGGCTACTCCCCATTGCGGCCCCGCGCCACCCTGTGTGGGCAAAATCCGATCTAGTAGAGAGAGTTCTCGAGGTCTTGGTGGGCAGCTGCCTATCCTTGCCATATTATGTATGAATCCGCCCTCACATGTTAGTCTGTTTTCAACCAAAAAAGAAATGATAAGAGCTTTCGTCAATAATTTAGAAAACTTGAGTTTCTCCCTTAAAACTCATTTCTCTTACCTCCTCGTACCCATCCTATTTACCTTTTGTGGCTCAAAAGTTGCTGGGACTAATATGATACAGTTGCTTACTAAAGCATAGTTTTATTTAGGGCTAATTAAATTTCACCCCCTCCATTGGTTTTCAAAATAGACCACGAGATTTCAATTTTCTCGCATTGCCTCTAAGATTTTAAAATTGTATCAATTTACACATTTTGTCTAATAAACTATTTAAATCTTCGTTAAATTGATGACATAGTGAGCATAAAGCACGTAATTATGATGACATGTAAACCACTTTTGCACTAAATTAACTTAAAAACTCAACTTTTAGGTGTTCAAATATCCAAAAGGTATAAAATTAAAACAATTTCAAAACCACATGGAACAATGTGAAAAAATTGAAACCTCATTGTCCATTTAAAAAATCACTTTAAAATTTAAAGGTGTAAAATGTATTTAACCCTTTTATTTATTTAAACAACACATGTAACAATTGTTTTTTTGTTCAACTTTTAGCCTAATATGTCTTGCTATAAAGATAGAGAGCAACTGACATGAAACGAGTTCACCGCCACGTGACGTCTCAATCCAATAATACATTGTCATGTGGAAAAAAAACTTGCATTTGGCAATGTATTATTAAATACGGGACATCACATAGCAGTGAACTCGTTACATAAAAGTCATTCTCATAAAGATAATATACAGGTGGTCAAGTTTCATGCATTTCTATAACATCAAGCAAGTTGGTAGACCTGCTTGTCGCTTCCGCTTAGGTTCAGGGAGCAAAGCATCCGTGGCTCATGTTCCAAAACTCAACCTCATACTCGAGAACACGCAGGAACGTTGCTTCAGCTTTGCTCACCACATCTTCTGAAACCTTCACCAAAGGCCCGCCGTCTGAAGCCGCCTTCTCCAAATGCCGATCAGCAATGATTCGGAGAGAGGAGCAGTACTGACCAAAGCCATCATTGCCCCATCTTTGGCAAGCCTCTAGCAGTTCTGGTGGGGTTTTGGACCCCTCTTCCAGGCAATGGGCAAAGCTCTCTTGGTACACAGCTTCAATGGCCCAAAAAGCTGTCATGGCCACGGTGTAGTCAACGTTCGGGCTCATCAAATCTTCCAGAAATCTGCAACCAGCACCACTCCAATTACTACTACATTGGCACAACAGTAATGCTCGATTTACTGAAAGTGAAAAAACTCCCAAATTTTTAACCCGAACAAACTTTCGGAGTAGGCTACAATGCTTGCAAGCATTGAATGCTTACACCGATCTCACCATTAAAATGAGGGAGGAGAGAGGAGAGAGGGGGAAAGGAGGGTGAGATCGGTGTGAACATTCAATGCTTGTGAGCACTGTAGCCAGTCCCCAAACTTTCATTTGGTTATATATCTGGACCACTTTGAATAGTGAAAATCTACTCTCACTAGCACTAGGTTATATATCTATCGCACTAGGTCACTAGCACTATCGATGATGAGAAAGATAGGGACATAATTGTACACAATCAGTGACACCATTCTAAACTTCATTCCGCTGTCACATCACACTATACCGAACAAAATTTTCAACAATCTATACTACTGTTCAAGAGAACCCTCGTATGAAATGTGAATATCCTTTAATGACCATTGACGGTGAAAATGACTTACATGAAATTGGTGGGGGGCACCACGGTGTCCCAAAACAATTAACCGACGCCATACAAAGTTAAAATACATGGCACCATTGGTAGGTTTGAGACACTGACCCCTTGTCATCCTCTTTCATGTAAGTCTCTTCCTTACGACACTTACTTACATTTAGCCTAAACCAGAGTGAATTAACACATTAATGTGAACCAGAACCACTAAATGTTAAAAAAAAAAAAAAAATGCAGATAGAACCTGCAGTAATCCTGGGTTGTTTTTTCAGGAACAACACCAGATAGCTCAACACCCCACTTGGAAGCCTCTTGCTTGAACCATTCAATCTCATCATTCAGAGCAGCCAGGCCACTCAATATCAATTCGATATCGCCGCTTTTGTGATCGGATTTCTTCCAAGCTTTTATCAGCACACTCGCCACAAATGGTACAAATGCTCTCACAAATATGTAGTCCTGGCCCTGCACCAACCATTTCAAAATTAAATTACCAAAAAAAAGAGTGAATTAGCACATTTGCTCTCACAAATGTGAATTAACACATTGACTAGAGCGGGAAATTTGGACTAACCCACACAGCCGGGCAACATAATAAATCAGCATAAAACTCGTGAATAAATTAGTATAAAACTCGTCGTTCACGGACTCAAAACTCTGCTTAAATTAGTATAATACTTGTGACTGAAGTGAAGCAGTTAAGATTAATATAAAAGAAAATTAATTATTGCTGCCCGGAGAGTTGGAAAATGAAACGACGCCGTAGCGAACCTAATTAACCAACTTTTATTTGCGGCTTACTTACCAGCCAGCGTTTGAAGGCGGAAAGATCGACGGTGCCGTCGCGAATGCTGAGGATGAAAGGGTGTCGGGTGGCTCCAGTGTAAATCAGGCGGTGCTTCCTCAGCCACGTGTCCGTCATCGGCACTCCAGCTTTCGACTTCCCATCCATTTTCTGCGGCTTCGATCTCTTCTTTTCCTTGTGGTGTCTCTGTTTCGCATTTGACCGCGCGACTGACAGATCGAGAGAAAGAGATGGAGGGAGGGGCTTTTGTGTAATTAGAGTGGGCAGTCCCAATGGGCGATATCTTTATGTGCCCAACAGGTGGGAGCCATGCGGCAAAACAGCCGCTACGCGTGTCGGAGCAGTTGGCAGTAGCCACCGCTTTTGATTGTCGGGCCTGCGAGTTAAGGTCCAATGGGTATTCTGCATCTGTTTCTACTTCAGAGATTAATGGACCGACCCGGTCAGGCCCTTTTTGTGATTTCTTGTTTTCTGTTTTTGGTCACACCCTTTTGTAGATTGGTGATGTTACATTGTTTTCTTCGCTACATGCCTTATTGTTTTTGTAGTATGGTGAAGTACAAGCACTAGTATTTAGTTGATAATCAACAAGATAAGTGGTCTAAATTCACAATTTGTCAATATAAGTAAAAAAAATAGCTTTCGTTATGGTGTATAACACTGCGGTATAGCGGCTAAGTTCGTGATTTTGCTATGAAGGGTGTGAGACCAACTCCAATGGGTGTTGCTAAATACCAAATTTTAGCATTTTAGAAACTAAATTCTCTCCCAACTCAAGCCCATTTGGTGCTAAAATTTGAATTTAGCATTCGTACGTTTTCAAATTTGAGAGCTACTTTTCAAAGTGCTATTTCTGATGGCTCCACTCTTCAGAAGTGGTTGAGAACTACGGCAAAGAGAGGAGGGTGGGACCAGAGAGTCAAGTTTGGTGGGCCTAAAAATCAAGAGGGTAGTATTAGTAATATTTCCCTCATTGATTCTTAGGACGCACTTCTCTTACCTTGTTAGGAAAACAAAACTTAGAAAACATATGTTCCCATTTTTATTTGTTTTACAAGGGCTATAGCTCTTACAAGAGATGTTTAGAAGTCTTAGCATTGACTACATGGAACTTCCAAACAGAAAGAGAGAGAATTGGAGTTCCTTTCCATCCAACAACAAGGCACTTCCCGTTAGTCCCCAATGTGCAACAACTCCTCCCACAAGCAAACTGTTTGGCCATAAGGTCTGCTTGGTACAAGGATGACAAGCTAAGCTCAGCTTCCACCAACCCACATTTTCCAAACAAACTCCTCCACCCCTCGATTTTCATCCGCCGGATTACCCTCTCTTCGCCTTCACTCGCAACAACGTTCTTGATCTCGTGACTCAAATATGTTTCCTCCAACTCCATCCGTAGCGCGCTGCTCCTGTCCATACAGGCATCAAGGCACTCAAAATAAGCGCTGTAGTAGAAGAGTGCTTCGTAGAAACGATTTATAAAAATCGGGGAGTTGTGATTTGCCTCAATTTCAGTGACCACCACGAGGCGCGGATTGAGGTTTCTGAGGACTTTTATCAGAGATTCCGAGCAATTGGGTTGGCTCATTGCACTGGATAGCAGTAGAGGGCAGTAAACTGCAACTGCTTCACCAGTCTCTAACTCAAAGATATCTTCGTTGACATCTTTGATGTCTTTTACCATGGCTATGTTGAAGGTAAAAGGTAACTTCAATGCCTCAGCAAATTGAGCCAGCCTTCTGCCGGTGTCCTCGATTTTCTTCCTTGATGTCACTCCAACAGCAGTAACTTTTAGCATCTCAATCGGGCATTCATATCTTGTCGCGAGCGCTTGCATCAACACGATGCAGTGCCCCCCGGATCTGATTGCAAGGTCAATGAAATGAATCTTTTTGGATGATGCTACACTCTCCACTATCGCTTGGATCCCCGCAAACTCGGTAACTTGATAGAAGGGAACTTCTAGGAAACATGCCATTAAAGAAGGACTCAAACCCGCCATTGCTTCCTCGACATGCATAGCAGCAACATCTCTACTTTCTGAGCCCTGAGATGTGTTTCTGCCAGTTTCTCTGTCAGTCTTCTCTTGGAGAGCTTTGGCAAAATAGTGAACAACTCTTTGAACAGAATTTCCACTACTGGAAGACAGGAAATCACATAGGTTCTGCAGCTTTTTCGCGCAGCCGTACTGTTTCTTTGCAACCTTCTCAGCACAAGCTAAAAGAAGGTGCGCAAGCTCAACATCTTTGGTTTCTTGGTCTGAGAGGCCGAAGGGAGCGCTGCCCAGAACACGGTCAGCCATGCAGTCATCTGCGTGCCTCCGGGAAGAGAACTGGATGAACCATGCTCTAGCAACTCTCATTACCTCGACAGTTGACAATCCAGAGGCACAACTCATGGTTTCAAGAGAAGAATAAAGCTGAGTTTTCTTGTTTTTCGCAGGGCGAAAAGTGTACGAGTGTTCTTGTGGTTTTGTGTCTACTTATAAGCTGACCTTCTAAGCTATGACTTTTTCACATGGTTTGACAAAATTTGTAAGATATGCTATAGCTTGGCCTTCTGTGAAATTTCAAGGACAATCTGTCAACAGCTGTATGAAAACCGAAATTGTTAAGTAACTAGGTCGGATTAGGACATATGTTTAGAAAACTAATTAGTACATGCAAAAGATTCTGCTTTCCCTCAAATGACTCTTGCTGATCCGCAAAAGCCTGGCCACGGTGTAATACATCCAAACGCTACGTGTATGTGAGCGCTCGACGACATGATCCAAGCAAGAAGCAAATTATTCTTTCCGCTGATATATATAGTTTTCTCCATAACAAGGATCTGAGATTTCTATAAGTAAATTTGATTTGGACATCAGCCGGCATGTTATGTGCAAAAGGATAAAGGAATAAGGATTAGGGATAAGACAAGCAAGAAAAAAAATACCACACAATATTAGAGCGAAGAAGCATTGCTTTCGTGAAGCATAGCAGAACGGAATAATTGAGTTCATGGAAGAAAAGAGAAGACATATAAGAGCTGTACAATCACATGCAAAATCAAGAACATCCGATCTTTGAGTAATATGCACACGCGATGTACTACATTCGGTACTATGTGACACACAAAAGGACCGATTTTGGCGGGTCTTTCTTTAAACACAAATATTAAATCTAGACTAGTCATTGATTTTACTAACTATAGGATACCTTAGAATTTAAACAGACTGTATTAGGTTTAAGGGTATCTGAATTTAGATAGTTGTGGAATAAATTGATACGTCCAATGTCTTATGAACTTATGATCCGTAGTTGTAGAGACGCGTGTTTGGATGCACTTGTACATGTTTATGGTGATCATAAGAAGTTGCCTCTCTTAACAGTTCAGTTTTCTTCGCACGGGAATCCTTCCGAAGAAAACTAGAGCAATGCGATTATCATCTCGATGGACAAAGAGGAAAATTCACACAGTACCCTAATATTGGACTTAAATGTTAACAAATTCATTCATGAGAATTTATGAGACAAAAGTACAATTCTGGTGCTTTCTCCCATGTTTGTAGATTCTGTAATCCCTCATGGGAAACATATTGAAAGGATAATCATCATCGTCGTCATCGTGATGCATCAAATGTGTTCGCCAACCATTTTGGTTGAATAACCTATCCAGAACTAGAATTTGAAGCTCAACCAAGAAAATAATAAGATGCCAGAGATTTAAAACTACAGGCAACTCATCAAAGAAATTTCCAAAGAGAAAGAGACTGGAGAGGTGTGCCCTTCCATCCAACAAGCAGGCATTTCCCATCCATATTGAGCGTGCAAGAACTCCCGCACGAAAAATTCTTAAGAACCAGGTCTGCTTGGTACAACGACGATGAGCTCAATTCTATCTCCTCCATTCCATACCGCGCAAAAAATGCCCTCCAAACATCAATTTTCACATGTCGGATGTTCCTTTCCTCTCCTTCATTTGCCACAATGCTTCTAATACCAGTCCCAAAGTACATTGATTCTAAAATACTTCTGTTTGGATCATCTCTTTCGATGCAAGTTTCCAAACAGTCAAAGAACGCAGCAAAGTAGAAAAGGGCCTCAATAAAGCGAGTTACAAAGACTGGCGAGTTGTGATTTGCCTCAACTTCAGTGACCACAGTTACACATGGACGGATGTTTTTTATCACCCTCATTGCAGATTCGAGTCGATCTGGCTTTGGAACCATGCTCCTCAGCGCAAATTCAGAGTAGACCGCGACTGTTTCTTCAGAATCTAGCTCGAACATGTCTTCTTTGAGATCTAGCATGTCTTCTACCATCACTGTGTTAAAAGAAAAGGGTAAGTTCATGGTTTGTGCAAAACTCCCCAACCTCTTACCTGTTTCCTCGACCGATTTTCTACAAGTAGTTCCAATGGCAGTTATCTTGAGAAGCTCGAGCGGACAATCACAACGCGACGCTAAGGCTTGCATCAGACCTGTCCATTGCACCCCATTCCGGATTTCCAGATCAATCACATGTACCTTCTTAGCCGCAGCCACATTTTCCACAATTGCTTGAATTCCAGCGAATTGCGTTACTTGACCGAAGGGAATCTTGATTTGACATGCAAGGGAGGTATCATTAGGAATCTTCATTGCCCTATCAACATCAAATGACTGCTTGTTCCCCAATCCTGTTGGTGTGACTCTTCCAGTTTCTCGATCAATCTTCTCTCGAAGAGCTTCAGAAAAAAAGTGAACCACTCGTTCAACTGGATTCCCAGTACTGGAAGACAACGAAACACAGCGATTAAGCAATTTCCCCGCACGCTCATACTGCTGATATCCTACTTTCTCAGCAGAAGAAAGAAGGAACTCAACAAGCTCCACATCTCTAGCCTCCTCAACTGAGAGGCCCGAAAAGGAGGATTCGAACGGATGGCTCAGCATGGAGCGAACATCAGACACTTGGGAAGAAGTCTGAATGAACCTTGCTCCAGCCACCCTCATGATTTCTTCAGTTGACAGCTTCCTCCCTGCAACCACATGATCTGTGCATGCCGTGTAGTTGCTTGACTCAAAAATTCTTTCTCCATTCAACCGCTTAAACCCAGTGCCATAGTTGTTCAAGAGATCAAGCCCTGCCAACGAGGAGAAAGGATCTCGCTTCTCTTTCTTCGGTTCAACATGTGGAACCAAAGTTGGGATGTCTTCAAGCTTCGCGATCTCCTCTAAACACACTTGAAATGGCAGCGAGAGAGGATCATATAGTCCATAGTCTGGAATCAGTGGCTGCTGCTGTTCTTGTTGTTGACACTTGGGGAACAAGTTTCCTCCAGAGGAGTAGTCATTTCCATAGAATCCATGATCCGAATAAACGGAACCAAATCCCCCTGACTCCCCCCATTCCTCTGCTCCAAACAAATTCACTTGTTTGCCGACATTGTTCTCCTCTACCATGCCATCAAAACCTTTCTCAGTTGAGCTGAGTTTATCCTGAACTCCACCGAAATTGAACTCCCCGAAAGAAAACATAGCATTCGTCATCGCGAAAACTCACGATTTAGGCTGTCAATTCTAGTTGGTAAACGCACTTTCTAGTTGCAAACATGAACACATTAGAGATCTTCTGAGTTTCTTATTCCAAGCTCCTTATGTATGAAAGCAACTTTCTAAATTTAATTAATATTACCCAATTTTGACAGAGTCCTACATGGCATGAAAATCAAGTGAAGAACAAAGACATTGATGTTTTTGAAGTTATCAAAATGGCCTGCATCCTAAAATCCAAATATATGAATGCCATTTGGCCAATTAACAGATGTAAATTTAATATACAATTGTAAATATAATATGATTCAAACAAGGCGTTGATGTATAAACCCTAATTTTTAAAGAACAACACTTACGTCACCTCTTTGTCCAACCATTTGTGATTGACATATTTTAACGTCTCATAATCAGAACCATTCAATTTCTTAATCATCATTGAAATCTATGTCAACAAAAAATCAATCAAATTTTCAAGATTCAAACAAGGGGTTGATGTATAAACCCTGATATTTCAAGGTCAATATATTGCATCCACCCCTATAGTTTTGCACCTCTTGTTCACCCATTTGGGATTAAACGTATTTTAACCATACAAATTTCATAATCGATCTTTCATTTTCTTAATTATTTAAAAATCATCTCTATGTGAAATCGTTCCAACTTTCAGGATTCAAACAAGCCGCGTCGATGTATAATAAACCCTAATAATTAAAACAAATTCTGAAGAAAGTTCCCCAACAGTGCATCTTAAGCATATTATAATAAAACGAAGACAGATAAAGAGGTAATTATTAAGGTAGTGTGGGATTTGGGTGCTTACAATGCAGCCTGCATAGCTGCTGCCTTGTTTCTTAATGGAAAGAGCTGAGGAGGCTCTGAGAGCGACAGCGGACACAAGTTGGATGATTAGCGTTTGTATATTTCATCTGTCGTCAGCTTGCAACAGTGCCTTTTGTCGGGTCTGAGACGAGACCAACAGCGACGGATTATACAGATTTTGCGCCGACGGTTAATCGCTGGTGCAACTGCTGACCATGGCCGGCATGCAACTTGATGATGAGTGTTGGCAACTTAGCGGCTGACCAAGACCGAGCAGTAGCACGTACCACAGCGACGCCACCCAATTGTTTATAACGCTATCAAGTTGCATTTTTTATTGCCATGCATTTTTTCACTCTTGCAACAATGTCACTATAGTTTGCTTGATTGGAACTCCTTTTTCTTTTCTTTTTTTCACATATGCATCTGATTTCATTTCATTTCATTTCATTGTTTTTATTTTTCAGTTAATCAGGAGGGGGATTCAAATTTAGAATCTGCTACAAAACTTGAAAGAGAAGTACCACAAGATTAAAAACTAGTTAGCAGGGGTGGAGACAACATGTATGCTCACCGGCATATGCATTTTCCCTCTCAATATTTTACCTCCTCTGGAAAAAAAAAATTATATTGTTCACATCCTCAACTCTCAAAATTGTAGCGTATCTTGTATAAATATTACCAAGTTCCCCTTGAATTTTTAAATGTCCCCTCTCCTCTTTGTTTTCTATTTCAATATGCCTATTTTTATTTTGAGGTGCATATATTAGGTTAACATAAATGAATATTATATTGCCATTACAAGTAAAAAAAAGATATATAGAGAGAAAATACGTACCTCTTTGTATTCTATTTCAATATGCCTATTTTTATTTTGAGGTGCATATATTAGGCTAACATAAATGAATATTAGATTGCCCTACAAGTAAAGAAAAAGATATATAGAGAGAAAATACCTCTTTGTTTTCTATTTCAATATGCCTATTTTTATTTTGAAGTGCATATACTAGGTTAACATAAATGAATATTAGATTGCCCATACAAGTGAAAAATATATATAGAGAGAGAAAATAGGGATATCTTAACCATTAGCTTGATTAGTAACAAAAGAAAGAGCTTGAAATTCTTTAGGTGCCTGTTGGTGCGAAAAAATTTGGGTCCAATTCCTCCACAAAGAAGTAATTTTGTAAACACGTTGTGAACCCACAACACCATCTTCCATTAACGAGAGAGCAATGGGGGGGATTTACTGCAAGAAAACACTATGACGCTCAAGTTATTGAGTGCTTAATGTGATTGCAGGAGAATTTTAGAATAATTTCGTCCCTTCCTTCATCTCCCTTGTATGTGAGATAATTGATCTTTATATAAGCATTGAAGTCTTGGGCTACAAGTCCCACTCTCTATCTATTTTTTCCATGTTCCACATAGTGGGTATTAAGGTTTGGGATTGCTTAAATTTTTTTAAATGCAATTTTTAAAAAAAATTTAGGCATTAATTGTGTTTGGTAAATTAAAAAAAAAAAGTTTTTTTTTTTTTTCAAAATCATGAGTCTAAAACAGCAGAAAACAAGCAGCTTCAAACTTTATTCTCAAAAAAACGCTTGTTTTTTAGAGAGGCGGATGAACAATACCAATTAATGAAACTTTCATAATGGCAATAATGGCAATCCTTGCCCCATATTTTTCTCCGAAAACCTTCCACTGAAGGGGAAGGTGGTTTACGCACCAACCTCCACCTCCCACCCCCTCTCCCTCCACCTCCTCCTCTCCGTCTCCCAAACCCTCAACGACGCCGTTTCGCTCTCCCTCAAATGCCAGACCCCCAATCTCTCCGCTGGCAAGCTCCGCAGCCAGAGCGATGTTGGCTCCATCCTCGAGCTCTGAGCTTTTCGAAGGAGAACGCGAGGGCAATTGGGTCCAGAGGTGGGGTTTCGTCGCTCTTGGACATTTGCCAGGGCGGCACGCCCGGCTCGCAGGCTTCGGCGGCGGGTGTGCTGAGAAATTTGGCTGGGTTTGCTGAGAATCGAGAGAATTTCGGGGAGGAAAATGGGGTTGGTGTGCTTTCGGGGCTTGCGAGTTCCGGGACGGCTTTGACCCAAAAGAATGCGATTGGGTGTTTGTGTCATTTGGTTTCTGGGAGTGAAAGTTTGAAGCTTTTGGTTGTTAGGGAAGGTGGGAGGCCACCGGATCGCCACACAATTTGGGTTCCAGCTGTCAAGGTACTTTACAGTCTCAATTTCATGACTTCTCATATATGTACTACCTTGAAAGCTTTTCGTGTAAATTTGGCTTCTGGGTTTTGAGTTTGGAGTTGAATCTAGCTATGTTTGCCTCTGCTCTCTCAATCGAAGTCCCTCAAGTGTGATTATATAAGATCTGGAAAACACATGTCCTCTTTGACGCTCCTATTTGCTCTGCCTTTTGTAGCTATTTGCTATTTGTACTGAACTTTTTTTTTTTAATCTTTGATTTGTTTGGGTTGGAAATACATGGCTGGATTATTCAAAATTATTGTTGGTGTCATTTGGGTCACCTCCATAGAAGTTACCCAGGTCATCGGATGTCCTTTTTACCAAATTTGCATTGTGTAGAAATATGCATTATTGTAGCTAGTTGATGTTAAGTTTACGAAGTATGTGTAGATATAATTATAATTATTTGTCGGGGCAGGTTTACGCCAGACATTGGACAGTTCAACTCAAAGGCCCCAGGAGAAGAGCGTGAAGCTTCTGCGCTTCGTGATGAAGTATGTCAGTTTTTAGCCCTCAAATTACGTCTTTTACAAAAGAAGAATTGGAATTACCCTATACAAGGCATAACAAAAATATATGAAAGTAGGTGCTGGATGCAGGGTCATTCTAGTTGCTTTGCATGGAAGCAGTTATATATATATATACATGTACATGATATAGAAGTCAATTTCAGACCTTTCTCTCGTATATCGGTATTACCCTATTAGGTTTGTGGGAGATCCGTTTTGATTTTTTTATTATTGAATGCTTTTGATAGTTTGCAAACCCAATATCGATACAAGGATTATTGACCACATCCTTCCTTGTTCTGGAAGAGCTCCTCGGTTCAATTGAGCTTACAAGGCGAACCTTTTATGAGGTTAAATTTATAACTGAGCTATAATTCTCTGCATTCTACTATAATATGTTGCATCCTACTGTAATACATATGTTGATCGAAGGGCTCTGAAGGTATATATATGGTTTTAAGTCTTATGAGTAGGATTAATAATAGTATATTTTTTTTCTTGTGACCGTAATTAGTGGTTTGTGCAGTATTATATGTTGCTCATTATGCTGTGAAACTACGTGACAACTTCGACAAGTAGGCTTTCTTCATCACATATTAGGATCAAACTATGATGCTTTTTTGTAAAAGCTAAGTATTTAGCCTCAGTTTGTCTTTGAATTCAGATTCTGTCTGTTTAAAATAGCTAACTTGTGTGTGTTTGTAAAAACTATGATGCTTTTTCATTGCATTTGCCGTTTTACCAATTTTTGAGATTGGGTTTATCCATTTTCAAAGGCTTGCAATTCTTAAGTGTTTGTCATATTTCTTCTCTTTAGATCCAAACTACTTTCTTTTTCTTTCAGAGTTCCTTTTGTATTTTCAGGTTTCAAAAGAGATTGCACCAAGTGTGTTTTGGAAAGGATTGGAAGTGCTGCTAATGTCATAAACTGTAATCACTTTGTCCATAGGAAATTGTAATTTTGATATATCTAAGTCTGATGTTAGTAAGTTGTGTATATAGGTGTTTTGAAATATGTAGTTTATCAAAAAAATTTGTAACATTTTACTAGTATCAATGAAATTTGATTTTCATATCTATTAAGAGCATTTTGTTGAACTATATGTCATGAAAATATTAGTTGATAAAAGAAAAAAAATGATGCCTTATAGGCATCAGTTTCATTAAAATTACCGAAGCTATAGCAACCTTAGGCATCGGGGTATTACAGAAAATGGGGATACGATCCCTCATTAGCATCGGATGTCTCCAAAAAATTGATACTGATTGTAAAATATGCATCATCTAAAAATCGATGCCTATTACAAGCCAAAACCTCGGTTATTACAAGTGAAAGGCATTGGTTTTTAGCCGATGCCTAGAGGGGTAATTTTTGGTAGTGGATTAAGTGTTTGAAGAATATAAGAAAAAAAAAGTATATGTAATAAATTGACCAATATTTTTGGCAAACAATTAAATTAATAATACATCCATCAATATGTCATTTTTTGCCATTTTACACAGTCAACAGTTTTATATACAAGTTTATCAAACACTCTAAAACTGTTTTTTTTGTTTGTTGCTAAAAGCACTTTTACAACTACAGTTTACCAAACACTTACCTGTTTTTTTTCACAACTGTTTTTTCTCACAGCACAGCAGAAGTAGTTTTGAAAAAAAGCACAGCAACTCCAAACTAGCCCTAAGTTGTTCTGATTATGTACCCCACTTTTTCATGTTTAGGCGTTAATGGCTTGATTACAAGTGGAGTGATTTTTGGCTCCCACAATGCCCCCTTTTATTTCAATTAATCGTTCCGTCACAAATTAATTAATCATGTTCATCCGATGAAAGGCTTAATATCGATTCCAACTAGCCTTTACCCCTTCTAAAAGATGTGTCACGAGAGCTTAAGAGAAAAAAAAAGGGTTTAGGGTTTAAAGTAGGCAGTCAATATTTTATTTTCTTTATATAATTTGAGGAACGTTTGACTTATGGTTTACTGATTGTTGCAATTGAAGGACAATAACTTAATTTTTAAAATTTTTTTGGCATAGACATGTGAGCGTAAAATAATTCTTCTAGTTCTCAAGTGCTTCATAAAAAATTGTCCAAATAAAGTCATTGTTCATAAATTGCAAAAGTTAGTAAAGTATACTAGTTAAGGGCTTATTTGGAAGTGTATTTCAAATAACCAAAAACGTTTTCAGAGAAAACAGCTTTGGTCCCAAAATCACTCGAAGTGCTTTTTGCAATAAGCATTAATTATGTGCTTCTTAAATAAAACACTTCAAGTTCTTTTTCAAGATTTACTTGTATTTTTATTAATGATTAGTTTTAAAGATATTTTCACCAAAATCGCTTTTAACTATTTTAAAATCATTTCCAAACAAATCCTAAATCGCTACAACTAAAACTATACGAACCAAAATGAAACTTCGCCTAAAGTAAGAAACTTCAAAACTGGCCCAAGTTTCTGGGTCCAATTTCAGTGGTACGTACCATTGAATGGTACGTACTATTAAATGATTAAGATTCATTTGGGGCCCACTGCAAATTAATCTGAACCATTCAATAGTCGTACTATTGAATGGTACGTACCACTCAAGATTTTTCCCAAGTGTCTAATTTTAAGTTAATTAAACTGTATTATTTTTCACAAGATAAATAACCTAGAGCATGGACTAGGACCTCGAATGTGGATAAGACTGGATCTGATAACAAGCAGGCTTTGACGTTAAGGTATCTAAAGTTAAGGCCCAGTGTAATTAAATCAACGGTGTGCCATGGATTTACCAATTAACCCGCCACATTTACGTAACAGTAAATTAGTAACACTACCTGAACGACAAAAACTTGACCCCAGCAAATTCCATGACACCCAATCAGACTCTGACACCTCAGCAAACGCACATCAGACGACGTGGCGAAGACCCAACAAATATCAACGTCTGCTCTCCCTCTCTCTCTCTCTCACGTATAAACACCGCCCGGTTCTCTCTTTCCTCCCTCCGCTTCGTATTCGTATTACGTATATAATTTGTTCATTTAATTTGACCGGGAGAGGCGGTGGCGGTGGCGGTGGATCGGATCGGAGCGGATCGAATCGGATCGGACTGTGATGGCGGAGGACAAGTACAACCTGAAGAACCCGGCGGTGAAGCGGATTCTGCAGGAGGTTAAGGAGATGCAATCCAAACCCTCCGACGATTTCATGAGCCTCCCCCTCGAGGTCTCTCACTTTTCCCAATAATTTTACAAATTTAGATTATTGATCTTGTATTTTTTGTTTAATTCCACTTTGTTGGTGAGATTTGAATTCGATATCTGAAATTTGATTTTAATTGAATTTTTAAGTATTGGGGGTTCGAGCTGAATTTTGTTTTTTGTTCATTTTTTCTAAATTTCGAATTTGTTTTAAATTTTAGGGCTATTTTGAAATTGGGGATATTGTTTGGACTAAATGCGAATTATCAATGTATCAATATTGTTAGCTGATTAGTGTTTGTTTTCAGGAGAACATATTTGACTGGCAATTTGCAATCAGAGGCCCTCGGGATACCGAATTCGAAGGTGGGATTTACCACGGGCGGATCCAGTTGCCGGCGGAGTACCCATTTAAACCGCCTTCATTCATGTTGCTGACGGTAATATGTTGTGCATTTTGAGGTTCATGGGCTCTTTTGCTAGTTGGGATAGTTTTTCAGTCATGATGTGTTGACTTGTTTACTTCATTTGCAGCCAAATGGTCGCTTCGAAACCCAAACTAAGATTTGCTTGAGCATATCGAATCATCATCCGGAGCACTGGCAGCCATCATGGAGCGGTAAATTCCACTCTTTCTTAGACAATGTGTGTGCTAGTGTATAGTTATGCGGACAAAATGTCTCAAGAGCTATAATTTTGGAAGCTTATTATTACGTAGATAGGCTTGGCAATGTTCCAATATGCATTTTGTAAGCGGCATCCGTATTGCTTAACTCATAGCATTGTAATAGATACGCCACTAAATCAGGGTTGGCTTGAAATGGAGTTGGAACTGGGCTTGCTTAATATCACTATGATGTTCCTTGTTTCGGACTTTTCCTATTTTTATTCTTAGTGTGTATCTATTGAACTATTGACATTTACGCAGTATTGAGAACACAACACGGTCTGTGTGCTAACAGAGCTGAAATTTGAGTTGATTCCTTGATGATTGACATTTTATTCTCATCTTGCTAATGTACTGTGTCTGTTGGCAGTGCGGACTGCTTTAGTTGCACTTATTGCATTCATGCCTACCAACCCAAATGGTGCATTAGGTTCACTGGAATACAAGAAGGAAGAAAGGCATGCCCTGGCCATCAAATCTCGTGCAGCAGCCCCAAGATATGGCACTGCTGAACGCCAGAAGTTAATGGACGAGGTACAACATCCGCTGAAAGTTTTGTTGCAATTACATAATTGAAGATTTCACGACAGAAACATGCTAATGGGTAATATTAATTTCACAGATTCATGAATATATGATGAGCAAGGCACCCCCTGTTCCTCAACTGAGCCCCTCCCAGGCGTCAGAAGAGCATCCTTCAAACAAGGAAGGCGATGTTCAGGAGAGTTCCAAAAGCGCTGGAGCCACACCTGTGGAGGAAACTGCTGGGGAAGGGCCTGCAAGCCCATTAACAGGAGACAGGATTGTTGAAGAAGTTCAGGAAGCCCCTCTGAATGCTAACCCTGCCCCTGAAGTAGCGAGGGCGTTGAATGAGGCTCCTTCTGCTGGATCAAGTCAGCTGCTACAAAGGCCAGAAGTTAAAGTACAAAAACCAGCTGACGATCGCTTGTTCACATGGGCTGCTGTTGGACTTACCATCGCAATCATGGTTCTTCTATTTAAGAAGTTTATGAAATCCAGCGGACACGGCGCTGTTTTCATGGATGGATCTTAGATTTAGCGACGATTCGAGCTTCCTTTGTAACAGAATATGCCTATATCTTATATAGTAGTTAAAAGAGACATCTGTTTAAAGTTTTACATCTATTTGAAGTATCTGTGATCTATTACGATCATCTAAAAATGTACGCAATTGTAAGTAAACTTTACATGTTATGCATTCGTGAGCTTTGTCATCCCAGAAACATTTTCCATGTCACCCAAATAGACAAATCGTTATATATGTAATCTCTTCTTGTCATTTATTTGTTTTTGTTAGAACCGAAATGATAATCGCACCCCATTTTTTCTTCTCTTCACCCAGTTTTTCTTCTCTTATGTACTTTTGTTTTATTATGTCCGTTTTTTTCGTTTGATTTCAATAAGATGACCAGAAAAAAAAAAGGATTAAAAGGTCTGAATGCTCTTGAGAGGATACGAGTCCCCATTTTACCATTATATACCCATCCCTTTTTAATCCACGGCTTTAGGACGGAATTAACAGAAACAAGGCACTGTTGAGCGAATTTTGAGTTTCAGGGAATAAAGTGGCGACTTTTGAATTTCATGGGGCAACGTGGGATTAAAATCGAATTCCAGCGGCGTAGCTAAAAATAAGCCTTTCCTTAATTTTAATTAATTATATATGCACCCTATAATGATCTAATTCAAACATGTTCCCCTCGCGCCAAAATTAGCATAAGCCGTAGGTTTTTCTGTCTTGAATTCAACGCCCTGCTCATTAAGCAGTGAAACATTTCATCCCAAGTCGACAACTTCTCCATAAACAGAAACTTTTCGATTGAGACGAGAAAACACGGGATCAAACAAGTTTCTGATCTCTCATCGTAGCACCGAAGCGCATCTTTCTTTCATATATCGAACAATTCTACTTCGTTGTACTTGCAACATAATTTCCTATTCTAACAACATTAGCGGTCAGTAAATAATTTGGAAAGAGATGATGCTGCCTATTCCATGACCGGTTTCAGGGTGCATGACTTCAAAATGACGAGCTTTCCGTTATCCAGCTTCCAGCGGCCTATATCGAACATATTAGTTGGTTCAAGATGATGTGCAGGAGGAGACGGTATCAGCAAGCAATTAGAGGCTGCATCTTTTTGTGCATCGCCCTGTAACACTGGAGACTGCACAGGGGAAGCTTCGACTTGGAATCCCGATACTTGTATGCATTCGTGCAGTTTGGACCCGCACATTTTTCACGCGGGGGAGGATACCTAAATAACGCAAACCATCAAAGTTTTAAAATGTGTCAATCTCAAGAAGAAAAGGCAAGATGAAAAACACAAATTATGGCTGGTAAGAAGAAAGCAAATGCTGTACCTGCAAGGCACTGGACTGAAAATACTAGGCAGACCAATATCATCAGAAAATGTAACGGTGGTTCCATTAGGACCGATGACCCATCGGACAGTGTTTGGCGCCAGAGTGACAGCGCAGCCGGTCCTCCCCTGCATAATATTATAGTTAATACTGCATGTTTGCGAAGAACCACGAAAAAAAAAGGGAAGAAGACTGAGAAATGTTCTATGATCTATCAAAGACCTGATTCAATTCGTCCCTTTGCTGCTTCAGTTTTTCTTCCTTCTTCTTCTTCGAATCTTGACCAAGTATTCTTCTGATTGCCCCAGCCTAAAAATTAAAGGTGAGACTGTTTCTACATTTACCACCTGAGATAATATTATAAAGCGTGATATAAAGGCCAACCTCAGCTTCCCTAGCTGCGTTCTCTAACTTCACTTTCCGTCTCTGTGCAGCCTCAGCTTTCTTTAATTGCCGTTCCACTTCAGACATTTTCTCCTTCTTACCTGTGGTCAACCAGCCAACAGAATAACTGAAACCAAGTTCAATACGCTTATGCATATGAATATAATCAGAATTATGCAACAAACACGGAGAGAAGATGCGCACTTTTAGATGGGACAGGAAGCAAATCACTTGCAATGTCAAGAAAACCTGAACCAGGTAAAATATCTTTTCCAGGCTGGAGGGTCCGGTTACGTGTAGTGAGGGCTGATTCTTTCCGCCCTTCTAGAAGTAGACTAAGAGATCCTGTTTTCAGCTTCTTCCCATTTGGTTCAGGTTCATCATCAGATGTCAATTCTTTTTCATCTTCTTCTCCCAAATAGTCTTTATCCTCGTGCATTTTTTCTGATCTTGACCTTTTTTTACTAGCTTTTACCAGCCTTGATGGTGTATACTCTCCACTATCATCTCCATGAAAGCGAACATCCATTTGAATTCTCTCTGAGCGAGCAACTTTAGATGCACTTAGTCTTCCGAGGAATCGGATTTCTTCATCTTCAACATCATCTTCAGTAAATCTGGCATCCAAGGCGCATCTCTTAGGAGCCCGCTTGCTCTTACGAACTGGCTCATTGACCCCACCTCCACCTGCATCATCCTGCATCAATAATGTTACGATACACGGCATTGTTATAATGTAATCATGAACAAATCACACATATCTTTCAAAAAAAAAAAAAAATGGGGGTAACTTTTGAAACCAAAATAGCAACAGCTGAACTAGAAATCTTTCAAAGAGGTCCTTGTCATTACAGTTGTGATTACACAGAATTAAAAGAAAAATCATTGGAAAAATCAGACAGGATGACAAATAAATTCCACCATACAGGTCGTACAAAACGAGACCTATTAACAATTGCAATAGTAACAAGAATCTGGGTGAGGTACCTGAGCAAGGGGATTCAATTGGGGTGCAAAGGCATCTAAAGAGCTTGAAGATTTAGCAGTGGACGAGCCACCACCATTGCCAACATCTGCTATATACTTAGTGTTGATTGTACGAGTAACACCTCCAAACTTAAGCTTTAACTTCTTCGGATTGTTCTTACTTCCCAATCCATCAGAATGCACTATTTTCTTCTTATTATTCTGATCCTCATCAATGGCTCCTTTACCAATAGGGATACTAGAGCTGAGTGAAAATGTCGGTGGATTTAAGCGAGGTTTATGTGATACAATACTTCTCTTCTTCCTCACAATGCAACCTCCAGGCGAAAACCCAGCGCCACCAAAGCTTTCCATTTATACTAAAATCGTTGCAGTGTCAAATCTCAGAAGACAAGGGATGGAAGATCAACACAATTCCATTAATTTAAGAATCTGCAGTGAGCCTGAAGATTATAATAACAAGTCCCTTGGTAAGAAATAAATCAATATAATCATATAAATCTAATGGTGCCAACAAATTAACTTCTTTTAAAATGACTGAAAGCGCTTTTGGTGAAATTGTTTTTGGATTCCAAAAGCACTTTTAAGTGTTTTTTGCCAAAAGCACTAGTTATGTGTTTCTTGCAGGAAGCACTTGAAGCGTTTTTCCAGTATTCACTTGCATTTTCACTAAGAATTGGTTCCAAAAGCGCTTTCAGTCATTTTAAAAGCATTTCCAAATGAGCCTGTTTGTAAGAAAAACTTAAAAGTGCTTTTAGGTCATTGAAGCGCTTTTTCCAAGTGCTTGTTCACGAGGCACTCGATTTTTTTTTTAATTGAACGGATTTCTAACAAAATCACTTCTAGCAAAAGCACTTATGAGCCCTACAGAAGCAGTCCCAAACGGACGTGTGAGCGAATCAGTAAGCATGCCAGAAAACGAAAAGCAGCACTAAACTGAAGCTTAAAGATTTTCATTGCCTCGGTTTCGCTTCGGATTTTTAAGTTCTTAGAGGCAAGATTAACTGCACCAACAAACCACTTGGAGTGTATTTATTTACGTTCTTTTACCTACTTTCTATTTCCTTAGCAACCAAACAGAAAATTACGACCCCACTAACGTCCAGTACTCTCACTGTACCTTCAAACTAACAAAACAACAAAACAAGAAAGTACCTCCTAACATTTCAGATTTTCCGTCCAAACATTTTCCGTGGAAACAAACAGAGAACAAGAAAAGAAAAGAAAATGCGGAAACTGGAAGCGAAAGCGAAGTCAAAAGCACTTTTACCTTGAACAAGTCAGGGAGCAGCCGGAAGCACAGTGATGGAAGGGCGAATAGAAAGTTAGAAACCCTAGCCCTAATGGGGGAAAAGGAAGATTGGACAAGTAAATGCTGAGAGAGAGTGAGAGTGAGAGAGGAATTATGGCATTTTGGGAATGGTCTTGGTTTGGTAAAGCATCGAAGTGGATTGTTATCTCCTCCATTTCTTCCATTTTTGTTTTACCTTCATTCACTTAGCACAGCATTTTATGCAGGTGTATGAAACCAGTCATGGGCTTGGGAATATGGCTCAAGCGGTCAAGCCCAAGTCTAGACCCTCCAAGCCCAAACGGAAACACTGATGACCTCTTTTCTTTCTTTTTTGATACGATATACTTATATTATGGGGTAGGGTATAAATTAGTGTCATATTTGCCATTCACGAGATTTGAAGCTAAAATATTTCACTTGCAAGTGAAGAGAAATACCACTAAACTATAATACTAAGTGAAAAATCCTCTTCGACGCCAATGTCGTGCAAGATACTGACCTTGATGGTCGAGAGCTAAAGCACTGCTTACCTTGATTAGCCACGGAATATAGATGTTGGCAGTGCTTCAGTGATTAGCCACCACATTCCTCTTCTTGAATTTCACTAAGTCTTATCTTTGACGTAGCTCTATCTCTCATTTGCTTCTCTTTTATCTCGATCAAGTACTCTTCAACGCAGTGGAATAAGTGATGTAGTTCTCGAAGTACAATTTCTCCCTTATTTTTCTTCTTCTACAAACATTTCTCTCAATGCAGACACTTTTTTCAGAGCGCTAATAATAGTTTCCATCCAAGTCTATATTCTTAAATAGCCAAAAATATGTGAATTCGATGGACTGATTAATATTATCAAAATCTCATGAAACAATCCACAATAAATTTCAAATACACCAAATCCTTAGTTTGAGAGCCACTATTCAAACACATTCTTTCAAATCCACTACCCCAAATGAATGTGATACAAATTCATGTGAATTTGCATAGCTATATACATGCTATAGTACAAAAATTAAATTATATATTCCTACATCTCTACTCTTCTCAATTTGCTAGCTATGTGATGTTTTTTCTTGCACAACAAGAAACAGCACAATACAAAATGGAAGGAACTGAAGATATATATATATATATAGATCATGATCATCACTTGATCAAGGAAGCAATGGCAAGGCAATTGCTGGCCATTTTATGAAGCTTGTCGTCGTAATCACCCAGCGGAGATTGCTCTCCTTCAAACCCATCCCCACAGGTCACAGCATCGGTCACCACCCCGCTAAGCATGCTATTAATCGTGCCAATGTCGCGGCTCTGGATTGCATCAATGGCGCTCTGAAGGCCGTCCAAGGCATCAGAGTACATGTCCTTGCAATCACTGAGCGCAGCGACCGTGCCACGCGCAGTGTTAGGCGTCGTCACAAGTTTTGAGGCTGCGGCTAGAGACATCTGGGCGTGTGCGGTGCAAGCCTTGATTGCCATCTCAAGCGCGGATACGGGGTCAACCTTGGGTGGTTGGAAAGGGGTCAGGGATGAGATGCAAAGATCAGGGTAGTCGGTGTTTTTGCATAGTTGTTGGATTGCCGGGTTAGGTGGGGTTGATGATGAGGCCGTGTTGAGAACAAAAGGCTGAGCAAAGAGGTTTCCGCGCGGGCTGTCAGAAGGACGGCGAAGAAAGGATGAAGAGGACGATGGAGAAATAGAATTTCCAGCAGGGGGTGATGCTTGTGGAGGCTGTGAAGGAGGGTTTGGAGCGGGAGTTGGGGCCGGAGTAGGGCTATGGGTTGGTGGAGGGCCTGCTGGCCGCGATGAAGGGAAGAGTTGACCCGGCTGTGGCTTACTAGGAGGCACAGACGCCTGCGAGTTAGGAGAACTTGGTGATGGAGAGAGAACAGTTAGGTACCTCAGTTGCAAATCCCGGGGCTTGCATACGGCTTGCCCGGAGTTGAAGCCGAAAAGGAAGAAGAATACGATGACGAGAGGTGTTTGAGAATAGCACTTTGGCTCCATTGTTGTTTCTGAATTTGTTTGCAGGGTGGAAGGAACTAAAAGAGAAGAAAATGAAAGAATGGGAGGCTTTTGAAAGATAATTTTAAGCATGCAATAATAGCCACTGTGTGTGTTTAACGGCTTCGTTTGCGGATTGTTTGGCTATGAATGGAATTTAACCTTAATTAACACATTCTTTGTATTCACAATTTTGGCTTTAAAATTTGAGGACTAGAATTCAATCTCCTATAATAGGTGGATGGTTTCTCTCCCTTTTGATCCTTTTAGCTTAAGCTCGCTTTTGTTGTTACATTGAAGGGAATCGAACCTGACCTATCCTAACCCTAATCTATTACCCCGAAACCAGGCCGATCATAATCCCAACCCATTACCCTACCTCGTTCATTACCACTTGGGCTAACCGCAAGGTCACCTAGCTTAAGCTTGCTAAAATAGAAAGATATTCAGTTTAGAGTGCACAGATAAAAAAAAAGTGTCAAAATCGCTATCCCCTTAAATTTGTCTAATCAAAGCAGCTGCACACAACCAACCGAAAAAAAAATGCTGCTGTCAAGCCGTAAAATTGAACCTTCTTCAAGATAGTTAAATAGCCGAAATTAATATCACTGAATTTAGATTGCTGAACCTGAGAAACTTTAATTAATTAGGCCTTGAATTCTGGAAAGAAAACCACCTTCTTGGAGTAAAAGTTAAATTTGAAGGAAGCTGAGGTTCACCATAAAACCAATTAGCAATATGAAAAATAGTTCAACTCCTTATAAGCCCTTACATGGTTTGGTCCCTCATCGATGTGGGTCTTTGTTCTCACATTCTCACACGCCCCCTCATGTGTGATGAATTTTCAAGCCAAGCCTAACACATGAACAACACAAATTAAGTGACGTGGTGCATGTGTGGCCATTGGGTTTCACACTCACATACCCCTCACATGTGGTGAATTTTTAAGTCTGACACGTAAACAACACAAATTGAGTGACGTGGAACACGTGTGGCCGCTGGATTTCACAAGTGGGGGGCCATCATGAGTTATCCAAAGGGATGCGAAACGAGCCCAAGGGCGTGAGGTCAGTTCTTTGGCAAAAGCCCAAAAGAGATAAGCTAAACTAAATGACACGTAATTAGTGGGTTCACCAATATTATCACTTTGTTACTCCATGCAGAACGTGCAGAGAGTATATGTTGGTGACTCCTCATTCATGCATGAGAGGATGGAGGGGGCAGATCGAGGATTAATTAAGGCAATGCTTACTCTTGAATTTTCTCTTAGTTGTTGTTAGAGGGTAACAAACCATTGCATTTGGATTACTCTGGGGATATACTACACAAATTCATGGTCAAAGACCATATGACCGAGGGTCGAAGACCAAGATCGAATTAGCGCCGAAAAATCAAGACCGAGGGTCATGGACCCAAGACCGAATTAGGGTCGAAGACTCAAGACCATTGGTCAAAAACCCAAAATCCTTGGTCGAAGACTATATGATCGTAGCCGAAGGCTAAATTATGGCCGAGTAATCGTAGCCGAGGCTGAATTATGATCATATGACCATAGCTGATGGGTAAATTATGACCGTGTGATGATCATAGCTGAATGCTAAATTAGGACTGTGATCGTAAACTCATGTTCAAAGACCACTCCCATGAAATCTTATATGTTTTGATCGTAGATCACACTTACGACATAATTTTTGCAGCAAAGAATGTTCTCTCCCCAAACTCGAAGGCCATGTGTTTGGAGAGAGAAAAGGGGCACGTGTGGGAGCAAAAATTAAGGGTCAAGCTTTTTTTATGAGGCGAAGTATGAGATTGTTCTATATTTTTTATGAGCATCCTGAATAAACAGTGACTTGAGTGTCGAAGTGTTTTGTCCTGCGTGCTTCTCAACAGGATTACTGATACCGTGAAAAAACTTAAAATTCCACCATAAAACCAATTGACAATTTGGAGAGTAACCTAACTCCTTATATGCCCTTTGCATGGTTGGTTTGGCCCCTCGTCGATATGGGACTTTGTTCTCACATTCTCACAAAATTCACATTATCTACGGTAGCAAATGCATATAATGTACCGATATGCGTACCTCAAGTTTGTCCAAATTTAACATACAGTAACGAACAGTTGACAACATAGTTTTAACTAGATCTTATTCAGATAAAAACTAGATCTTGTGCAAACTTTGCAGTTGCAGAAAAGGAAGCAATTGAACACCAGAGGCAGCGCATTGCCTTATTTACCAAGCAGGCATTAGGAAGCAAAGGATTTAGCTGTCAAGGGTCTCGGAATTATTCTTGACAACAGTAATTGGACACGAAGCATTATTTACGATATGGTTGCTGACACTGCCCATTATAACCCTGCGAAAACAACAAACACGTCAAAATCCAATCAAAATCCTAAACATTAATCAAAGAAACAAAAGGGGGCCTCCTTAGTTAGTAGTTACTATAAAATTATTTTCCATGTGAAGGTTGAGAAAATAAGATGCATCATTATCTTCAACTTAACCACTTTGCAAGGTTTAGATGTTGAGTTTAATCTTAAAAAACGTCAGTGTCTTAACGTTGTACAGCTAACTATCCGAAGTGGGATTATTTATTTGATTCACAATCACAAACGCACGATTCCTAACAGTAGAAACAGTTTAACAAAGCAGCCAACCACAAATTAACATGGAAGACAATGACATCCTCAACCAACTCTACCACATGTACACAAAAATCCCAAAACATACAAGCACAAACACAAATTCAAAGTCTGTGAATAGCAGTTTACTTGTTAATTTAGGACACGCACCAATTTGGTCGATGTCATTAAAAACTTTCTAAAACCACCCTTAAACTTACAATTCCTCTGTTCGTTAAAAGGGTGGGAGATTCGGGCTAAGGCACACAACGGGCCAACATAATACATTAGTATTCACAGAAATCAAACCTAAAACCTCTCACTTATAAGTGAAGAAGAATATGACTAAATCGTAGTCCTAGTGGCACAATTTCTCTGCCCCTCAAACTACCAAGTTAACTGCTATTTTTTTATGGTGCAGTGCATTTTCAAAATTAAAATCGAAAACAAGCTGATGGATTATATGAATTTGTACCTCTTAAGCTTGCCAAGGCCTCTGCTTCCAATAACAAGGAAGCTCAAGGGGGTCTTGTCAATTGCCTCGAGAATCTTCTCGCGCGCATCGCCCCAGTAGATCTTCATCACCACCGTAACCTGCTCCCGTCCAACCCAATAATTATCACACCACTTATTAATAATCAATTTTTTAATCATATCATTGAAACAAAGTTTAATTAATATGAATCTTTAAGATTAATAATCCCAATAATTTAAAATAATAATAATAAGTTCCAACATCCAACCTCTTTCTGCGTAGCCGCAGTGTTTGAGATGTCGATGGTTTCGGCGTCAGGCTTTACTCCATACTTCTTCATAATGGTGGGATCAGAAAACTCCTTCACAGGAATCAAAGCTGCAAACAAGTCCATCGATTTATCAATTAATCACCATGCATGCACTCATAATTTCAAACAAAACCCACAAATCAAAATTAAAAACTATAAACACTACAAATTACCAAAAAAATTGTCTCATCATTTTTATTTATTTTTTAATTCTGATCAGAGCTGCAAAAGTCCGTCAATTTATCATGCAAACACTCATAACAAACAAAACCCAAAAATCCAAATAAAAAATTAAATACAACTTCACAAAAAAATAGAAATGTTTCAAACTTGAGCCACAAAATCTTGAAAAGTTTAAATCTTGATCTATAAATTTAGAGAGAGAGAGAGAGAGACTTACGTGAACCGGTGACGCCCCAGAGCTGCATCTCGCCTTGCTCGTAGTACTCTTCAGGCCGGACGACAACCAGGATAAGGTGATCGCCTTTCCGGGCAACGTTCTCGACTGCCCATTTCAGGGCTGCCCTGCTGCCAGGCGAGAAATCCACCGCCACTCCCACTCTCCTGTCTTCCATCTCTCTCTCTCTCTCCCTTGATCTGGAAAAGCTGGTCAGAAACAACACCGAAAGTTCAGAGTCTGAGAAAGAGGTGCTCTTTAGTCTTTTATGCAATGACCACCACCATGTAGGAAAGTCGGATGTGTAATGATGTGATGGCTCCACTTGTTAGTTTATGTGAGCCGTCGGATGGTTCTTTGTGTGGGGCCGAGAGGATTGTGATGGGAATCGGACGGTGGATGTTGTGGGGGTGCGATGTTGTTTGTCCTTGCTTTTGTTAGAAAATTAAATATTATTTAATTATTTAATTTATAATTATGAATGGAAATTTAAAAAATGAGATCGATTAAGAGTTGGTGTGACTTGTCAATTTTGTTAGAATATGTAATTTTTCAGGTTTAGTTGTTAATTTTGTTAAAAATGGTACATGGAGTTTGATTATTAGAATTATTAATTAAATAATAATTTTATTCCCAAATGCAATATCTGAATTGTAAAAGTATCATACATTATTTATTAAATGGAAAAGGTGTGTTGATATATGAATAATTGTGCTGCTACATGAAAGGTTACATACGTAACGACTTGGAACAATGCATTGCTACATTAATCAGCACGAGTCAGTGTATTGCACTCGTTGCAACGGAAAGTCACTGTTTTTTTCAAGCAGTCTTGCCTTATGAATAGAGAAGCCATCCATGCATTTCATTCATTCAATTTTAATATGAGAAGACTAGTATACTAAGAGTATGTCATTCTAGAATTATAGGAAGTTACTGAGAGAGTTTAAACATAATTTGAGTTCGCCATTCTTGAGGATTGAAGTGCTACCTCCACAAGAAGAAGATTGTTATATCCTGGGAGACGTTTGCTGAGCAAATCCTTGAAGCACCAATGAGGAGGCAATTTCGTCTGAAGGAGAAAAAATAAATTTTTTGACTCGATCATTTGTAAAGTGTCTCTTATTTTATTTTCTATTATAATTTGTTGTGTATTTATTTTGAATAAAGTATATTTTTATTTTAAAAATTATTGTGAATATAGGGGTTTGGGTCAAATTTCAATGGTACGTACCGTTGAATATGTTAAGATTTATTTAAAGTCCACCGCAAATTAATCTGAAGTCATTCAATGGCCGGACCATTAAATGATACGTACTATTCAAGATTTTTTCATAATTATCATTAATTTTTACTAACAGCTTTGAATTATGAGAATAAGACACGACCGAGTAATGACAGTTGAATATGTTAAAAATATGGTGTGTGTGTGTGTGTCACCGTGTCGGGATCGGGAGTGTTTCGCCCCAAAACGCGCGTAACTCAAACGACATGTCGTTTGCTTTTCTGAGCTTCAAATGGATGGCTTTGATTCCTTTTACAAGGTTGAGACTGAAGGCAAAGATCCCAACTTGGGGATTTTCTATGGTGTTGAAGCATTTTATACTTTAAATTTTTTAATCCTTAAATCTTTTTGTAAAATATACAATGATTCAGTTTTTTTTTTTATTAAGAATACTTTTCCAACTGTCAAATTAGATGTTTAATTATTAAGAAATTATTTGTACACACACTTTAGACTTTGACACATTTTTGTTTAAATTGTCTTTTAATTCTATTCTAATTTAATGACCATAAATAAACAAAAGTGTATAAAGAGAGAAAAATGGTGTGTGAAAACACTTCTCGAATTATAATGTGCAACCACTTGCGTCTCGTTCATTTATTTCATGTGATAAATGTAGTCCATAATATGATCAATAAATAATGTCCAATTATTCGCATCTCACTTATTTATTTCATGTGAAAGATATGATTAGTAAATATGGTACATGTAGCATTATTTATAACACATTTACTTATATAATAAAACAATCATATTATGGTTTGTAGAGAGAGGAATGATTATTTGTTCTAAACATGGTGGAGAGCAAAGGTGAGTATGGAAAAGGAAGCTCCAACAAAGGTGAGAAGAAGAAGCGAAATTGAAACAACAAATACAACAAGTGAGGGAGAAGTTTTGAGATGTTTGTGCTTCAACTTCTGCCGCTTTTCATGCCAACTCTTTCTCTTGTACTCACCTACCTCTTCAAAAATCCTCGCGTAGTAAAAATCCTTCAATCTGATCTCCTTGCACAGCTTCTTGAACACTTCGAATACCTCTTTATCCTTCTTCTCGTTGTGCGTGAGGATCTCTCTTCGCCGGAGCAATTTCACATCTTTCTCGGAGCTGATGAGGCATCCCATGAGGAAGGCGTAGGATGTGACGTGCTGTATTGTATCGTCAATCTGACGCTGCTCGAGTGCAATGAGGTTCCGGAGAAGTGTTTCTGTGTATCGGTGGACTTCAAGAGGGGGGATTTTGAAAAGGCCGCGAGAAAACTTGATGTCCAAGAAACTCAGGCTTGTAGCCCTCTTGAATTTAATGCCTGCCCTTTTGAGCTTTTTTGCACAATCCAAATCTTTGAGAGGTGCATCTTCTTTTGGTGGTAATTTCGGATTTGTTGGGAGAATAGAATGTCGAATCAGATCGAGCAAATGGTGCCCTTCTTGGTTGAACTTGTCTCTGATAACATGCTCATCATCTCCCGGGATTATTTTCTTGCAGAAGCGCAAAGCGAGCTCATTGAGTGACTCGTTACAGTTTCTAGGAATCGGTACTAATTGAAACAGCCTTTGAACAACAAAGAATGGAATTTGGTTTTCTAGTAATACCGCCATGTCACTCCTCATGTCGAAAAGCATCCCTAGCCTGTTGAATATAGGGTCTCGCCGTGATCTGAGGCTCTTGTAAGCATACTTGAGAAACAGCTCAATGATGAAGCAGCCATCAACTAGCAACAACTGAACAAATTCATCACTAGTGAGCTCAATCTCTCCCTCGTAGCATCTTCGCGCTTTGTGCTCTAACTCTCTAAGAGCTTTCACACAGATGCTCAAGCTTGCTTCTAAATTCGGTTTTCGGTTGAGGAGCGCATAACAATAGCGCCACTTATCATCTACCCCGACTTTAGTAGGTTTTCCACAGTGAAAAGGACCAATGGAAACATTATCCGGGGTGTACTTCTTTTCGTTGCCATCGAGAAGTTCCTTGGGGACTCTGAAAATGCAGACTGATACAGCAATGTTCTCCATCTTTCTCTTGATGGAAGATACAAGTTCATCATGCTCAGGAATAATTTCGAGGGCGACATGGTCTCTTGTTTGTGCCTGTGTCTCTGATCTGTAACTATTTTCCATCTTTCAAAGGGGAGTATTGGAAATTATCAACAGAACCTGCAATGACTGAGGATCTGTTAAATTTGACTCTAAACGATGAAGCTTTAGTAAATGTGTTTGACATTTCACAATTACCATTATCTTAAAAATCACAATTACCATTATCTTAAAAATCAGCTGACATTCTCAATTGGAATGTGTTTTCAAAAGTTAAACGTTTTTTCAGCCATTATTGCTCTTTCATCCTCACTCTCATAATTAATTGGAAGCGGCTGGATTTGGCAAAATGCCTGTTTTATGTTAATGATTATATATAGTCGACCTATTTTATGTTGTAAGTTCATTAGATAATTAGGATTTGTTGACCCAAAAAAAGGTTCATTAGATTTAATAAACCTGATGAGTTGGTTGGAAGAAAAAAAAAAAAAAACAGATGAGTTGCAAGTAATTGTTTTGGTAATCAACCTGTGATAGAGATTAGTCCTCTTAATTTGCCTGGGTTGCAGGTTTGCAGATGGCTTTTGAGTTTAACAAATTTCTGGAGAAATAGCAACAAAGTGTGGGTCTAAAATTTCCTTTTCTTTTTCTTTTGTCAGTTTCTATGTAAATTATAGACCATTTTTAACCCAAGACAATATTGAATTTCAATTGGATACAATGAAAGATCTAAATCTTGACACCAATGAAAAAAAATGGGAGTGGTATATAAACGAGTACGACTGTAGAAATTCGAAAAGCAATTGCGGTATAAGAGTGAAACCACAAAAATTCTTGTAACTCTAAAAAATATATAACTAACATATATGTCAAAACTCTACTACAAATCAAAAGGATATCATGGATTCTGAGTAACACGCTGGACTTTTAATTCACTCATGGCAAAAAAAATGCACGAAATACCTGACGTTCAGATCAATTTTATTGTTTCCAACAAAAATTATCGACTATGTTGTTTACAACAAAAGTTATCGACGTCTATGTTGCTCATGCAGTCAAAACTACCTCATGCAACAATGAATGATCAAGAGAGGCAAACTTTCAACAGATGCAATTTCGAAAAATGCAGAATCATTCTTCAATCAAAGTATATAGCATACTAAAAGAAAAAATGAAACACACAAAACCCATCAAGGTAAATTAAATTAAATAAAAGAAAAATGGGTGCAATCAATTCTTTGTAGTTAATTTGACTGATCAATAATCACTTAGTACTACAGTCTAGTGATATTCCACTTCACTTGTAAGTGAGAAGTCTTAGGTTCAACTCTCGCCCAAGGTAAATTCGAACCAAATTATTATTGTTAGTCCATTGTGGAGCTTAGCCCACTCCCCCACCCTTTAGTGTAGATAATATCGTTTGTATTAAAAAAAAATTGATGGATCAACAAGTTAGGGGCATAATAGGTAATTGAAAATTAATATAAATAGTCACCCTAAAAAATAGGCTGAGTCATCATATAAAAAAGGAAAAAACGCTGAGTTGAAACAAAAATCAACGGACCTAAATTGATAAGAACAAATTCATGGATTATTCCTGACCATGTTTTTGGAGTGAAGCTTAATTATCTCAAAAAGAAATACAGAAAAAATATAACAGAATGGTATAGGGGTCAGTGTACCTTGCTAATTATGGAGCTTTGAATAACCCAAGCAATGAGCAAGATCAGTTTCTTCTAGTTAATGATGATATGTATGTGTCTGTGTGTGTGTGTGTGTATATATATATATATATATGATATAATATATAAAAATAATATATGATCCCAAAACCTTTGACAGATGAAAGTGCTGATTGGAATCAATGTTAAACTTGGGGTGGAGGGTTTGGTAAACAGACCTAAAACAGAATGAAATAAATTAAAGGAACCGCAGAGGGCAGAGGCAGTATTCGAATTCCATCAGAAAACATAGCGTTGTCCAAAGTAAAGTTCAATATTATTTGCTCAAAAGCAAATTTAAGTATTAGTTGTAGTAGTGTGGACTCGCTATAACACTGTGAAGAAATGTCTCACATCGAAAAATTAAGAAATCTTACAAGAGCTTATAAAGAGTTGAAGCATTCCTCTTATTGCCAATTAGAGTAAGTTACGTGAGGAGGCGTGTGAAGATATAAAAAAATGTCGCACATCGAAAAATTAAGAAATCTTGCAAGGACTTATAAGAAGTTGAGTCACTCTCAATATTTTTAATCAAGATACTAAGCTTGTTCTGAGTTATAATGTTATCAATGACTTATACGTGAAAAGCCCTCAAATATGAACCCATCAACATGACTTCTACTTTGTTAGTTGTTAAGTTGTTTTTGGCTTTTCAAGATAGTTACTATAAGAATACTGTAAGAATATGATAAAGCCAGAGGAGTAAGGAACCTTATGACCATGAGTTTCATGTGTTTAAGCATGTTTTCAAAAGTTCAATTGCTTAAAAAATCTCATGTGTCCATATTTTTTTTATTTTTGGAGTGTTTTAGCACATTTATTAAATCATATAGTGGTGCGGTTTCACAATATAACATGTTGGCAATTAAACACATCCAATATGGTACTTAACCTCTATAAATGAGTATTCAAAAGTTCAATTGCCTAATAAATCTCATTTGTCCACATTTTTTTATTTTTGGAGTGTTTTAGCTCATTTATTGGGTCATATAGTGGTGTGGCTTCACAATATAACATGTTGGCAATTAAACACATCTTATATTCTACTTGATGTAACGACCCGTCCCTAATTTTATTGTATTTTATTTTCTGAACGTGTAAATTTACCAAAATGCCCTTGAATGGAATAAGTGGAAGTCCTACGTGGACGTTTGAGTTCTTTATGAATTTTGAATTCTTACTTGTTGTATTCAGGTAGTACTCTTTCCTACGTGCGCGTGAGCTCGAACGGGACGAAAATTTGACATGTAATGGAAACGTTACGTAGGTTTAAATATTATTTCCTGTTATGAAAATATGGTAGTGCGTGTACCAGGTGGGATCCAGTTGCCCGGCTTAATTTGGAAAATTCTCCCTTCTTTTCTTTTTCCCCAGACTTCTTTTTTTCACTCACTCTTCTTTTCTGCTTTCTTCTTCTCCACCCGTGAAAAAGTGCACAATGGCCACACCATTTCTTTCGAATCGAGCCAAACCACCACTACCATCTTGCTCGTTGTAACTCACTGAGTTCAACGGTGCAAGCCTTTTGCCCAAGGTGAGACTTCTAACCACCACCATTAGCATCCTCATGTTGAGTAGATGGATTTTCATCCTAAAATCGTGTGTTTTGGTTGTGTTTTGAAGTAGATCGGACCTTAGGTGTAAACTGAGACTTTCAGGCCAATTTCCGACCACTTTTTGAACTCCAAATCGGTATAATATTGTTCTCCTTCTCTCTAGCTTCATTTTGGCATGTGGATCGTGTAAAATGGTTGGGAAATGAAGAAGTTACGAATTTTTAAATTTTTTCCAGAAACCGGCAAGTTTTGGCCAGAGCCGGCGCCGGCTACCGGAGTAAGTTGCAGCGGTGACCAGTTCAAACCGGCCTGAACCGGGTCCAGACCGGACCGTGACGTCAGCAAACCGATTCAAACCGTAAATATTCCCTAGGTATATTCCTTTAACGACGTTAGATTTAACGGAGATACCAGAATGTTCTATTAAATCTAGCGACGTCAATTAAAGCCGTTAGTTTGACCAGCTCAGTTTGACCACACGTGAGCCGCCCCTGTGGCGAGCGTGGGTGGCGTGTGGGACTACTTTTTCGACTTCTGTCGACGTGAGGCAACTCATGACGACGCGTACTACCTCTGGGCAGTACGTATGGTATTTTTCGGAGTTTTTTGGACCTTTGTGTTGAGCAAACCAAGGATAAATGTCGTTTATTAATTTAATTAGTAACCTTTATGAGTTTAATCATTACTATAATGATATCTCATATAGGTGAGACTTACCACGACGAGTATAGGGGCCAGGCAAGGCAAGGCGGCTACGACCTAACTACATATCAGTGAGTGGGCTTTGTTTTGAGAAACTAATATTATTTATATTATTTCTCACTATGATTTCATGACTTATTTTTTATCATGCCATGTTTTTATTTATGGGTTAAGTATAAAGAAATTATATTATGTTGAGACTTGTGAAACTGTAATGGCATGATCATGTGTGTATTATCTGCTCATCATACATGCATTCACCGGTGTCTAGTACTCGTCTGGGCCAGGACCACCCTTCACGTGTATGTTCACATCCGCACAGTTATGCTCACTTTGGATCCATTGTAGGTGTCAACTTGTACTAGCTTGCATTAGGCAGCTATGACTTGTATGTGACGCGCTTAGCGCCAGCTTCACGTGATCGTAGTACTAAGCATATATCCATTTCACCCATCATGTTCCATGTAGCTACTTTTTGCATAGACTTGTGTGATTGCATATGTTGATGAGCATATCATATTATATATTCATATGTCGATGAGCATATCGTATTATATATTTATATGTTGGTGAGCATACTAAATGTTGAGGAAATTTTGGGATTTACTCGTACCTTTGGCCTTATTGCCTTTATTCTGTTTTGACGACGAATATTATATTATGTTAAGATAAGTGTTTATCCATAACCTTGAAAATTTTCATATTATACGTAGTATGATTTTGAGAAATTATACAGGAATTTTCAAAGAGGGGTTACTATGTTATGAAAAACAAAGGTTTTAGAAATGTTTATTTTTGCCCACTCACACCTTCTGTTTTGTGCTCCTCCAGGACGTAGTGGCTGGACTAGTGGTGAGCGCGACCATTCTGGTGTTTACGACTTCCGCACCAGATAAATGTAGGATTTCTTCCTTTCACTAGTATGTTTTATCCATCCTATTCAGGATGTGAATAATTCGTACTTTCTTTATTGTATTTTATATATGCTATGAACATCTCATGCGATGTATCAAGAGTTCTACCCGTACTTCTGTGTACTCTACTGCATGATTTTAATAATTCCAAACTTTGGTTTTATTTTATTCAGAAATTCCACTTCATCTGCATGACATGACTTTCATCACCCTCTAGGGTGTCAGCCAACATGCCTCGATTTCGGTACTTTTTAGGATATCCAGGTCGGGGTGTGTCACTTGACCTTTATGAATAGGTATTCAAAAGTTGTGTTAATTAATTAAGAATAGTTATTGCTAATTTGCCAGCACGTATCTGCATGCAGATTTAACCAAACTCATTTTCATTTGGGACTTTGGACATCTTTATTAGTAGGGGTGAGTTCGGTTCCAATCAGTTTGATATTTTTGCCAAAATTGGAAACCAGACCGAAATTACTGTTCGGTTCGATTTTTTTCTATTTTGTTCGGTTCGGGTTGAGTTCAATTCAACTTTTTCCAGTCCGATTTAGGTTTGGTCTGGTTTTTAAAAAAGAAAAAACCCATAAACTTTTTTTTTTTATCAAAAAACCTGAAAATTTCAAGTCTTCAACAATAAACATTCCATAAAAATTCAAGTTTTCAACACTCCATAAAAAATTAAATTTCAAGTCTAAAATAAACATTTCAAAATTAAAAAAAGTTCAAATTCAAGTCTAAAATGAACTTTAACAATCCACAATTACAAATTATCTATTAGAATCATAAAATAAACATTTCAAACAAATTCAAACTTAAGCTTCAACAATTCAAATCTTCCACACTTGAGTCTTCAACACTTAACCATTTCAAGCTTGAATAAGAGTTTGTTAATGCTTAGGCGGCCTAGGGATAGGGGGCAACATAGACTTTTTCTTGAATTTTCAGTTGACATTTCTACATACAAATAGAAAAAGAAAGAGCCCATCATAATTAAAACATTATTTTAAAAACATACTCTAACAAAATTAAATAATTTATACAATAAATAAGAATATAAGATTACCTTTCTCAACTTCTTCACAAAACTCAATCTCCTCAATGGTTGGCTCATGATGTAATGCAACATGGGTAGACCTAAGCCAATTTTGGGTACATATCAAAGCCTCCACCATTTTTGGACTCAAAGAACTATGATGTGGATCAATTATCCTTCCACTTATGCTAAAGGAAGATTCTGAAGCTATTATTGATACAGGAGTCTAGAATCATCATTCTTTATATGCATATATCAGAATTCAACGACATGGAATAAAAAGTAAGGCACAGGTTCCTCTGAAAATCATTTGTAATGTTGTATATGTTCTCTATTCATGCTTGTTATCCTTTAAAACTATTGGTAGGTATGTTATATATATTTCATTACTCAACTTTTTCTTGGTGCCAAATCGTATATAACATACCTACTAGCTAGTGGCTAGACAACTCAAATTGTTGTGGGAAGAAAAGAAACGAGTATATACACAATTCATTAATCTTTCTTTCCATCCTCAAATTATATATACATAATATATCTACCAAATAGACTACTCAATTTTGATGTGAAAAAGAACAAACAAATAATATGGTTTAGGTTGTTTACCCAAAAAAAAAAAGGTTTAGGTTTCAAAACAAATACACATAGTTCATTTCTTTTCTTTTCTTTTCATCTCAAATCGTACATCACATACCTACTAAATAGACCACACTAAAAATTTTCATTTCCCCTTATTCTTCCTTGCTGATAGCTAGGTAGCTTATATATGTAATCCATTATTATGTTTCCTTCCCCAATAAAGGGATCTAAACTTGTAATGACTCGTCCCTAATTTTATTGTATTTTATTTCCTGAACGTGTAAATTTACCAAAATGCCCTTGAATGGGTTAAGTGGAAGTCCTACGTGGACGTTTGAGCTCTTTATGAATTTTGAATTCTTACTTATTGTATTTAGGTAGTACTCTTTCCTATGTGCGCGTGAGAGCGAACGGGACGAAAATCCGGCATGTAACGGAAATGTTACATACGTTTAAATATAATTTTCTGTTATAAAAATATGGTGGTGCGTGTACCAGGTGGAATCCAGTTGCTCGACCTAATTTGGGAAAAATCTCTTTCTTCTCTTTCTTCTTTTTCTGCTTTCTTCTTCTCCTCGTGAAAACGTGCACAGTGCACACAGTGGCCACACCATTTCTTTCAAATCGAGCCAAACTACCACCACCATCTTGTTCGTTGTAACTCACCTAGTTCAACGGTGCAAGCCGATTGCCCAAACTCCCTACCATTTGATGAAAATCGCACACGGAAGAACCAGACTTTTCCAGCGAGTTTCTTGAAAATACCGACTAAGGTGAGACTTCTAACCACCACCATTAGCATCCTCGTGTTGAGTAGCTAGATTTTCATCCTAAAATTGTGTGTTTTGTTTATGTTTTGAAGTAGATCGGACCTCGGGTGTAAAATGAGACTTTCAGGCCAATTTTCGGCCATTTCTGACCACTTTTTGAACTCCAAATCAATATAATCTTGTTCCCCTTCTCTCTAGCTTCATTTTGGCATGTGGATCGTGTAAAATGGTAGATAAATGAAGAAGTTACGAAATTTTGAATTTTTTCCAGAAACCGGCGGCGACCAGAGTAAGTTGTAGCGGTGACCGATGACATCAGCAAATCGGTTTAAACCCGGTCCAAACCGAGAATATTCTCAGGTATATTCTTTTAACACTGTTAGGAATATTCCGTTAGATTTAACGGAGATACCGGAATCTTTCTTTAAATATAACGACGTCAACTAACGCCGTTAGTTTGACCGGCGCGTGTGGAGTGCATCAGCCGAGGCAGGCCCTCGTGTGTGGGCGCGTGGGACTACTTTTTCGACTTCCATCGACACGAGGTGACTCGTGACGACACTTACTACCTCTGGGTAGTAAGTATGGTATTTTTCAGAGTGTTTTAGACCTCCGTGTTGAGCAAATCAAGGATAAATGTCGTTTATGAACTTAATTAGTAACATTTACGAGTTTAATCATTACTATAGTGATATCTCATATAGGTGAGACTTACCACGAGGAGTACAGGGGTCCAACAAAGCAAGGCGGCTACTACCCAACTACATATCAGTGAGTGGGCTTTGTTTTGAGAAACTAATATTATTTTTATTATGTCTCACTATGATTTCATGACTTATTTTCTATCATGCCATGCTTTTATTTATGAGTGAAGTATAAAGAAATTATATTATGTTGAGACTTGTGAAACTGCAATGGCATGATCATGTGTATATTATCTGCTCATCATACATGCATTCACCAGTGTCTAGTACTTGTCCGGGCCAGGACCAGCCTTCACGTGTATGTTCACATCCACACCGTTATGCTCACTTTGGATCCATTGTAGGTGCTAGCCTGTACTAGCTTGCATTAGGCAGCTACGACTTGTATGTGACGCACTTAGCGCCAGCTTCACGTGATCGTAGTACTAAGCATATATCCATTACACCTAGCATGTTTCATGTAGCTACTTTCTGCATGGACTTGTGTGATTGCATATGTCAATGAGCATGTCATATTATATATTTCTATGTTGATGAGCATGCTATGTGTTGAGGAGATTTTTGGTATTTACTCATACTTTTGGCCTTGTTGCCTTTATATTGTTTTGACGACGAATATTATATTATGTTGAGATAAAGGTGTTTAACCATATATTTGAAAATTTTCATACTATACGTAGTATGAGTTTGAGAAATTATACAGGAATTTTCAAGGAGGGGTTACTATGTTATGAAAAACAAAGGTTTTAGAAATGTTTATTTTTGCCCACTCACACCTTCTGTTTTGCGCCCCTCCAGGACGTAGTAGTTGGACTGGTGGTGAGCGCGACCATTCTGGTGTTTACGACTTTTGCACCAAATAAATGTAGGATTTCTTCCTTCCACTAGTATGTTTTATCCATCCTATTCAAGATGGGAATAATTTGTACTTTCTTTACTGTATTTTATCTATGCTCTGAACATCTCATGCTATGTATTAAGGGTTCTACCCGTACTTCTGCGTACTCTGCTGCATGATTTTAATAATTCTAAACTTTGATTTTATTTTATTCAGAAATTCCACTTCATTTGCATGACATGGCTTTCGTCACCCTCTGGGGTGTCGGCCAGCATTCCTCGATTTCGGTACCCATCGGGATATCCGGGTCGAGATGTGTCAGATTGGTATCAGAGAATAGTGTGAAGTATATTCTTAGTAGTTTTTGGCTTCCCTTGTCAAACTTGTAACATTTTATCACACAAGCTCTTTAGATCAATTTTTATTGATTAGACTTTAGGATGGGTAGTATTGAAGTCTGAATCTTTGAAGAACAAAGTGTGATTGGTATGATCAATCTTAAGTACGGTTTGTGCATGCATATGCATTTCACTTTTAGATTTCTTATGCCTTTCTGACTAGTGAAACTGCCTCGTCAATGTGTGTATCTACTTTACACAAGAGCTGGCACGCAATTTAATAAAACCCACATGGGCTTGTCTGACACCGTTTTTCCGAGAATGAGTTTTTCACTATTGATCTTTTCAGATTGAATTTGTATTTGACAAGTGTCCTTGTGTGTTGTACTTTAGCTGCTCCAAAGAAAACATTTTCTTGAAAAAGCTTTGGGGGTGAGGGTGATTGGTTTCAAGGGTTTTGAACTTCATCTTAAAGGAGAGTGTCTTGTTTTTCCTCTCTAGCTGAAACCCTAGCAGCAGCAAGCATTTTCTGGGTAATGTTCTTCATTGAAAATTTATAAAACTATCCATGAAAATGCTTGCTTGAATCTTCTTAAAAGTTTTTTTTTTTTTAGAACAATCATATTTTTCATGAGAGTGTTTTAAGCTCTCTGAGCGTCCTCTATGTGTTCTTCACAAACCCTAGTTGCAAATACCTTTTTCATGCATTAAATCTTGTGCTAACTCACCCACATCATTTGAGTAAAAGGTTTGCATTGTTTTTGGTCTAAAGCTTCTTTGAAATCTTCATATACACCTAGGTTTGGATTTCCAATCAGTTTCTTCTTTTCAACTGTTTGACTGGAGAAACTGACTTGTCCTTTTTGAATTCATGGCTGCATATCATTTTCATGATACATGGTTCGTTTCGGTGCCACAAGGAGATGAGCTAAAGAAGAGAAGTTGCCTCATTGTGAAGACTGAAGATTTCTGCATGTAGTGCAACATAGGGTTGCACAAAGGTACAAGCTGCTCCATAGATTAGGTCTAGGAATTGAGCTTGTTGTGTTATCCTTGTATGAACCCTATTTTCACTAGTGGATCGGACTCCCTGGAGTCCCCCGGTTTTTTAACCCAGTTAGGGGTTTTTCCAGGCACCAAATAGTTGTGAGTACTTTGATTAATGTTGTCTGCTTGTTTTATTGTTAATGTTGCATGCTGGTATCATGTTATCTAATAAGTGAATTTGCTTTGGTGTGTGAGTACTTGTTGTTGTACTTAAACTGGGTAGAGTCTGACTAGTTGTGTTATCTAGTCAGTTAAGCTTATTTCATACTGGTGTGTTTTTTGTCAGTAACGAACTTGTAACTAGTTGACTAGTTCTTTTGACTAGTCTACTGTGCATGATTAATTTTTTAGTTGCAGGATATTCCACCTGGTACCAATCTACAATTGGTATCAAAGCGTAAGCTCTAGACATATATAGAGAGATCTCTGGGATTTTCTGGTACTGGGTGGATTTTCACTATGCAACGCGATCGATTAGCTGGTTCTTGTAACTCTTTTCCGTTTTTCGACGGAATGGACTATGCTGCATGGAGTGAGAAGTTCCAAATCTTCTTGGATTCTCAGAATTTGAATGCCATTGATTATCTCACTATTGAATGGAAGGCAACCTTAATGACGGTGGAAGGTGAAAGGGTGATAAAAGCAAAAAGTGATTGGACTACTAATGAAGTAATTGCGGCAATGGCAAATAAAAAGGCAAGAAATGCAATTGTTATAGCTATCATATCAACTCAATTTGGTCACATTCGATATTGCACAACTGCAAAGCAAGCATGGGATAAACTCCGAATTATTCATGAAGGTGACAAGCAAGTGAAAGATCTTAAACTTTAAATGACTCACTCGAAGTTTGAAGAATTGAAAATGAAAGACTCTGAGTCCTTTTTAGTGTTCTATGAGAGGCTTGAAGTGTTGACAATGAGGCCTTGAGCCTGGGAAAACCGATTGATGAAACTACCATTGTAAAGAAGATATTAAGGGTTTTGCCAAAGAAGTTCAATGCAAAAAAGACTGTCATCCAAGAGGTACAAGATTTAAATAAAATCAAGCTTGGGAAACTCGTGGGTAAGCTTATAACATATGAGATAGAACTTGAAATGGAAGAAGGAGACCTTAAAAAAGGTAAGGATATTGCTCTAAAAAGGGTTGAAGAGTCACATACTTCCAAGGGTGCTAAAGAACTTTCTCCACAAGAAGACTTGGCATTATTTGTGAAACAATTCAAGAGAATTCTCAAGGATAAGGGAAGAGACAACAAAAGAAGTGGGAACAAAGGAAGCACATCAAAAAATTCGAAATTGAGACTACAAGGAAAAAGATCTTTTGGTAAGAAGCACGAGAGATCATCTAACTTCAGAAATGTTGCACCTTCAAATGACAATCGGGAGTGCTTCACATGTGGGGGAGTTGGCCATCTAGCTGCTGAATGTGCAAACAATATGAGATCAGCTCATAGAAGAGATAATTCTATGATGGAAACTTCGAGTGATAATGAGAGTGAGCACTCTCAACAATCTGACCAGTCATCAAATGATGAAGCACAAATTGTTGCTCTTGTTGCTTCAATTCAGGATGATAAATCCAGTGATGAAGAATTTGTGCTTGATGAACATGATGATTTGTCATATTCTGATATGTTTATCAAGCATGATAGTCTGTTCAATGAGATTTGCAATACAAAAAGGAACAACATCGCGCTGAATGACAAAGTTAAAGATGTATTGAAGGAAAATGAGTCACTCAGACAAGTCAGGCAGGATCATGATGAAAAGATTGCTTCCCTTCAAGCCCAACTCCCTGATCTTATTGCTCTTAAAGCGAACTTATCAAATCAAGTGCATATTCTTAAAGAGAGTAATGTCGCATTTCAGACCTCAAATCAGAAACTACGTGCTAAGATAAAAGAAGCAAATAACAAGGTGGTTGAGCTCACTATTGGTGCTGAAAAGGTTGACAAGATGTTGAATTTGGGAAAGCCTTATAGAGATAAATTTGGACTTGGTTTGTTTGGGAGTAGCTCTGGTTCAAATGTTTTGAAAACAAAGTTCGTAAAAGAATCTCAAACCTCGACATCAAGGACTAATACTGTAACAAAGAAAAGGTTCATTCTAACATGCCATCACTATGGAGAAATGGGTCACATCAGACCAAAATGTAGGAAACTTCAGTCACAAGAGAAAAATTGCTTAAAAGGTCAGGTTGATCGTATAGTCAAAGAAGTGAACAGAATTACTCAACTCATTCAACCCTCAACCAAGAATTGTGAGAAGCCAACAGTTAGATGGGTTAAGAAGAAGACTAAAAGATGTATGGTTGTCTTAAATGCTTATTCAGTCACCAAGGCAAATGTTAAGTACTCAGATAGTGGATGTTCTATGTACATGATTGGAGACAAAGAAGTCATTGCTTCTCTTGCACCTTTTGATGGTAGGAGAGTTGTATTTGGTGAATGACATACACCTCATGTTGTTAGGAAATGGACTATCAATATTCCTGGACTATCTCATCATGCTGCCTCAATGAGTGCATTTAAGTGTCATTGACATATTCAAAAACCCCGTCCAACATTCAAGGACCAAACATTTTGGCATACTGCACCATTTCATCAAAGATCTTGTAGAAGGTAAAATTCTTACCTTAACCTTTGTGCCAACCGAAAAACAGCTAGCTGATATTTTCACAAAAAGCACTAGATAATCGAAGGTATGAAAATCTTCAACGGTCTATTGGTATTTATGCTCAAAATGAAATAGGTTGAATAGCTATGCTTCCACTGTTTTTAAATTCTGTTTGATTCTCTGCATAGTTCAGTCTAGTCAGTCTCACTCATCAAATAGTTATGTTTTTCTCTCTGTCGGCATCTCTTAACTATCATACATGGTACTGTGATATGTAGATGAAGCTTGAGTAGTCATTCACTGTGATGTCAAAAGTTCTCCTGTAACTCAAATGGCCTCTGAAAAATCATTTTTTCTCTCACAAAAGCTTGGGTTGATTTGTGTGTTAATTTCACTTTGGTCTTGATTGAGTTGTTAGTGTCTCTACTTACTCTATAATTTGAACCAAGTATCAATTCAAGTGGAAACCCCACTTTTCTTTTTCTTGTCATCAAGCTCAGTGCCCCTCGAAATAAAAATAAAAAAAATAAAAAAAAGGGGCAGTATTCTCAAAATCTTCAAAAAGGGAAAACTCAACAAATTCAATCCACTACAACAATGTTCATCTCTACAAAAAGTGTTCTTCCATGCAAGTAATGTGTCATCAAAATCAATACACTTGTGTCATAAAAATTCAAAAGAATCTTATGGTGCCTCAATTAAAATTGCACCAACCACTTCCAATAAACTTATGTATCTCAAATTGCCTTTGCTACCATTCCAACATCTCTTGGATTAGGATTTTCTTGTGTCTTGTTCTTCGTTCATATTATGTAGGAAGTGTTGTTTCTTAGGCTCAATAGATTATTAAAAGTTTGATTAACTTTCAAATTAGTTTGGCCTTGTTAGCAAGAAGCTATGATTTCAAGATGGCTATCAACAATCCTCCTACCCATACTTTGACACATCATTGTTGCATCATGAGCAAGCATTAATCTTATTATTACGCCTATGTATGACTTTGAAGATTTGTGTTTGATTACATAGCATTTCATGTTTCAATTCAAGTCTTTATTTTGGTTATTTTCTCTTGGAAGCATAGTTATTGAAGCTATTTTTCTTTCATTCCCATTGTGGTTTGACTTACTAGTTATAGTTCATTGGTGCTAAGATTATACTCATCTTTTGTATCTACGATTTATTGTTGTGTTGTCATGTCCAAGCCACTTGTGGTGTTGCTTGGTTACATAGTATTGTGTCGGCTCACAAAATTTCTCATAAATGGGTATATTCCCATTAGGCTAGTCAATGTTTCTAGTCGAATCAGGAATCAAATTTGGGGTTATTCGGGTCATTTGTGCTTGTCACGGTTTGCAAGGAAAGATCTTTCCGTTGATAACATGGCATCATCTCGAGTCACATATCTTGGTTTTCTCCATATGACAACATTGTCATTGCTAATGCCAACTTTACCATGTCTAATTATCTTATAATTGCATATAAGGATCCTTCCACATCATTTTATTGATAATATGCCTTGTCCTTCATCCTCACACATCCGACATCTCGGTCTCTTGAACCGACTCGTCTTTTAGCCCATGTTGGCTCTCCTTTCTAGTGAATTATAAGGTATCATGGACTTTATTGCCTATCTTGGGCCATCGGACCTTTCCGTCTCCCATGGAGTAGAACTCGGTTACTTATTATGAGTTTTAGGAGGGGAAGATGGCGTCGATGATGACTAGACAATAGATACTTGTTCATCTAGTAGGTCCTTTTGGGGTTGTTCACATCTAGGTATTATGGGGGAGTCATGTTGCTTTATGAGAGCACTCATTTTGGGGAGTGTATGAGAGCATAGGTTATGAGGGAGTAGGAATCTTGTTGGTGTGCTGCGTGTACTAAGTTCATTTCCTAACTTTATTTTTGCTTGGTATATTTTAGTTGTGATGCTCTCTTGTCATTTGCTATTGACTAACTTCCATATGTATTAGTTATGTCTTTATGCTTAAAGTGGTATGTTTTTTTCTACCATGTTGATTCTACTATGCTTCTATTTGATGTGATATAATGTATGCCTTACTCGGATTGTGTATATGACTTGTGCTTACTTGCTGTTAGTTTACTAGTTGCCAATTTGTATTGCCTTATCCTACAAATTTAGGTTCTTGCTAGCTTTCCTGCGGTCATATATCAATGTGATAAGCCTATGTTTTATTGCAATATTCTGCCTCACTTTGTCTTCCCATGACAAAATGGGGGAGAAAAATTGTTGATTTAATGATGATTTAATAATGTAATCTTCATGATAAATTTCACTTGTTCTTGTCAAGAGTTGTTTTGTGCAGTTTTAAAGCCTTTGAAGTTCTCTTGAGTGTGGAATGTGAAAGTATTTTTAATTTGGGTTGTTTTCTCAAGGAAAGCCAAAGGGGGAGATTGTGAAGTCTAGTCTTAGTAGTTTTTGGCTTCCCTTGTCAAACTTGTAACATTTTATCACACAAGCTCTTTAGATCAATTTTTATTAATTAGACTTTAGGATGGGTAGTATTGAAGTCTGAATCTTTGAAGAACAAAGTGTGATTGGTATGATCAATCTTAAGTACGGTTTGTGCATGCATATGCATTTCACGTTTAGATTTCTTATGCCTTTCTGACTAGTGAAACTGCCTGGTCAATGTGTGTATCTACTTTACACGAGAGCTGACACGCAATTTAAGAAAACCCATATGGGCTTGTCTGACACTATTTTTCCAAGAGTGAGTTTTTTCACCATTGATCTTTTCAGATTGAATTTGTATTTGACAAGTGTCCTTGTGTGTTGTACTTCAGCTGCTCCAAAGAAAACATTTTCTTAAAAAAGCTTTGGGGGTGGGGGTGATTGGTTTCAAGGGTTTTGAACTTCATCTTAAAGGAGAGTGTCTTGTTTTTCCTCCCTAGCAGAAACTCTAGCAGCAACAAGCATTTTCTGGGTAATGTTCTTCATTGAAAATTTATAAAACTATCCATGAAAATGCTTGCTTGAATCTTCTTAAAAGTTCATTTGTTTTTTTTTTGTGAGAACAATCATATTTTTCATGAGAGTGTTTTAAGCTCTCCGAGCCTCCTCTATGTGTTATTCACAAACCCTAGCTGCAAATACCTTTTTCATGCATTAAATCTTGTGTTAACTCACCCATATCATTTGAGTAAAAGGTTTGCATTGTTTTTGGTCTAAAGCTTCTTTGAAATCTTCATATAGACCTAGGTTTGGATCTCCAGTCAGTTTCTTCTTTTCAACTGTTTGACTGGAGAAACTGACTTGTCATTTTTGAATTCATGGCTGCATATCATTTGCATGATACATGGTTCGTTTCGATACCACAAGGAGATGAGCTAAAGAAGAGAAGCTGCCTCATTGTGAAGACTGAAGACTTCTCCATCTAGTGCAACATAGGGTTGCAGAAAGGTACAAGCTGCTCCATAGGTCAGGTCTAGGAATTGAGCTTGTTGTGTTATCCTTGTATGAACCCTATTTTCACTAGTGGATCAGACTCCTTGGAGTCCCCCGGTTTTTTAACCCAGTTAGGGGTTTTTCCGGGCACCAAATAGTTGTGAGTACTTTGATTAATGTTGTCTGCTTGTTTTATTGTTAATGTTGCATGCTGGTGTCATGTTATCTGATAAGTGAATTTTCTTTGGTGTGTGAATACTTGTTGTTGTACTTAAACTGGGTAGAGTCTGACTAGTTGTGTTCTCTAGTCAGTTAAGCTTATTTCATACTAGTGTGTTTTCTGTCAGTAACGAACTTGTAACTAGTTGACTAGTTCCTTTGACTAGTCTACTGTGCAAGATTAATTTTTTAGTTGCAGGATATTCCACCTGGTACCAATTTACACATAGGTTTAGGCAGTCTTGCATTCGTCACACTTGTGATGTTAAGCACTAATAATTCTTGATCTCTTCTATGTCAGAACTATGCCACCTTGTCGAGCACCCACTCGCACATCAGGTGAATCCAGTACACCTGACATGTCTGCTTTTAATCTCGGGCAGTTCAATCAAGCTATTGTCGATACCTTTCGGACAGCTTTTCATCCTCCTCAGAAAAATAATTTGGAGCTCGCTTCTAATTTGCGAGTAAAACCATTTCTTGGTCCAAAGACTCTTGAAGAAGCCGAGGCTTGGCTTAAGCATGTGGAGAAAACTTTTCATGCTATACAAAGGCAGGGAAACTTTTCAGTTGAACAGTCGGTCCCTACAACAATGTGGTTTCTGCAAAGTCAAGCCCATTCTTGGTGGACGTATGAGGTAAACCAGATCCCTCAAAATTTACATGAGGATTGGAGCACTTTTAAACAACGGTTTGAGCACAAGTACTTGCCTTCTGAGTATTGGGCAAGAAAAAGAGATGAGTTCATGAGCTTGAAACAGAAAAAGATGTTAGTTGTTGAGTACCATCGGAAATTTACCAACTTGTCCCGTTATTGTCTTGCTATTGCAGCCAGTCCGACTGAGATGCTCCGTTAGTTTAAAAAAGGAACTTGTAAGAGACTTTGTTCCTTGGCAGCTTCTGAGGTATGTGCTACCTACCAACAGTTCTATGAGGCCCTATTGCGTGTCGAGGACTCCGAGAACGATGATGATGATGATGATGATGATGATGAGGGTGTTAGTAATATGAAGATGAACAACATGGGACAATCATCTTTTGGTCCAAGGAAGAGTCAGTCGTTTAAGAGGAGAGGTTACAATTCTGGATTTTCTAGTGGGGTTCTAGCTTTAGTACTCCTCGATCTGGTGGGAGACCTACCGACAGCTTTCGTTTCCATACTCAAAGTAGTTCTAGTAATTCTAGTGTTCAGTTTTGCCACAGGTGCAACACTCGTCACTTTGGCGAATGTAAACAGGGAAACAAGGGTTGCTACATTTGTAGACAGCTGGGACACTGAGCTAGTCAGTGTCTTCAGGGTCAGCAGTGCCAACTCACTAGTCTGTATTAAGCAGCTAGGACTCGTATGTGACGCGATTATCGCCAGCTTCACGTGATCGTAATATTGAGCATATATCCATTACACCCAACATGCTCCATGTAGCTACTTTTTGCATAGACTTGTGTGATTGCATATGTCGATGAGCATATCATATTATATATTTATATGCTGATGAGCATGTTATGTGTTGAGGAGATTTTTGGTATTTACTCATACATTTGGCCTTGTTGCCTTTATATTGTTTTGACAACAAATATTATATTATGTTGAGATAAATGTGTTTAACCATATCTTTGAAAATTTTCATACTATACGTAGTATGATTTTGAGAAATTATACAGGAATTTTCAAGGAGGGGTTACTATGTTATGAAAAACAAAGGTTTTAGAAATGTTTATTTTTGCCTAGTCACACATTCTGTTTTGCGCCCCTCCAGGACGTAGTAGCTGGAATAGTGGTGAGCGCGACCATTCTTGTGTTTACGACTTCCGCACCAGATAAATGTAGGATTTCTTCCTTCCACTAGTATGTTTTATCCATCCTATTCAGGATGAAAATAATTCGTACTTTTTTTACTGTAATTTATCTATGCTCTGAACATCTCATGCCATGTATTAAGGGTTCTACCCTTACTTCTGCGTACTCTGTTGCATGATTTTAATAATTACAAACTTTTGTTTTATTTTATTCAGAACTTCCACTTCATCTGCATGACATGGCTTTCGTCACCCTCCGGGGTGTCGCCCAGCATGCCTCAATTTCGATACCCTTCGGGATATCCGGATCGGGGTGTGTCAAAAGTAGAACAACAATCACTTCCTTGTAAACATGCACTACAGAAGTACAGAACCTTTCTTTGAATACAAAGAGAATCCCTACCATTAGGACTTTGTTTGAAAACCCTTTTTAAAAATGGTATATTGAATAAAACACCTTATCAAAAAGAAAAAGTATATCGTTTCATTTGTGGGACTAGAAACCTATTTAGCCAAAGTCACCAAACCCTTTTGGCGAGTGTGTGGTTTTTTGGATTCATCAAACCCTATGCTATTTTCTAGTATGCTAGGCTTTTGATATTGCAAGCTCGTTGAATAACCAAAATTAAACAAATTGGGCAATTGGGTATCCTTAATACAATTGAAAGATCAACAATTCAAGAAGAAATTAGCTTGAATCCTTACCTTGAATCGTTGATGGTAAGGTCGAGAAGGAGAATGAACAAGGACTAAGCGCGATGGCGAGCGAGGTGGGTGAGTGCGACAGAGCGAGGTGGTCGAGGTGTCAGGTCTGCCTGCAACGTTGAGCGGAGGTTCTGAGTACAGAGGGCGAGTGGCGAGGTCAAGGAAGGAAGGAATTGACTCGAAGGCTAGACTAGAGAAAACTGGAACGCAGAACATAAGGCAGGGTATTAAGGTTAGTATTAAAACACCCATAAAACGACGTCGTTTTATTTGGGAATTTGGTTCGGGTTTTTTTTCAATTTTTCGACTTCGGTTAGGTTTTTTTCGGTTTTTTTTATTTTTCGAACCCACCCCTATTTATTAGGCCTTAATAGGATTTTTTTTTCCTTTAACTTCACAAAAAAAATTTTGTATACATATTAAAATTAAGCTTAAGTATAACTTCTTTAAGAAAATTACATAACTAAATATATGCATGATCATCATATCTATGATCTAAATTAGCTAGGTTTCTGTTGCTATATTGGCTTTCCTATACGTATCCTAAATTATATATCGGACGTTCATCAAGATAAATGCCAAAAGTCTTGTATAAGAAAGTAGATTTGTCAAGATAATCGTGATTTAGGAGTTTTATTGGGTCAATCTTCAATTGTACGTACTGTTGAATAATTTAAAATTCATTTGGAGCTCACTGCAAATTAATCTAGACCATTCAATGGTCGTACCATTAAATGGTACGTACCACCCAAGATTTTTCTAGTTTTATTTGTTGGGACCTTTCAATGGCCATACCATTAAATGGTACGTACCACTCAAGATTTTCCTAGTTTTATTTGTTGAATTATAAATTGTAGTTTTCTTTGTT